>JAJJWW010000509.1:0-144466 GCA_023531295.1 Papaver armeniacum
GGGGTCCCAAATAACTTAGCATCACCCGTCTAATATCTATCTCGAGCGCGTGCATCCGACCTGAGTGTTTGTAAAGATCTTTTTGTCCCCTGTTCCTAAGGTTCAACCCATTAAATAGACTAATAGCCGGGTGTGGGTCCAGTTGATCATCTCTCAGGTTTTCCTTCAAAACCGGTTGACAATTACGGAAATAAAAATAATACCAGAATTCTAAGATCATCGACATGCCACCCATATCTTCTCGTTTGCACGAACTCCAGTTATCGGTGTTTATACAAAACGCCCAAAGTTGGAGTACCCTAATCATAAGACCCAACAACATCCAAATTATCCAACATTATACACCATCATTTATCTACTCTAACACTGGTCTGCAAAACAAAAAGAACCAATACACCAAAGCAAGAACATTCTAGTCGATTCTTGGCAATGTCTGGCAGTTGTCAATATTTTCCCTACTTAAAATGAAATGAGCCAAGTGAGAAACTCGCATCGTGCATGCCTTGGAATCATAATCTCCAGTTTTCACATTCTGTAGTCTTCTATGTGCCATAACATCTAAACACACCAGGAAATACCTAGCATCCATAGCTTCTAGTTCTTGCGCCCGTCATTGTTTCCTTTGGAAATTCCGGGATTGGCTTACCTCCTCCAATTGGAATACCAGGTCAACCGATAGAAATCTAGAGGGGTCAAACCTATCTCAAACTCTTTGAAGTGAAAAGTTCTAGTCTTCTTCCACCACCTCTCACCTAAAGCTTCGGTTAATCCCTTATCCCCATACTTAAAATTAAATTGGAATATGGACTCTAAACCATAGTATTGAAGAATTAAAATTGCACAAGGGGTTGTTTCTCACCACTATCTTGTAAAATTTATTTAAGTTGGTCCAACTACTCCTAAATGTTCCGTCTCGCTTATCAACTAAGTTATCGGCCTTATGTTGTAACTCGTCCGACACTCGGAGATAGTTGGGATAACTTCTCATACCTAGACCAATCAACATCCTCCATTATCTAAAAATGCAAAGAAAGGGAGGCACAATCAACATGTGAATAACAAAAATCAAACGCATATATTAATCTATGCACAATCAACATATGAATTCCCACGTTCACATTCACATCACATTGAGGTATGCACATTGCTCATATGAAAATCTAAAAGATCAAAATGATACTAACAACATCAATTCCACCCCTTTAATCTTCTAAACATCAACTCAAAAGAATACATGACTTAATCCTTAAACTCATTGCAAAATGCTCTAATGAAAACCTCCAACTCATATTAACAACATCAATTTCACCCATATAATCATCTCAACATCAACTAAAAACACTACATGAGTTAATCCTCAAACTCTATGGATTTATGTTTATAAAATTACCCATTTGCTTATCAAATTACAAATTTCATATAATCATCTCAACATCAACATCAACATCACCCATTTGCTTATCAAATTATAAATTTCAAATACATTCTACCAAGCATAAACACAATTAAATCAATCAATCAATTTATGAATCAATCATGGATTTATGTTTCACCTAAATTAAGCCCAAATAGCAAAAACCCTAAGTTCACATTTTAATTTTTTGAAATCAATACCAAAATTATGCTATTGCGATATCAACATAATCAAGATGATGCATCCAATAGCATCGAAATCACTCCATTATAACTAAAATCAAAAATCATAAAACAACTAAAGCAATAAAAACTAAAATTACGTACCTAGTGTGGATTTTTATGATGAAATCTCACAAAAATACCACCAATAGTTTACCCTCGGCTTCTAGAACGAACCCTTGTAAATTTTTCGCTCCTTAAACACTATATTTGTTTGAATCAACCCATAAGAAGTGAGGTTAGGTTGAAGAACAAGAGAGGAAGAAAGAAAAGAGAAGAAGGAAGTGCGCTTCGTAACATTAGGTTCTCTATGAAACATTTTGAAACAGCGTGTTGACCGGTCAACACGGTCAATACTCTGTTAGGAACTGCGCATTTGAGTTTCCCTATGATACGCAGTTAGAAACGGTGTGGCACGCAGGTTTGAATGCGTATCGACTAGGAATCTTGGATTCCCATTGCGCTCGGGCCTTGAATTTTGGTGATGTGGATCCAAGGAAAACCTTGAATCTTGGATTATGGTTAGAATGACCTTAGAGAAAGTCTTATGGTGGAGTCCAAGCCATTCCAAGTGTGGAAAAACCATGGAATGTCAAGTCTAGTGGCTTTCAAGTTGGGGTTTTCCACGAGAGAAAATCCAAAAGCGATGTTCCATGATTCCATGGGATGGTCAGTGGAATCCATGGTAGCGCTAATCAGATTAGCATAAAATGCTATCCTGAATAGCGCACTAGAAGACAGAAAACGCCAATCAAAATAACGCTCAACGCTAATCAGAATAGCACAAAATGCTATTCAGAATAGCGCTTTTTTTTATCTGTAGATTTAAAACGAGCCATTGAAAATCTAATGGCCGAGAAAAAAGCGCTAATCTTAATAGCGTTTTTTTAGCGCTATTCTGATTAGCGCTCAACGCTATTAAGATTAGCGCTTTTGTTGTTCCACCACTACACTTGCTCTTTCATCCACAATTCCAAATGCTGAGGTGGCGTGGAAGATGGAACTCTTCCACCATAAGACTTGATCTTACGGACCGTTAGGCTAACCCCTATGGTCTTCTAATCTAGCAGCTAGATTAGAAATCCACGTCAGCTAGGGAAACCTCCTAAGTCTTATGGTATGGCTAATCTAGCAGCTAAACGCTGAATAGAACAGCGTCGAACGCTGAACAGTACAACGCCCAGGTGAACGCTGAATAGAACAACGCTTGACCTGGTCAACTAGGTTGACAACGCTGAACGAATTAGCGCCTGAAAATCAGGTTTTCTTCCTCGCAGAAACCCCTCTCCCTCAGTTCTTCCCCATTTCATTTCTTTACTTAAACACACCCGAAAATACATGTTGAAGAACAATGATTCTAGAAATTTGTTTCTCAAATCCTTCAGTGGGTTTGTTCTCCATCGAATTCTTGATCATTTGAGAGTATTTTCATTCAATTCCGTCCACGAAATTGATTGAGGTAAGGATTTTATTTTTTTTATTTTTTTATTTTTTTTTATTTTTTTTATTTTTGATTGTGATGAAAATTTGATGAAATTGATGATTGATAGTTGATATAATGCATGATTTAGATGATATGTTTACTTAATTTAAATGATATGTGATTGAAATTGATTTTTAGAATTTTTAGGGTTTAATTTGATTATTTGCGATGAACAAAAAATGAAATTTTGATTTTCGTGATGAAAATGAATGATAATTTATATGATTAGTTTGTAGGTAAAATTTGTAGGTAAATTTGTATGATAATTTGATTATTTGTATGATGATAATGAATTATTTTTGATAATTTGTATGATAATTTAGTTTGTATGATTGCCGCTTATCTCCTAAATTAAAGTGATATATTAGTAATAATTTAAGTTATTTAGGCCGGTTCCTATGGGTGTGGCAAATCTATTGATTTGCCAGTTTTGCACCCACTATGGAGATGGCAAACAAGCAAACTGGCCTAGCTAAGTGGCAAATTTTCCACTTAGCCAGGCCAGGTCAAGTTTCTACCGAGCGGTCTAGACTAGACCGCTCGGTGTAGAAAGAACCGAACGGTGTAGTTTCTACCGCCAGCGGTTTAGACTCGACCGCTCGTATCATCTCATCTAACGGTCATAATTTCATCATCCTATAAATACGATATCAAATTTCATTTCAACTCACACCATTTCTTCAATCTCCATTCTTTCACTCCACAAATCCAATATGTCAGTTCCAGTTCGAGCTCACAAATTTAACATAGTTGAAGATGAATCCATTTGCAGGCATTATGTTTTTGTTATGCAAGATATGGCCAATGATGGACAACATCAACATCAAGAGATTGTATGGAGTCGCATATTTCAGAGATTTCAGGAAGAAACATTGAACCTCAATAATCGAAATGCAAATGGATTGTGTCATCGCCTTCGAATAATCAGCAATGATGTGAAGTTGTTTGTTGCTGCACTTACTGAAGGCTATCGAAACCGACAAAATGGCCAAAACGCAGTTGATGTGGAGCAAATGTGTCGGCTCGAATGGCGCAACAGAGTGGGAAAAGATTTTCAATTTGATTGTTGTTATCTTATCTTGAGGGTGTTGCCCAAATATGATCAGTTTAGATTAGCTGCCCAAATATGATGCATTTTTCATTTGTATGATGTATCTATCAGTTGTATCAAATTTTAATTTTAAGATATTATTAATATAAAACTAGTGCATCTTTCATTAAAAGTTTAGAATTTTAATTTACATTAGTGCCTCTTTCATTCATCTAGATAATGACATAACTTATTAAAATAAAGACTCTAAAAGTAAAAATTTGGGACAATGTTCTTCATCTTGTTTATCTTCTTCATTTCACCAAACTTCCAATCAATGCGCTCATGAACGGAGTTTCCTTTGTTTATCTTCTTCTTTGCCTTCAAATTTTCCTTCCCTTGAACTTTTCTTTGTCTTTTCTTAGTTGGAGGTTTGATTTGGTTAATATCCAAAACTTGTAGACTTCTTTGGTTTTTACCTATTTCTTTATAAGCTTTACATATCTTACTAACGGCGGCTTCAAGCACCACTCCGGAGAAATCAAGTTGGGTAGCCAAGTCAAGGTGGGATTCAAACTTTGCCATTTTGAAAAATAAGATAGATAAATATAGAAATTTTTTGTGTAAAAAATTTGGTGTAATTTTTGAGTGTGAATGTCACATTTTTATAGCGGTGGAGAAAGAGCCGTTGGAGGTTTAAAATCAACCGAACGGTGGAGACTACACCGCATTGAGACTCGATCGCTTAACGTTTTTACCATAGTGGTGTGGCCAGTTTGCCAGGCCAGCTGGCATGGCAAATGGGGGGGGGTTAGCCACCCCCCATAAGAACCGGCCTTAGAAGTAGGATTTCAATTTCAATGTACTTTTGTATGTTTTAAGTTATTTAAGCTATTTAGATTTAGAAGTAGGATTTCAATTTTTTTTTGTTTTAAGTTATTTAGAAGTAGGATTTCAATTTCAATGTACTTTTTTATGTTTTAAGTTATTTTAATTTTAATGTATTTTTTCAATTTCTTCAAAAAACATTGTAACCTTGTTTTGCAATGTAATGGAATATTTCCCTTACTTTGGTAAATTCTCAAATTTTGAGACAAACAACCATTGGAACAAATTGCCAAACATTTGACGAACATTTAGAAAATCAATTTTTTTTTTAAAAAATAGTCGTTGGTGGTGTGGAGAAGATGTAGGGGAAAAAAAAAGGTCAAGCGTTGAATGGTACAACGCCAACCTTTAGCGCTGAATGGAACAACGCCCAGGAAAGCGCTGAATAGTTCAGCGCTGATGCCCTGGAATATTCGCAAAGCGCTGAATCGTTCAGCGTTGGGACCACTTTTTGAGCGTTGAATCATTCAGCGTTTTAATCTCGCTGCTAGTTGAACTGCGAGCACTTGCTAGGAGAGAGAACTAGTGTTAACTTTTAGACCACACTTTTTTTTTGATTTGCAATACTTAACTGCCAATCTAGAAGCTCAATCTAGCCCATAGGGGTTAGCCTTAGGGCAATTTCTTTGGGAATGACTTTGATTGTTTGGTAAGCTATGTGATAGGCAAAAGTAGAAATTTCCACTGTGGTAAAATGAAGTCAGGCGGATGATGATGAGACGCGCGGCTGGAAAAGAACCCGGCGGCATAACATAAGCCGTTGGTGGTTTTAGATGAAATGTTGGCGGATTAGCCAACACCGCCAATTGCTACTTTTCCAACGGTTACCGGAACGACTATTTTCTACCCGAATATATACTACTCAATTTCATCCTCCAAAATCACAATATTCTATTCATCTAATTAAATTTTTTTCTCAATTTCAGTCACTTTTTAATTTTCAACCATTAATCCTAATTTTGGTTCTTCTGAGTAAGATATGGAAATGGATGAAACCTTGTGAAAATACGAGGGTACCCAAATATACCTCAATCTGAAACTTTTCCACCTATAAGTCCTTTCTCCGAAAGTGATTGTCTATGGAATGAGTCGAGACAATACAACAAATCGGTTCACACTTCGTGTGATCGTCTATGGATACGAGATCGAGACAATACAACGACGAAGTGTGTTTACTTGATAAAAGGTTCGGACTTAACCAAACACAATAGGATTACTTATCAAGTAAATAGGAATTAACGTTTGTGTAATTTACTTTAAATTATATTAACAACAATTATAATTGCGAAAAATAAAAGTAAATGACACAGCAAGATTTTGTTAACGAGGAAACCGCAAATGCAGATTAACCCCGGGACCTTGTCCAGAATTGAATACTCTCTGGATTAAGCCGCTATACAAAATCAAACCAACTTCGTATAGTTGAGACCAAGCAACTAAACTTATAGTTCACCTAGTTCCGTCTGTATTCCCACGCCTCCAACTTATGAATAAGTCACGTACTTGGAACAATTCCTTTGGTTCGTATTCCAAACAGTAAAGGAACAACAAATCTGTTTGGTAGCAACTCTTTTCAACCAAGTAATTGTTAAGATTTTGCAATCAATACTTTTAATCACAAAGAATTGTATTGATGCCGATCTACACAACTAATCAATCTAATCTACCACAAGGATAAACCGATTATAGTTGGGTCCTCTTTTACCGAAACAAGTATTGTGCACACTAAAGATTATGAACCCAAATCAGAAATCTTCAAAGTCTTATTTGTCTTCAAATCTTCTTAGATCTTCAATAAATACCTGCACACAATCAACTTGAATCTCTTGTGATCAATCACGCATTTAACGGAGTCTAACAATGGATTATCACAAGACGTCTTTAGATCTACAAACAGTCCTAAAGATCCCTTCGAAACTTCAATCTAGTTTGAGTGAATCTTATATCAGAAGAGAAGATTCTCAAGCATAAACAAACTAGGTGCAATCAAAGTTCAACCACCGTTAGCCAATCAAATCAATCGAAAACAAAATATAAACAGTAATTATCTAGTTTCCCACCAACGGTACTAATAGAGCTTCTCAATCCCAAAGAAGTCTTTAAACTGAGCGGCCGTAAGAGATTTTGCCTAATTAGGTTACTCTCCTCTCCGAATAGGCGGCTTCACCGATAGGCAACACAACTAAGATAGTTTTTTGTCAGACGAGGATTAGTTTGCTCGAAATGCAAACTTTCATATTTATAGACCAAGGAAGTTTGGACACCAAGGAATTTCCAAAACCGAAAATATTCTCAAGATATAAAATATATTCCAAATTCAGTTTTCATAATTCCTGGAAATGCTTTAATGACCGAAAATCTCTTAGAAAATCTCCAACTAACAAATGCACATTACTAATTTTCATTTTCCAAAAATAAAATAAAAAACCTTAAATAAAAGATTCTCAATTTATTTTATTCGATCCAGGATTTTCTTCCTTTAGCTATTAAGGAATAACTTTGAACAATTAAAGATAAGTGTTACTGCATATGTTCAAAGTATGTCGACATCCTTACTTTGTAAATCCTCTTTCATACTTACAATCTTGAAACCGATTTTCCACACTTCCAAACAAGTTTAGAATTGGTTCATCTGACTTTCAAGAACTACGTGATTGATCAAGAACACTCAATCACCAAACATGGGTTTCACGGTTCTACCAAAACAAGTTTTGGTTCTACCTCCATGTGAGTGCTTTGCATAGTCACGCTAGTTACCAAAATTCGGTTGACTAGGTACTAGGATCGGTTCCCCACATATATATGGTATCTAACTTGTACTTGCTGCACATGTCCATAGGATCGGTTCCCCTTTGCCTAAAAACGTGTTGCACATGTCCATAGGATCGGTTCCCCTTTCTTCTAAAAACTTGTTGCACCTCATACAAGGATCGATTCCCCTTAGTGATACTACAAGAAAACTTGGCTTTAATGACTATTTTCTTACCAACTACAGTTGGTGGAATTCTTCAGCAACAATCGTTTGTAACTAAAAACAACTCTAGTGGGCGAAAATGTCTAACCACAAGTTTTCCAGCAACGATAGTGGGTGGAAGGATTTAGCATGAAAAACTTAACCACCGAAATATCTTCTTTGTTGTTATTAACCTCCAACCATCATGTTTGGGAAACCAAAACATAACATAGAAGGTACATATCTTTTGCCACTCATCTTACCCACGAAACTACCTATCGGTAGACACCTCAACCAACCATCGAATAGTTGGCGTTGTTAGTAGTTTTCAGCCACGAGAGTTTGACAACTACAGAGTATAGTAGAAGGTACTGGAATACGAAAATTACATCATTGACCGTCCACGTAGTTTATTAATCAACGGCTGAAGATTAAGTCGACCAGCTTATTACACGTGTTTATGAAATCTTATCTTTCCATCTGCCGATCTGGGGAGAAAACTAGTCTAGGGTTTTCATTTGGTCTCTCTCCTTCTTCTTGTCTTTGCCTCTCGCTCTAAAAAGCCTCAGAAGAAAACTAGTGCTAATGAATGGGAGAAGATGGTTATGGTTTGTTGATCGAAGATTCTTCTTAATAGAGAAGTTAAGTTTTGTTTCAAAACTTGAAGATTCAGTTAAACATGAAGAACAAAAATTGGTTTCCATGAATTGATTTCCAGGTTAGATTTGCGAAACCCTAACTTCTTGTTTTTATATTTTTGATCGGTTTGTTACTTATATAAATGAAGCTGCAAGTTTGGGTTTTGGCTTTTTGTCTGAATTTTTTTTCCTAAAAAAGGAACTTGAATCTGTTATTGTTTTGTGTAGGGTTTCATTATGTATGGAATTAGGATTTCAATTGGAAGATTTTCTTTAAAATTAGGTTTTCAATTTAGGGATTCTATGTGAATAAGGTTTCAATTTTAGGATTTTTAGTAAATTACTGTTTCAATTTGTTTGTCGATTTCCTTCCTTTACCTATACATTAACTTAGTGGAAGACCACTTATTGCTGCCGTTTAAATGATGTTTGAAGATTTCTTACCATTTTTGAAGTGATGAAATCCGGATCGTTGAGTAATATGGGAGCATCGCAAAAATGCTATCCATTGAGTAAGACTTTGAAGGTAAAAAGAAGCTGTAAATGGTGGCGGAAACACCAACAGTTGAGACCTCTTCATCATCCTAACCACGCTTGCAAGGTGTGTGTTCGACAAAATTCCAAAACCACCTCAACTTGTTTACCAACTCCAACTGCTTGCAGCTCATACCACCAATTCAGCAGGTTTGGGAATGAATCATATAAATTAATAAGACATCTTGAGCTTTGAAAGTGCATCCATTAATTTTTATATTCTAGCTTAGTAATGAATCATAAAAATTAATAAGGCAGACATCTTGAGCTTTGAAAGTGTTGTCTAGGTTACTAATGATGGGCACTGCCTCAAAGTCCTTTCTTGTTAAGGTATCACATCATATCGTCTTACTCTTCGATTAGGAAAGGTCGCGGCGTTGGCAAAACTTTCTTACTACAAGGGCTTATTTTGTTCCTATGATATCGAGATATGAATGCTTTGTTGCATTGCAGGTTATCAGGGTATTCAAGAATCCAGAGAACATGGTCTAGAAGGTAATGGATGCACCATGCTGGTTCTTATGAACTCCTTAGTTGATTTCTTTTTTAACCACTCAACACGAAGATGATATTCATCAATAACCAAAGGGAGAGGTATGATGCTTGAACTGATTTCCACAAGTGTTACTCTGGTTTAGGGGCTCATGGAATTGATATGTTTTCTGTTGACAGGTTAGTCGTCCAATGAATCTCATTGTTCACAGTGACAAAGATTAATTGATACTCCTAGTTGGTCAGTGCTTGCTTTCCTAGTGAAGTCCATTAATTGTAGGTCTTCGATTCTACCAACAATGGGTTAATGACATAATTGTTCCTTGATTGCAGGCTGAACTTGATGAAATAAAAGCAATTTCAGGAGAGAGCAATGCTTGAAGCAAGTACCAGAAGATATACTTGTTGTAGGAATTTAGTGACCAAAGGGATGCTAATGACATAAGAATATTCTTAGATGGACATGATGTCAGTGGCATTCGAATTATAGTTGAATTTGCAAAAGGGGTAAGGTTTTGAAGCTATATTCTTGATCAATTTTTTCATCTGATTTTGTTACTTTTTTTCTCCTTGTGGACGAAACCTCATTTTGTTGGCGATGCAATAGTTTTTTGTTGAAACCAGTTTTGGTTTCATCTAATTTTGTTTCATTGTTTTTTCGAGTTTATGTCGACGAAACCAATCTTGTTGGTGATTGATAATTTTATGTTGAAACAAGTTTTGGTTTCATCTAATTTTGTTTCATTTTTTTTTTTTTTTTTTTTTTTTGGTTTTGTCGACGAAACCTATTCTGTCACCTTTGTTGGTGATACAAAAATTTTGTGTTAGAACAAGTTTTGGTTTCATCCAATTTAATTGCGATGCAAAAAATTAGTTTTCTATGACATCTCAGATGCTAATATGCTGGATTATTGGTCCTGCATGTGGCCAAAGTAGCTAACTTATTTTTGCCAATTGCATTCATGTGGTCATATAAAGGTGGTGGTGGAGGTGGCTGGAGGAGGAAGTTGCTTCAACTATGGTCTTGATGGTCACTGGGCACGGGATTGTAAAGCTGGAGACTGGAAGAATAAGTGTTACCAATGTGGAGATGAAGGTCACATCGAAAGAAGCTTCCAGAATAGTCCAAAAAGCCTCAAGTATGTGCGAAGTCTTTCTAATATGTTCTCACGAGCTTATACGTGTACAATGATGTGGAACAAACTCCCCGTGGTGGTTGTACCAAATATTCAAATGGTTGGGAATGCTTTCACGGAGTTGTACTATCACATCCTTCACCAATATCAGGAATCCGGTTTCTGTGGGATTTGAGTGTTTTAAAGTCGACCGAGGGCCGGATGGTATTATGTCAATAAAGTGTAAACCATGGATGTAAGTTCTCTAAGACCTAAGTTAGCTCAATTACTGATTAAAATGCATGTGGAATAGTGACTTAACATTTGATTTGAGTCTTTTGGGACCGGTGGATTCTAAAGCCTTGTTTAATTCCGTGTGTTGCTATCTCTTTCTTTGTCTGTCTAATTAGCTAGTAAAAAAATATAATGTCATTGATTTAGCAAGAAGAAAGAAACATTACGTAATATGGCAATCATTGGGGACTGTTTATTGGTTGTTAACTTACCGGTGATAAGGCCAATCGCTAGTGCTCGAAGAACAATCAAAATTTGATTTATTGTAGTTTATACATCTCTTAATCAATGCTGATGCTTTTGACTTCATTATTTTGTTGTTTTATTTCTGTCATTGTCAATTGGCTGACTTGAAATGTTGCTTTTGACCAGGACATTAATCACAACATCCTGTCGTTGAACTCCTGATTACGGCGAGTTAAAACCAGATGTTTAATACTCTCGAAGGATGGGGTAATTGTTCAGGTAACAGGATGTTCAGGAAGGAAGCTCACAGTCATTTTTCCTGGCCCCACAGGAAAACGGATACTTGTAGTAGCAGGATTTCCCACACTACACCCCTTACTCGATTTTGCTTAATTAATCCATTAGAAGATGTAAGATCAAGAACATTTATTGATTGAATTCATAAAGTGTTTACACAGGAAAATAGAATTACACTTAGAAGTTAAAGCGCTCTTAAACTTTCTCTCTCCTAATGACTTGCTTAATAATTCTAAAAAGCTCTCCCCTTACAACAGACTCACTTGACCCTTTATATAGGGTAATACATAGTGGATGACAGCTAAGCTATCCTTTATTTTCGGGAATGTCTCGCGAAGTGTTGCCAGTGTACAACTATTCAATCTCGCGACACTTCTTAACCCTCGCCAGGTTCCATGTCTTTCAGCTGTTTTGTGTGTCGTTATTTCCCATCGCGTCGTTTATTTTAGTTTCCTGCGACTCCCTCGCGGTACCGTCGTTTATTGATCCCGCGAGCCCTATGCGTTGCGATATTATGATCCTACATCTTGCCTCTTTTTCCTTGAATATTGCTTGAAGAGCGATCTTGAAGGAAAAATTTGTTGTTGTAGTGATCCTTGGTTTTTGTTGATGAGGGAATGAGCAGAAGAATACTGTACTTGAAAAGTACGTACTTGCCTCTATTCTTTTGCGAAGTTCCGAAGCTCCTATATTCGAAGTGTCGTTTCTTGCCTCATGTGTTGCAGAGAATAATTGAGTTCGCAATCTCTTCTCGCCTTTTAGGAAATATGCTGTATATTTGAATTTTGCTAAAGTTCTTTTCGTCAAGCTTCCTTGGGTTTAGGTAGTGACCGTTTACACGTGTCTATATTTACCTCTTTTACCGGTGCATTTAATGTTATCCGGTCATAATATTTTTCTCATCTATTTATAGGAGCATCCCCTGTGAAGAATTTTCCTTTTCCTTTTCATCTTCTTCATCGTCTCGCAAGTGCTCTTCTTCTTCGTCGTTCGCAAGTGTTTGCTTATTGTCGTCTCTCTTACCGTCTTCTTCACCACTTTAGCTATTCTCTACCGGTTGTTACTCTCATGACGTCCAGGTTTGTTAATTTTGCCATATCCGGCTGATTTTGTTGTTGATCGATTTGAGATTAACTTTCTTTGTTGAAATCACACTTGGTATGATTAACTTTGTAGTTCTTTTTTTCGCCATTGTTGTTTAGCAAGAACCAACCCAGTAACTAGGTTTACCGTGAAGGATCCTCTTATTTCTTTGGGCTCGCCATCGAAATCTACTTTGCAACAAGAACCCTCGCACAACCAAAGTCCACTTCGCGAGCAAAATCTATGGCTTCAAAAAGACAAATCATGGGCGACAAGGTATTCAAGAAACATTTATATATATATATATATATATATATATTTTTTTTTTTTTTTTTTTTTTTTTTATATCAACAATACATTGTTGCCTCTGCTTTTTATTTAATTTGTCATTCGCAGGATGATAAAACTACTGGTCATGTTCCCAAAAAGCCTCGCTACTCCAAACCTGTTACTCCCAACGTTCCATTTCCTTCATTCACACCTTCATCTCCTGCTGCGAAATCTTCGCAAGATAACTTTGTGCCCCCTTCCTCTGGTACTACTTCCAACGACAATATTTCTATGCCTCAACTCCTCATAGATCAAGTTCCTTACAACCTGTCCTACTACAAACGATCTTATACCTCCTCCCGCTATCAATGTCCTCGCTATTTCTCCAATCACTTCTCTCCCTGAAACCTCTTCTTCTCCCGAGGCCCCTTTGACAAAGGGTCACTCGTCTCCTTTGATTGAGCAAATTCCTCTAACGGCAGAAAATTTGGAGGGGATAGATGTGGCCTTTAAGGTTCTTTCAGATCTCGTGAATGATGCCAAAAAGACTTCTGCTGATCCTGTCAAATCCAACGTCTGCGAGATTTTAAGCAAACACCTTGGTTCTGATAAGGTCTCGCAAGCATCTTTAGTTCAAGAGATTAATAAGTTGAAGGATGATCTCCAAGTTATGACCGCGAAGTGCAATAGTTTTCACCTTGAAAATCAGAAATTTCACAACCTCTCGCTGGATCGTGACAATCTTTTCAGAAAAAATGAGGAGTTAAAAGGTATAGTCTCGCAACTCCCTCCCTTTTTTTTTTTTTTTTTTTTTTTTTTTTTTAAAACTCAAACTCTTGTTCGCCCTCCAAGCATTAAACCAGAAACGAATAATGGAGATATATCAGATGGAGTCCATTGTTGAAGAAGTTCGAGTTGAGAGAGATGGTTGGATGGAGCAATATAATCTCTTAGATAATCTTCATACTTATGCAGCTGATCAAATAAATAATTTGTCGAAAGAGAATTTTGATTTATCGCAAAAGCAAGACTTGTTAAGTAATGATTTATCTCGCCTCTCTTATGCTTTGACTAAATCTGATTTGGAGTTGCAAACTTTATCAGATGAGAATCGAACTCTTTCGCAAGAGAAACGTTCTTTGTTGAATAAGGTGGCGAACTATTCGCAGCAGTATGATGCTTGTCAAAAGTTATGTGAAGAACACGAACAAGTTAAACATACTTTGAAAAACCAACTTGAAGAAATTACTGCCGAGAGAGATAAACTTATTCAAGGTAGAATAACGTTGAGTGTAAAAGCGAAGCAATTCCAAGAACAATGTATCAATTTAGAAAAATCCAACTCTACTCTGGCGAACGAAAACTCCAAACTTGTTTCCAATGAAAAGAATTTGCGATCTCGACTGAAAGGTTTAGTGGGAGATTCATTTGATGATGTCATGGACCGCTTGGGGAATAATTTCGCAGCGTTAATTCAACATCTTTCTTCTCAAAAGGAAGGTAGTCAAATCATTTGACTATCTTAATTTATGTGTTTATTCCATGAATGCTTTACTACCCTGAAAATGCCAATAATGTTCGATAAGAATTTTCTCTGATCTTGTGTATTTGTTATGCAGACTCTGAGAGAAAGCTTCGCTCCACCATTTCCACCCTCAGGTCTGATTATTCTAAAATTCGCAAGGAAAATGGACTACTCTCCTCGCATCTTGCTCGTTCTCGCGACCGTGCAGAGCGAAGATTTGATTATATGTCTTACTGTAAAGACATAGATAGTAAGAATCGTCAAAAGGCGTTGCTTCGTCAATTCTCTCTCAAGGCTGAAGTCCTTGTGAATGACATTTTGTTGTCTAAATCCCTTGCTCCTATACATGTTAATCCTTTGGAAGTAAGTGATGATGAAGTCCCCGATTCTCCGATAGTGATTATGACTATGAAAGCGGCGAAGACGTCGCTAATCATCGAAGTTATCAACAAAGATCCGACGAAAAGTTTTCGATGAGAATCCACCAATTTGGCGAGAATAAAGATCCGAAAATATTTGGAAGAACGTCCATTGATCGCGAAGGTGAAGCGAGAAAGTAATTGGTGAAGACGATAAAATTGATGTAGAGAATTAACTCTGTTTGATAACTCTTGCTACAATCGTCTCTGTTTGTTTTGAAAGATTAAATCCCTTGTTGGATAATCCTCTTATTTTCTTCTTCTTAATTATGACTATAATCTCGCAAGCTTATTCGCTTACATTTTAATGAAATGATTTTTACTCAGTCATCATCATCTTTGCATTGTATTCTTCATCGATGTCGAATTTTGTATTGCGACGAGGTCGCAGGCATCTCCATGAGTGAAGAAACCTACTTTTCTCGTCTTATCATTTCGGTAGTCTTTATTTTATCTCTTCTTGTGGCGACAAGGTCGCAGACCGCCTTTACATTTTCATGCAATGGCTCATTGACCTTGCCTTATCAATTTTGTGTGGTCTTCCGAGTTAGACCTCCCTAATTAGAGGTCTTCCCCCGCCACCTTTTATGGCGACAAAATCGCAGGACGTCCTTACACTTGCATGTAAAGACCCATTGATCTTGTCTTATCATTTTTCAAGTATTTTTGCCTCTGCAGGATGTTTTAGTTGCGACAATATGACAGGCCTAAATATCCTTGCGAACATAAAGTCCCATGACATTGCCGTCGTGCGACGAAATCGCAGGACGTCCGTACACTTTCGTGTAAAGACCCATTGATCTCGCCTTACCCTCGCGTTAGTATTATTGCCTCTGCAGGATCATTGCACAAATATGACAAGCCTAAGTCTCCTTGCGAAAACAAAGCCTCATGACATTTGCGTCTGTTTTGACACCCCCCCTAATGGAGAGCGTCGCCCTTATCATCTCCCCGGTTGCCCCTTCAAGGAGGCGAAACATCGGCCATACAAGACTAGCTCCTCCCATCCGGTCTTAACAACAACCAGTTGTTTTCGCAGCCTCTTATCCCTTATACCTATAGGGTTTATGGTTACGAGACTGCACCCTAAGTGGAGTTTTCTTCGGGCGAGTGCAACGCATGCCAAGACTTGCCAAGAATGGCCGTGGTAGGTTCATCCATCCCGGGCACTCCGGCTCAACCGTGTACCTCGGCGCCTTGAGCATACATCGACTCCTAAGAAGAGACCCTCGGTCGCCCAACCGTGGTATAACCTACATATATAGTTGGGAATCCAAGGTACCTCTTAGGATAGGCTTTCATGGGCCCCAAATTTCCATGACTCGGGCTTCGGGAGCGGTGTAACCTTCCCCCGAGCCATGTCGAGAGATACCCCTTATATGACGCACTTTAGGTCTTACATTTGCCTCTTACGAAATGTTATTCGCGAACTAGGGTGTACGCCATAAAGGTTCGTCCCATTCATTCATTCTTTTAATCATTCTTCATCATTTGCTATTTTGTCTGCGAGATACTCGCCAATTTATTCATTTAATCATTCCTTATCTCTTGTTGTTTTGTTAAGCCATGCATGACTTTTTTTGTTATTCTTGTCGCGAGATCTTCGCGGATTCTTTCTGCATTTTACTGAATGTCGCAAATATCCGCGAAGAATTACTTCATCTTGATTCCTTTTTCCTCTCCCATTATTACGGGTAATATTTCTTTAGATATAACCTATTCCATGGTCTATCCAATTTTTGTCCCACATCTCTTCCTTCGGGTCCATCAATCTATATGCCCCGTACCAACTACCTCTTTGATGATATAAGGTCCATCCCATTTTCTCGCTTGACTTACCTCCGTTTTCACGTTGATATATTGGGGTTTCTCGCAACACCAAGTCGCCAGTTGGAACTCACGTATTTTTACACGCTTGTTATATTCTCTAGCCAGTCTTCTTGATAATTCTCCATGTGTCGCAAGGCTTTTTCTCGTTTTCTTCCAATTCATCCAACTTGATTAGAATATTGCCTGCGCTAAGATTTTTCTCCTGACCTCTTTTTTGGTTGTCGGAATCACGACCTCTCGTTGGGAGTACCGCTTCAACTCCATAGGTTAGGCAAAAGGGGACATTCTGTGGCTTCTCTTCTAGTTGTATTATAGGCCCATACTTGCATTGGGTACTTGTTCGCACCATCCTTTGTTGTGTCCTTCCAACTTTTTCTTCAATATATCGGCAATTGTTTTGTTTGTTGCCTCCGCTTGGCCATTAGCTTGTGGATATAATGGAGTCGATTTTCCACATTTTATCCGAAATGCATTGAGCAAAGAACTCTATATTTTGCCCTTCAAATCGCTTCCCATTATCGATACCAATTGCGCGAGGATCCCAAATCTGCATATGATATTTTCGAATATGAAAGTAAAAACATCCTTATCACGAATGTGCTGGACCGCTTTCACCTCTCGCCCATTTTGTGAAATAATCCGTTGCGACAATTAAGTATCTCCTTTGTCCAGTTCTGGTAAAAATGGTCCCACAATATCTAAACCCCATTTTCCAAAAGGCCACACACTTTTGAAGAATTTAACTGTGCTCCTGGTGCATGTATCTTCTTCCGTGTCTTTGACAATCTTCGCAGCGTCTCGGCTATTGCTCTCGCGTCCTCATGCATATATGGCCAATAATATCCTTGCGTCTTTGCTTTATATGCCAAAGATCTTCCGCCGCTATGATTTAAGCATCTCCACTATGCAAAGATCTTCAATATGGTTTCTCCTTCTTTCCTTGTTAGACATCGGCGAAGGTCCATCAAAAGAACGCCGATAAAGCACGCCATCTCGCAATTCATAATTTGTTGCTCGGCTCTTTAACTTGTGTGCTTCCAATCTATTTCTTGGTACTTCGCCTTTCATTAAGTACGCGTGAAGTTCTACTCTCCAATCTTCCTCGCGGCCTTGCATTTCATCTACCACCATCATTATATCTCGCTTCTTGTCCCTCCTCTTTATTAATTGATGGCGCTAGTAGCGTTTGTATTTTGATATTCCTCGCAGTTGGGTCTATCATCATACTTGATATAAAGGCAAAAGCGTCTGAGCCTATTATCTCTCCTTGATATGTGTCTCCATTTTATTTTCAGATTATCAGACTTGTGAAAGACTTCTACAAGCTTCCGTATTTCTGTAGGGATGGATCATTTGTAGCATACTTCTGTTATCGACGGATTGCCAATTGCGAGTCACCGGTAATCCTCACATTCTCCAATTTCATTTCTATTGCAAATCTTAAAGCATGTATTATAGCTTCATACTCCGTTTCATTATTAGTAGACTCAAATTCCAATCTAAAAGCAAAAGCTAATTTATTGCCCTTCTTCAAGCGAAATCACAACAATTCCCACTCCTTTACCTTCTCCGTTGGATGATCCATCCACTAATATTTCCCACCGATTTGGCTCGGTTAACAAATCTTTTGGATCTCCATGCTCTTCTTCTACATCCATCATTTCATCTACATCGCTTCCTCTTCTTCCAAAGGAAATTCTGCTTTAAAGTCTCATGCGACAACTCGTGATTTGGTTGAAGATAATATTTCATATTTGAGTTTATAATGGCTTATTTGAGCGTTCCATCTTTCAACTCTTCCCGATCTTTTGAATTTTTCATTACGACTCGATTGGTACCTTCGTTACCACTCTAATAATATGTGCTTGAAAATATATGCGAAGTTTAAACGACGCATAGACTAACGCCAGGATTAACTTTTCAATCTTCGAATAATTTCTTTCGGCGAGCGTTAAAAGTTTTTTGATATAATAAATTGGTTTTTCTATTCTGCGTCCACTCGCAAAGAAACCGCACTTAAGGCATGCGATGTCGTCGCGAGGTATATTAATAATTCCTCTCCCGGTTCGCCTTCTCGCATAATAGATATATCCATTAAATGCTCTTTGATCCCTTGTAAAGCCTTTTCACATTCATCCGTCCATTTAAATTTCGACCCTTTTTGAGAACACCGAAAAAGTGTTTACATTTATCAGATGACCGCGAAATGAACCTTCCTAGCGATGCTAGTAACCCATTGACTTTTGAACATCCTTTACTTGTCGCGAGGTGTCGGCATATCGCGAATAGCTTTTACTTTCTCCGGTCAACATGTATTCCTTCTTTTGATATAATGTAACCCAAGAACTTCCCTGACGCAACTCCGAAGGTACATTTTTCGGATTGACTTTGATGTTGAAACGCCTCATTTGTTCAAAAATTTCTCTCAAGTCTTGCACGTGATCTTCGCCTTTTTACTTTTCACTAGCATGTCATCTACGTATACCTCTAGTGTCTTGTGTATCCACTCTGCGAATACATTTTCTACCATCCTTTGATACGTTGCTCCAGCATTTCGCAAACCAAACGGCATTTTAGTATAACAGTATAATCCTCTTGGAGCGAAGAAAGCAGTGTGTTCTTGGTCTTCCTCGGCGAGGGGAATTTGATTGTAACCTTTGTATCCGTCCAGCGATGATACTCTTTCATTCCCTGCCGCCGATTCGACTAGCTGTGGAATGTCTGGTAATGGAAAACTGTCTTTAGGGCAAGCTTTATTTAAATCAGTGAAATCAATGCAAATCCTTATTCCCTTGTTCTTCTTTGGAACTATAACCATATTCGCTATCCACTCAGGGTATTTTGCTTGTCTAATAATTCCTGCGTCCAGCATCTTCTGCAGTTCTTCTTCTATCTGAGAATGATATGCGGTTGCTATCTTTCTAATTCTTTGCTTAAATGGTTTCACATTTTTATCAATTTCTAACTTGTGACAGGCGACCGACGGATCTATGCCAGGCATTTCATCCATATCCCACGCGAAGATGTCTTTATAATCTCGCAACAGATCGATGTTCTTTTTTCTTCATCTGCTTCCATGCTAGTTCCAATCTTTAACATCTTGGGATTTTCCTTAGTTCCAATATTCACTTCTTTGGTTTGTTCTGCCGCGACGTAACTGGCCTTCGGTTCTCCCATAGGGGTTGGTCCTTTTGGTTCTTTCACACGATCATCTTCTTCTCCCGAGATTTCGCCAGGTATGCCTTTTCCTTCCTTTGCTCTTATCATGTAAACTCTGAATTCTTCTTCTTTCTTAGTTACCCTCGCCATCTTTTTGCGGTATTTTGATATGTTCTTTCGCTTGTTTATTTGTTCCTCGCAACATTTTACTTCATTTTGATAATATATTCTTCCTTTGGCAGCGTCCCCTCTGATCTCGCTGATTCCAGTTGGTGTAGGGAATTTGATACGTTGATGAAGCGTCGACGCCACAGCTTTTATTGCATGTACCCATGGTCTTCCTAGCAACATGTTGTATGGTGATTCCATATCCACCACACTCAATGTCACTTGTGTTTCAATTCCTCCTAACGGAATACGTATTTTTATCTCCCCTTTAACTTTTGTTATGGATTTACCAAAACCTTGAATATTGTATGCCGCGAAAATCATATCTTCATCATTATATCCCATCTTTTTGTAAGCGTGATAGAACATGATGTTTACCAGACTCCCTGTATCGATTAAAACTCCATTCATCACCCATGTTTTCATCGTACTCTCCGATTTCTCTCCTTCCTTATACACGTTTATTGCAATCACCAGTGGAGACATGTGATCCAAGTCTTCTTTTGATATTTCCTCCGCCGTGAATGTTATCTCTTGTTTTTCCCAATCTTTCAAAGGTGACGTTATTTCTCGATCTGTAATCTTCTTTCCTTCAAAATCTCGTTTGTGTATCCTTCCTCTGATATTTTCATGAAATTCGTTAACCATTACTCTCATACCTCGTTTGTATGCCATATCTTTTTCTCCTGCTTCATCCGATCTAAGAGTTTCCTTTTTCATTTTCTTGATCTAAACAACTTTAATTGCGATCTTCTTTCCTAAACCAACAAGATTAGGTCCCTGTTTCTAGCGCATATGTAGTAGCAGGATTTCCCACACTACACCCCTTACTCGATTTTGCTTAATTAATCCATTAGAAGATGTAAGATCAAGAACATTTATTGATTGAATTCATAAAGTGTTTACACAGGAAAATAGAATTACACTTAGAAGTTAAAGCGCTCTTAAACTTTCTCTCTCCTAATGACTTGCTTAATAATTCTAAAAAGCTCTCCCCTTACAACAGACTCACTTGACCCTTTATATAGGGTAATACATAGTGGATGACAGCTAAGCTATCCTTTATTTTCGGGAATGTCTCGCGAAGTGTCGCCAGTGTACAACTATTCAATCTCGCGACACTTCTTAACCTCGCCCAGTTCCATGTCTTTAATTTGTTTTGTGTGTCGTTATTTCCCATCGCGTCGTTTATTTTAGTTTCCTGCGACTCCCTCGCGGTACCGTCGTTTATTGATCCCGCGAGCCCTATGCGTTGCGATATTATGATCCTACAGATACTACGTTCGAAATGATGTTTTGAGGTATCCTGATAGAGTCAAATGTTGATGCCCAAGCCTGTATTGGTTTGAGAACAAGTGAAAGCATTACAGCAGCAACTCAAGAACTTGGTGGTCTCATTCTTTTATTCTTCGATTCGCTTTTCTCTTTTTTTGTGATGGGACTTGAATATTGTTTTTCTTTTGTAACCCTCTCATGTCACCGATCTCGCCGTGCCACATACTATAGAACCTATTGCGGAGGAGTCGAGTAATGGTGTCAAGTACATCATCGGTGAACAATGAGGAAAAGGTAGTTGTGCAAGAAGAGGTTGAGGAGCCTCCTCAAGTTAAATCAATACAAATTAAGTTCTGCAATTGATGAGGAGCCTGCTTTGGGCCTATGGTGCAAGAAGATGCTTCAAAGAAGTCGTATATTGCATTTTTATCGGTTCAATTCCAACTTTTTTTGTTGTTTAAATCAGTATACTTAGTTCCTCATTGAATCTGTGTTTGTGTAATAGTACTTTGCTTATTTCAAATTACAGGCTAAGAACATCGAGCAGTTTGAAGTACATGGATGTTGAAGTTCTAAAAAGAAGATCAACAAGGAGGGAAAAGTTTTATGCTTTTCTAGGGGATGAAGCTCTGGTTCAAGCTGAAAGTTTCAATTGGCACGGCTGCAGATGCAAATCAATTTCTTGCTCATTGGATTTCTAAGCTTTATCTAGAGCAACTGATCCAATTCGGAATTTCGTAGTCTATGTGAGTCATCTCTTTAACTTGGTTTCAAAGCATAACTCGAATGATATGAAAACTTCTGATTTTTTAGTTCTTTAATAGATGCAAATCAGCATGCGAAGACAACTGTTCTGAAATGTTTTGTTCTTACCATGAATTTGTGTAGGCAAGTGCTTTGCAAGTGGTACTTGTGTTTCGCCGTAAATAACTTCAGCACGTGGGGCACTTCATGGGGGTGTATGTGCATTAGTCAAACCAATGCTCGAGTGACCCATCTTATTGCTGTTGCAGAGAACACTCGGAGTCGGGATCTTGATGATCCCCACACCATGAGAAGGTGTTCCTTCGAGATACCCGGCGGTTTTATAGTGAAAACACGGCTAAATAAAGATCCGGACTCTCGGTAGTTACTCAATCACCGCTAAGGCCACGTGTCTTCTATATATTGTGTAGTTTGATGTTTTGAATATATTTTGAATATTGAATGAGTTAAATATTATTATCAAAATGAAGTTTATGTTTATTCATGATATTCTCAAGAAACTACTCTGTAGCAACTCAAATCGTGGATAGGGACAAGCCTTTGAGCAACATTAATAGCACCTGACCGACCGGTTTGTAATGGCTCAAACCCATAAGCAAATTGAATTAACCGTGTGTATAACTTTTCACCAACTCGAGCTAACACTTGATGAAACCAAAAACCGGTGTCTAGAAACCTCGACCAACAAAAAGGTGGTGGCATAACCCTTGAGCCGACTGTAAAAACATCAGCTGAAATTCTCATCCAACGTGCATTACTTAAGCTTAAATTCTTGAGCAACTAAAATGCAGTGGAAAGAAACTCTCTTCCATCAAGACAAATAGCGGCTCCAACCCTTCATCAAGACCGCAACAACTAAGATTCCGCTAAGTTAAACCTCAGAATTGGGCTGAAACCGTTGTATAATGGCCACCTCTACCAACAATGTTTAAGTCTCAAGCCACTAATATATGTGTGGGTTAAATATTTCAGCGACGAACGATTTATGTGCTTTACCAACGAAATCTAATGGTTAATGAATATTTATGCCAACTTAGACTTGAGTTGCTTAATAATAGTTGAAAGATACCTATTCCAGCAACATGGTTGGTACAGGTCTCCAGCAAATAAGCCTTCAGCCACAGAGCCTATCTGTTGCCATGTTGGTTGCTATAGATCTCTAAACACTAAAAATGGCCTTGTACCAACCGAATACAAGTAGTCCCTAAAGCTCAATTTTCTTGTAGTGCACCTCTTACTAGGATCGGTTCCCCTTTACCTAGAGTTGGTCATACCAATAACACAAAATCGATCATACCATCTCAAGTGATTACTGAAGATCGGTTTCACTAATAAAAGTCATACCAATACAAAAGTCTGGCCTTTGTGAATAGTTTTACCAAGAACATAAACAAGTCATGAGCGGTTATACTAATCACACATATTGGTAGTTCAAAAGATATGCAATGAATAACAATACCAATAATGCCTGGCGATTTCTCTTTCGATTCACAAAACAAGTTCATGAATTTAATTCCTTAAAACAAATGTAAAACATTGTTTCCTAGGATGAAATCTTCACCTTATACCCATACATAATCACAATAGCATTCAAACGATTATGTCAATGTCTTATCTACAAAGTTTAATGGTTAAGCAATAAACCTCGTATTGTATTCCTTAATACTATGTCTAACTAGAGTATAATCATTCATGCTTCGCAGTTTTGTTTTCAATATGCACGAATTGAAAGATATGTTAGGGAATGAAAGAGTTCAAGTCAAATATCATTAACCTCAAGTGGAGGATGATGTTGTCGTTGTAGCTCCTTACTTCTTCACTTCTTAAAGTCTTCGCAATACTTGTAATGTCTCATATCCTAATACTTTCAAGCTAACCTATACGAAGTTGACTCTAGTACATAATAAAACAACTCTTAAAATGAGTTTTGGCTCACTAAAATATGACAACCAAACTTGACATACCAACACTTGGTGGGTTCAACCGAGCTATGCTCTAACACCTTGTATGAAGAAGAGGAAGAAATATATATATAAATATTTTGCGTCAAATGGATGAAGAGGCAATTGAGGATAAAAGGCGGCGAAATTTTATGTTGCAATTACATGCAGGGATGATACCAAAGCCTTTAGACCCACAGGAAGTTATGACAAGAAAATAGACATGGAGAGATCGACATTTTTACCACGACAATATGATGCATGATTATTTTAATCATGGATGTGTGTATTCGGATGCGTATTTTCAGTGTCAATTCCGCATATGCCGCAACTTGACTTAAAGGATTATTGCTGAGCTTTGTCAAGTACAACCTTTATTTAATTATTAATATGATGCACAACATGTACGAGGCTTTAGTCCTGATCAAAATTTCACTGCAACTCTCCGAATACTACGTTATGGGATACCAGTTGTTTGTGGGTGAAAACTGTTTCTGCTGGTTTTGGTAATTTGGGGTGTGTGGATGAGAAACAAGTCTAAACCCTAAACAATGCACCGCACGGGAGTACTTTTGATTCGAGAGATCAACTGCATAATCTCGGCCTAAACCAAGAAATGGCGTTCAGGCTTGCTTTGGTCCACAAAGTGAAGGAGAAGGGTTGGTCTTAGGGAGGGAAGCGAAGAACGTGTTGAGACCAGAATGGTTAATTCTGAAGGTGTGGCTGTTTTATGACTTGTATCAGAAAGTGGAACTGGCTTGCAGAATGAAAAGCTACCAGTTCTGTAGTTGCAGGAAATCCCACAATACATCCCTCACAAGAATTCATAATAATCAACCCATCTTTAAGATCAACAATCACACTTTTTATTAATTGAGTTAAGGAATTTTACAAATAGGAAATGAAATCAAGAATACAACTACTGTTTTAGACTTTCTCTCTCCTCAAAACTTTTTCTCCATTATAAAAGGATCTCTCCCTCACCTTAAGCATGTTTGACTCTTTATATAGGATATTACATAGTGGGTGACAGCTAAGCTGTCCTTTATTTTAGGATTTGACTTGCGATGTTCTCGCAAGTGTACAAGTGTTAGATTTCGCAACACTTCTAAATCTCGCTAGGTCTCCACATCTTTCTCGTGTTTAGGCTATCGTCATCTGTTGCGTCATTTCTGTAACCAGTCTGCGATATCTTCGCAAAGTGTTGTATAATGATTTCGCAAAGGTATTGATGTTGCGATATTCTGATCCTACATCTTGCCTCTTCTCATGTCTTCTCTGCGAAGGAGAGAATGATATGAGAATTAGTGCTTCAAAATGCCGCAGCCGTTCATTTTTCCATATTCTTCTATATTGATATGATTCTATACTTTTACGTAGAATTTATTACACGTATCTCTTCTTCCATCCATTTCTTGACACGTCTTTTTCAACCGCTATTTCTCAACCGTTCACGTCTACTCTTTGCATTAAATGTGCTTATCTTCTCGAGAATTCTTCTCTCTATATATATTCTTCTCATTCTTCTTTTCTTCTTTTTTACTTTCATTCTTATCTTTTCTGTAACTTTTCTTCACCGTTTCTCCGTAAATTCTGCTCCTGCTGCTGTAAATTTTCTTGTTTCTAATTCTTTTGATCTTTAATTTCTTCTTCATTCCCATACTGAAAATGGCTCCGGTGGTCGTAAATATGAAACTTCTCTTGAAGGAATTGAAAAGATCTCGAAGGGAGAGGTTTTACATTATCCACCATTCCCGATCAAGGAGCTAAATCCATTCTTTACGCTAAATTGTTTCGATCATCATTGTGATGATAAAGAAATCATAATTTCGCTTGGTCAGATTCTCGCTGGCCTTCCCATTCCTCTCTATGATCCTAATCTTCCTTTATTTTACGAAATTCTTGCTCACGCGAACTTCTCGCGAGCCATCTACCAATTGAGTGGGGATTGCATTCGTTTAATCCTTGAATTCGCTAACCGTGGTCTTTGGTAAAGGATCTCTTTATCAAAAGAAGCTAGAGATCCAAACTTTAAGGATTTGGAAATATTCACTGAAAAAATATGGGAGAAAGCTTCTTTGAAAATTATGAATTGATACCCATGAAGAAAGATAGTACTCGCTGGGGTGTCCGCTTGAAGAGAAAAGATAACATTGCTAATGATAAAGTACTTATGCAAGATATTGATTGGCATCTTGGCAAGAATAATACTCCTTGTCACTCTAAAGATGACAGATGGTATGTCTTTCCACTAGTTTTGAAGGGGCCTTATATTTCTGGTTCAAATGTGCTACCTGCGAATCTCGCTACTTATCAACCTTGGGTATTTAATTGGCCCGAGAAAGAGAAAGAGGTATATTTCTTAAATTTCGCTCAGTGTATAGTCTTCATTCCTCTTTATACCTATTAATCTTGCGAAAATTTCAGATTAACAAGCTAAGAAGAAGCTACAAAAGGAATAAGAAGGCAAGCACCCTAGCAGCGCTTCGTTCGATCACGGATGAAGTAAGAAATACTTTCTTTTATTATTTTTAACAATATTGTTGCCTCTGTTTCTTATCTTCATTCGTGTGCGAAGGTTGGTGTTGTAGTTGTTGAAGAAGAAGGGTCTGGAGTTGCGAAGACCAAAGGCAAGGGTAAAAGTTCTCTTCGCAAGGAGAAGTCTGCTGCTCCACCTTCAAAGAAGAGAAAAGTTCACTCTCCTTCTCCTTCAAATCTTCAGTGTAGCGAAAGTTCTGATGATGATGATAATGATGATGTTGATACTTCTTTCGCAAGAGAAGATTTTCCACCTGAATCTTCTATGGCACAACTGTCTAGCATCTTCTCTGACTCCATGCAAGGGATTGGGGATGATCATCTCACCAGCACATGCAAAGATCTTGCGAATATATGTGATTCCCCTTTACTGGATGGTGATGATTCTCTTCATGGAGTCTCCAGATCAGTGACTCCTAGCTTTCTGAATTCACTTGGTATCTTGGTATGCCTTCGTTTCTCTATTTCTTCATAATTGTGATTTAAAAATATATTATGTCTTGACAATTTCTTCACTTTCCTTCGCAGATTTGGGAAGGCTTCTTTCATTGTTGCCTCGATTTGGAAAAAGACGTGAGATTCTAGAAAAGAAGAATCTTCAACTTCGCAAGAGAAATGAAGAATTAGAAGTCGGAGCGATTTGCTCTTCGTGAAAAGAACAAACAATTAGAAGTGATTCTTCTACTCAAAAGAACAAAATATCTAGTCTTCAAGATGCCAATAAGCAACTTTATGGTATGAAATTTTTCTCTTTTCCTTTATTTTATTTTCTCATTATCTTCCCTCATCTTAATTTATCATTTTTGGCAGACATCTATGATCTTTCTGATGAAGCCATTCTCCTTCACACATTCCCCAATTCTATGGATAATAATACCCTTCTTGATCACCTTAATAATTCTTTGAATAGTTTTTCAAATGACAAGATTAAATCTCTTCCCATAAATGAACTCAGATCCAAACTTCGCCTCTTAGAAATTGACCATAGATCTAGCTTAGGCTTAGCCAACAAATTTAAACGTTTCTATCTTAATTCTAAAGAAGAAATTAATGCTTTAAGAACCAAGATTAGTGATCTCATAGATGATAAAGATCGCATCGCTAGACAAGGTGCTCAAGCGTTAGCGAAATTCCAAAAAACTCTTCTTGAAGTTCAAATTGAACGAGATCCAACCGCAAAAATGATGTACTTAGCGAAAGAGAGAATCAAATTCGCTCCCTTCTTCTCATAAATAATGATGATGAATTCGCTTGGGCTGCGAAAATTCTAGATGACGCCAGAAATAATCTAGGTGTAAACGTTAGTCTTCAAGCTGAGCACACGGCCTTGGTTAGAGATATGATTTCTGACAGAGAAGGTTGTTAATTGTTATTCTTTATTAATTTTTCGCCTTTCATAAACTATTATCAAGTTGCTGACTCATTGTTATATGTTCGCAGAAGTTGAAGAGAGATTTCGCAAAAGAGTTGAAGAACTTGAGTCTGAAAAGGAGCAGCTCGCAAAGGATCTTTCTTCTCGCAATGATAAATGCTCCAGACTGAAGAGTCAATTAAAGATTACCGTTGCGAACTTTAAGAATGACGCTATTCTTTTTCGCAATCAAACTATTAAGAAGGTCTGTGATGATAATAACATCCTTCACTCCAAATACCCTTGTCTCTCAGAAGAAATTCCAAAGAATGTACCCCCTCTGGATATCTCTGATAGTGATGCTAGTGAAGAAGAAGAAGAATTTGATGAAGACGAAGAAGAAGAAGAATCAAACAAGAAATAATTCTTTTTTCTTCTTTCTCTTTTTGTAATATCTGTACATTCATTCTTTAATCTCCTATCTTTGTAATCTTTTGCTGCGAATTCCTTCAATCTTCAAATGCAAGTTCTACCTTCCTGCACATATTAAAAAGCAATTCTTTTTTGCAATACGGTTAATCAATATATAACTATTAATCTTTCATTTCATGCGTACGTAAATCTATCATATGGAGACAAATAACATGTTCTTATCATGTTCATTCCCATACTTGCCTCTGTTATTTGCATCCAAATAAAAGATTAAGCTAGTTACTTTTGAATAGCAACATGTATCTATGCCTCAGTTTCGCAATTAAGTATTTCTTGGTTTTTCCAAAGATTTCATTCTTTCTTGTTCTTTTATGTGGTCTTATTTTTCCTTCCTAGTTAAAGGTCTTATTTTGCCACCTCTTGTCATTGCGACAAAATCGCAGGACGTCTCTGCACTTTTTCATGCAGAAACCCATTGATCTTGCCTTAACTTTTTTCTTTTATTGTTTTTGTTGCGACAATATGACAGGCCTAAATATTCTTGCGAACATAAAGCCCCATGACATTGCCGTCTTGCGACGAAATCGCAGGACGTTTTTACACTTTCATGTATTGACCCATTGCTCTCGCCTTATCTTTCTCTTTTGTATTATTGCCTCTTCATGATTATCGCACAAATATTACAAGCCTAAATATTCTTGCGAAAATAAAGCCTCGTGACATTTGCGTCTTAAGACACTTATCAGCTCCTTAATGGAGGGTGCCGCCCTTATCTTCCCCCTGGCTGCCCCTTCAAGGAGGCGTACCTATACCATACAAGGTTGGCTCCTCCCATCTGGTCTTAACAACAACCAGTTGTTTTCGCAGCCTCTTATCCCTTTTGCCTATATGGCTTATGGTTATGAGACTGCACCCTAAGTGGGGTTTTCTTCGGGCCCGAGTGCAGCATACGTCAAGACTTGCCAAGAATGGCCGAGACGCTTCAAACGCCCCAGGCACTCTTGGCTCAACTGATCGCTGTCGTATGCGTCAAAAATAATTTCACTTTCCTAAAGTATATGATAAGAAAGAGTTCGTTTCCACAGAGAGGCAACTGTAGTTATTATGTATTCAATTTCCTAAAGTAACCAACGGGGGGATTTTTGTTTTATGTAAGCAATAAATTAGAGAAAGTAATCAATGAGAGAAAGATATTGGTCAAGGAATTCATCTTCAATCTTAAACATGTGCTTGCATATATGATTAGAATTACAATTTAATCTCTTTTGTTATCAAAAGCCTAGAGAATCAAGAGAGCAAGATAATCTATTAATTTCCTAAGTTCATCAACACACACATTAGAGCTGTGTATGTGAATTCTACCTAAAGAATAACCTAACACCTTGCGCTAATTAAGTTCAATTCCTAGGAGCATTAAGTTTCAGAAATAGGCTAATCAATGCAATTGTCATACATTGTGCATAACAATTCGGACAATGGTCAAACTCTACATATGATTACGAGAGTGTATCACTACAAACCGTAAACATATTATGCTACTTGTATTCAGGGTTATCGCTCGATGAAAAAACCTAAAATAGCTATGGACAAGGATGCAAGTTCAATTAATTGGCCACTTAACAAACCAAACATCTAAGTCCTATCACAATACATCAATCATGTGATTATTAAAACAGTAGAGATGTGAGCGATAAGCAAGAGAGAAAACTAATACATAACACAAGCACAAGTTGTAGAAATAGGACTACATCCTTAACCAATAATATTAAATTAGCTACTCATAGCTATGGAGTTCATCATAGAAATATTAATTGAATAGAAGAAGATGAACAAAAGCAAACCCTAGTAGCGTAAACAAAAGCGGCTCTCTCTAGCTCCAAGAATAAAACGTGATTTAAAATTATAGAAGTCTTCCTTTTATAGCTCTCTTGTTCCAAAATTAGGTCTAGTCTTCAAAAGTCCAATAGATAGAAGTCCTCCAAGCCCATGTGTGAGAAAAACCCATGTAGAATTCTGCCAAAAAATTGTCGCCGGAAAACTGGTATTATGGCCAGAAATTGGCCGGAGAATGGTCGGATAAGTATCTCAGGTGACCGGCAAAATCCGCCCTGGCCACCGGCCAACGAGTCGGCTCGGTCGGGTCAATCGAGTGAAACTCGGTTCAAGCACCGAGTCATACCGAGTTATCTATCTCGACTCGGCTGGTTGGTCTCTAGGCGAGACATTGCCTGTACACCGAGCCATCTTGCACAAAGCCAAACCTTTGTGTTGCATAATGATTGCACTTCATGACTTCAGTCACAACCATGATGGTTGGTCATTCTCCTCTCTTCTGTAGCTTCTCCACTTGCAACTCTAATCACAGCCAATCCATTGCATCATTCATCTACAACATTCAACACCACCATCTCAAGCTACTTCTGCAACACTGCCATTCTATCACAGGCATGCTCCAAACCAATTCCTTCATCTGAGCTTCCAGTTCAGCTGCAACTGTCATTCATTCTGCCACATGCAATTCAACACCAACTGTAACAACATCCACCACTGCATAGCACCAGCAAATCTCATTCTCGATCACCAGCTCAAGCTCAACCAACAACAACTTCTTAATCTCAACTTCATGCGAGACCCAACCTGAATCTCAATTCACTCCACTGCTTCAATAACAACCACAAGTCCATCACCATCTCAGCCTTAACACCTGCAACCATCCATACCTACACATACATCTAAGATCGGCTTTACTGCATTCTGCAACTCTTGTTAGTTCGAGTCTCACTGACCCATAACTGCAATTCCATTCTCTCAGCAGCATATACTCATTTCAATTCCTTCTCCCTGCAACAACATATCACAGACAACCATTTCATTATCACCAGGTCATGGCATTAACACCATCTGTATCTCCTCACCTCAGCTGTACCTGCTATATCCTGGCAACAATTCACTCCATTTCTGCAACCACACATTCACTGATAGTATCACCTTGTAGCACTCAACAAACCATGATATCCCATTACGGTGGCAACACTTTGCACATATCATAACCTGTAAAATCCTAGGTATACAACTAGGCGCATCCAAGTCTTCCATGTACTGCATTTCAGCTTACCACCAGTTTCATTCTCCATTGCTAACATCACATGCACTTCACCAGAACAACAGCAACACCACCAGTTCTCTCTCAGGACCCATTACTCACCCGCATCTGGTACATCTCTCAACTTCACTATCAACTTCTTGTTCACCACAAAGAATGTTTGCTCAACTCAATCACCGCACCTTCATCTCCTTTCCCGTATCAATACCAAGAGAAACACAACTTCATCTGCAACTGTATTCTACCATAGACAAACTCTAGCCATTCATCTAATCCTCGTAATTTCGGTTCAAATCCCATCCGTAACTCACACATATTGTGTACCATTAGAACCATCACCTCTTGACTCTCTACACAGAGCAACTTCACTTCATTTTCCTTTCTTTATTAGCAACTATAGATCCGATTTGGACCAAAACCTCAACCGAGTCTCCACCAATTTCACCATCTACAGCTATTGAACCGAGCAAAACCCATTCAATTACCATAGACATCGAGTCGTACTCGGCCCAAAACCCTAATTTCTTCATTAATCTTCCTTGTCGACCAGCTTCTTCTAATTCGAAATCAAACCCAATTCTTCTCTTCAAGTTACAAAACCGACCCATCTTCAAATTCTTCTATCTGATTTCTTCTCTGAGCTTAAATCCCAGCATCTCACCATTAAAAATCACCTTCTCGCAACTCGAAATGGGGCGCCTTCATTTCCTCTCTTATTTCTCGATCCGGGTCTAAAGCACTGAGCCCATGTTGCTTCTCAATCAAATTCATCATTCCCATGAACATCAATAGAAGCCTTAATCAATTGTGGCCCTGACATCACCAATTTCATCTTCAAACCCATGAATTCACTGAAACAACAAACCCCAACTTCCATCGATTTCAACAGAAACATCATCAGAGTTGAACCCATCTGCTCAATCAACAACAACAGACAACTCTGTTTCAATCTCCATCGATTCTTCATTTCAACTGAGTTCTCGATTGAGACTTCAAACACAACAAAACCCTAACTTCTTTGGCAACAAAAGATTCTTCTCAGTTATCAATTCACAAATTCTTCCACCACAACAGCCATCTATCCCTGCATAACTCGATCTTTCTGATAAAAATGGTGCCGCCATGGGTTCTCTATTTTACTCTCTCTGAATTTCAGACGAGAAAGATTGAGAGATGATTCTCAATTTTAGGGCCATGTAGGAACCAAAATTACTATCGGCACCAGTCGACTGGATAAGGGCTATGCAACTATCTTCGCCTCCTTCTCGCGCAACTTAGCCCGCTCCAATATGACTCGCATGTGAACTGGCCTTTGTGCTCCTTTTCGCTCCAAATGGCTAATTTCTTCTTCTTTTGCTCATAATGACTCCATTGCACTTAAACACTCAAAAGCAAACATAAGATACATAATTTACAAGAGAAGTAGCAAAGAAAGCATAAACAATAGATAAATAACAAGGTGTTTACAACACCTATCATCAACCGTGTACCTCGGCGCCTTGATCAAATGTCGCACTCCTTAGAAGAGACCCTCGGTCGTCCAACCTAAGTCATAAGCTTAGGTTGAAAATCCAAGGTACCTCTCCCGGATGGGCTTTATTGACCCCAAATCTCCATGACTCGGGTTCCGGGCGGTGTAACCTTTTCATTTGAGCCATGCAACAGTACCCCTTCTATGACGCACTTTAGGTCTTACATTTGCCTCTTGCGAAATTTTGATTTCGCGAACTAGGGTGTACGCCATAGTAGGTTCGCCCCTTTCTGATTGTTTTGTTTCTTCTTCTGCATATTAGCTCTTTTGTAATTTTGCAATCTCATCTTTGTCATTCATAAAATATACTTTCTTCTTCTGCATATCATCTCTCTTGTAATTTCGCAATCTCATCTTTGTCATTCATTTTTTTTTTTTTTTTTTTTTTTTAAACAAACCAGTCACATATCTTTCTTTCTTCTCCCAATCTTACTTTTGCAAGTCATAAAATCAACAAATACATTCACTCTTTAAGTCTCTTACTCGCTACTTTCTGCCTCTGCATTTTTGAAATTTTCTGTTATTTTCTTATCCTTTGCGAAATCTTTGTCGCTTCTTATCTTCAGCATGCATTGGTTTCATAGCGATTCTTCTTCTCTCTGTTCTATTGCATCTACCATCAATCTTTCACTTTTTTGTTTTTCTCTGATGTTATGTTTCCAATTCTTCTTCTTCGCAAGATTCTACATCAATTTCATAACACTTCTTTCCTTCAATCCAATCTCCTTTTACTATGACAATACCACATGGGATGAGGGAACTTGATACATTTATGGAAAGTCGATGCTACACCTATAATCCCATGTAACCAAGGTCGTCCAATCAATGCGTTGTATGGTGATTCCGCATCGACTACATAGAATGTAATTTGAGAGGACAATCCTTTCGGTGGAATTCGCATATTGACTTCCCCTTTAGGTTTATTGGCGGTACCATTAAAACCATAGATCTTGTAAGTTCAAGGTATTAGATCTTCATCTTTTCCTCCCATACTTTTATAAGTATGATAAAAAAGGATATCCATGGAACTTCAAGTATCGATTAAAATTTTCGTTGATTGCCCATAAATTCTCAGCTTCATCATCTTCATCATCACTAGGTTTTGGGTTAATCTCCAATCTTACCACTAATGGGTTATCATGCATCTTGCCATCCTCAGGTACTTCTTCCGCGGTGAAGTAAATAGTTTGCTTTTGCCATTCTTTCAGTGGCGATGCCTTCGCAATGTTCATTATTTCTCTATCATCGGCATCTCTTGCGAAGACCCCGCCGAGAGTGTTATCGTGAAAGTCTTCAATCGTTTTGTACGAATGTACAATAGAGTGACAAAACAGGTTCTTTGCCTTTGCTCCAACTTCTATTACAAATGTTTCTCCTCCTTTTGTTGTATTTACTCTGCAAATTTCTCGCAGGTGGTGGTGGTAATGGTTGAGATTGAGGTTGGTTTTTTAGAAAATGATTTAGTTTCCCTTGATCTATCATTCGAGGATGATTCTTTTTATATTTCGCAATCATTTGTTGAGTGTCCATGAAAATGGTGATAAGAACAAAATTCATGACTTCGTCGCTTGGAGGTGGTTAGGTCCCATGTTCCATGGCGCGGGTATGTTTTCCATCAAGATTATAGCTTCCCATATTTTCTCCACACTAGCATTCAGAGGTGGCATTTTGATTTCTTCCCATATTATCTTGTGACTTCCCCGTCCTCTGTGATGGTTTTGCCTCTGACCTCCATAAGTTTCTTGTGGCTGGTCAAGTCTTTGTATTTTGTTATTTCCATCACGGCTATAGAAGTTTCTTTCTCTCTCGAATTGTTCTTGATCACGACTTCCCATAGCTACTAGTTTGTGACTATCTCCCATTATCCTCTCTTGTTGTCCTTGCGAAGTGCTCGCCATTCGTATTTATCAACTTAGGTAACAAGCTTGCATTCATTTGCTTTTGAGCTTGTGTTCGCAATCGGGTATGATTCCATCTCATTTTGCTTTTCCTCAAGAGCAATATACTCCTCCGAGATTCTCATAACTCAGATCATTGTGATCGTATTCTTGATTTTGAAAATTTGAATGTATAGCAGATTGGTTACGAACATAGCGTTAATGAACGATAGAATGAGATATCTCTCATCCACACGACCAGCCATATCGCTAGACATTGTCTTCCACCTCTTGGTTAGATGCTTCAAACTTTCGCCAACCCTTTGCTTTAACCCAAATACATCTTCAATGCCAGGTCGCGAGGAATTGTTACTTATATACGCCCCTAAAAATGTAGCCTCGCAAATGGTTGAAAGATGTTATAGTATTCTTTGGCAAACCTTCAAACCATTTCAAGGCCTCTCTGTTAAACTTGATGCAAAATATTTACACAATACAACATCATGGTTTTCCCATTGTAGCATACATCTCACATAAGCTTTGATGTGTTGTATCTTGCACAAGTTGTTCCATCAAAAATTTGGTTAACGCAGTAAATTGCACTTTGGGGTATTCCTCCTAATTGTACTTCCCGTGTGAATGGGGTTTTCGCAGACTTCTTCTATGGCTTCGTCCAGTTGTCTCCTACCTCCTTCTCTTTTATTATTTAACATTCCTCTCATTTTCGCTAGCTCTCTCAAAATTTGTTCATTTACACCCTAATTTGGATCCATTGGTCTTTTTAACTCCGCTTCTCTTCTTCTACGTTCATATCTGTTTTGATTTTCTTGTTCATCATTTTCTTCTCGTCTTTCTCTGCGATCTTCTCTTTCATTTCTTTCATGAATTCGCACACCATTATACTTCTCATTTTTCTTCTTTGCCGCCTTTCAATTCTCCTTTGTACTCTATCATATTCTTCATTGATATTACCATTATTGCGATTTTGTTCACGCCTTTTTCTCGATTATCATGATTGTTCGTTTAATTGCCTCTTGGAATTCTTGTTCTTCCACTTCGCGCTTCTTAGTCTTTCCCTTTTAAGCTAGACGTGCTTGTTCAAGTGTAATGTCTTTCGATTTCATCTTCAATTGTTTGTCGATTTCTTTGAACTTCTCTCCCATGTAATGTTCTCCTTCCTTCTCCCCGATTTTTTCGCCATCTTGATTATTTCGTTCCGGCGTTGCCTATTTCCCGATTTCCGTTGTTTTGCCTATTCGAAGAATTTCACCATGTTGAATATAACGATTTTCTATTATTTCTCTTCTTTCACGACGTTCTTCGTCCTGGATTTTGTATTTCCTCTCGAGTATCTTCATTAGCATTCTCTATGTGCTAATTTCGTCTTATTTCTTCAGAATCGATCTTGAACTTGATCTTGTAGTGCTTCTTGACCTTGTACTTTGTAATCTCATGTTTTCCATCCTCAACTCATGATTTTGCCTTGTCAGATTTACACGTTCTTCTGCTTCTAATCGCCTTTCTTTATGTATTCTTTGCCTCAATGCCTCTAACGCTGCAATCTCTTCATTTCCATGAATTATTCCTCCAATTACTTATTGGTCTCTCTCCTCTCGTCCATTGCTTCCTAATTGATGCTCTTCTCCCATTTCATCTACAAGAACTCGATCGCCAAGTATGTACACTCACTCGTCATAATCCACAGAGTTCTATTTTGTATTGGTGTACGTTGAATTGGCGGTTGAACTTGACTTTCTCCATTGTTTCTTGTGTTCACTCTTAAATATTCCTCCATTTCATCTCTCCTTTCTCCAGCAAGTCTCCTACTCCTTCTAATAGTTGTTGGTTGTTTTGATGTATTTCTTCTTCTAGCCATTTTTCAACCTTAATGAGTTGTTGAAAATTATATGAAATTCTTTATCTACTACTCCAAATTCTTTCAAATTCTTTCAAATCACAATATCAATCTTCACTCCCCGTTTCTAGCGCCATTATGTAGTTGCGTAGAAATCCCACAATACATCCCTCACAAGAATTCATAATAATCAACCCATCTTTAAGATCAACAATCACACTTTTTATTAATTGAGTTAAGGAATTTTACAAATAGGAAATGAAATCAAGAATACAACTACTTCATTCAGACTTTCTCTCTCCTCAAAACTTTCTCCCTCACCTTAAGCCTATTTGGCTCTTTATATAGGATATTACATAGTGGGTGGCCTAAGTCGTCCTTTATTTTAGGATCCGACTTGTGATGTTCTCGCAAGTGTAGAAGTGTTAGATTTCGCAACACTCCTAAATCTCGCTAGGTCTCCACATCTTTCGTGTTTAGGCTATCGTCATTTGCGTCATTTACAGAACTCGGGATCTGCGATATCTTCGCAAAGTGTTGTATAATGATTTCGCAAAGGTGTTGATGTTGCGATATTCTGATCCTACAAGTTCTTTGGTGATTTCTGGATACTGTGTTGTTCTTTGAACAAAACTTGTTGTTTGGTGGAAATAGGTGAAACTTATTTATACAAGTCATAATTAAACGTATCCTGGTCTCGTAGAAAGTGGGAACGAGTGAGTGATGGAAGAGTGGAGTAACGTGTAATCGCAAACCGTGCTTCCACGATGAAGGAAGTGGATCCGTTTACACCCATTACTTCTTACGCCACTAATCGGTCCAGAACTTCCCGACACTTTTTTATAACGGGCGTATTGCACGCCGCACACCGTAAACCGCTGGACCAATACCCCGATAGTATCCCCCAATTTGTGACATGTTTGATGTCTCGAGTGTTTTAAGTGAAAAACGTGTAGCGATTGCTACGTGTGTCAAGTCAAAGTCAAGAGACTTGCCATAGGAAAATAGAATGTGATGCTATTAGGCTTGCCTTGGCTGGACGCCTAAAACTTGCCACAGCCTGTCAATTCCTCGCGAATTTGGACGACCGAGATTGTATCTTATGAGAAAGGATGGCCATTGATTATGGCCACATCCTCGTTGTATAACAAAGTGGCGCCATCGGCATAGTGGCGCTGGCGTAGCCATGGCATGCCGACATGCCAATGGCGTAGCCGTGGTAGCCGTTTTAGCATATTGGTGTTAGACCCAAATATGGCGTGGCAACATTGGCCCTGTTGCCACAACAATCCCAATGCTCGGGAAACGTTACTTGGCTTGGTTGGTGTAGCAACTTTTCCCCGAATTAGGGTTTGGTATGCCAAAACCCTAATTAGTGCATGCGACATGTGGCATGTGGCCGTGACGCATCGACGTTTGTGCAAATGGTGCCATAGCCATACGAAAGAACCATATCCGTGCCATCATATGGAAATGACCACATGAGTAAGGATTTCCACGGGTGGCTATGATATGGCGTCTTTATTAGGGTTTCCGGGTCCCGCACGGCTCGTGGCATGTTGTGGGGCCCGAAGTGGCATAATTTGTGCCACGACCGGAAATTAGGGTTTCGACCATGCAAGGTCGTGTCTCCTCGGTTAGGATAACCACATTGAAGTCTGTTGTGGCGTTGGTACGAACAAATGATGGGTTGGTACGTAATTGCACTATTTATGGTATGTTGCCACGTTCGTCATGCTTCTGTGGTAAAGTGGCACGTTTAGCATGTTTGGCATGCCAATTAGCGTATTGGCGCAATCTTGCCTCTTTTGATGTTGTGGCAGGTTTAGGACGACCGATTGGTCAATTAAAAGAGGGGCCGACTGGCATGGGTGTGGCCACACTTATAATGTGCGTGTTGTAAGATTAGAGCGACCCGATTGGTCGATGGGAAGGGGGCTAGGAAAGTGATAGGTGTAGAATACATCCTATTTACTATCTATTGTTTATGCTTTCTTTGCTATTTTTCTTGTAAATTATGTATTTTACGCTTGTTTTGAGTTTTGTAGCTACTTTGAAGTCACACGGAGAAAAAAAGAAGAAATCACCCAATTTGAGCAAAAGGGCAAAATTGTCATTTCATGGGCGAACACTATCTGGAGCCGAATCAAAGTTAGGGGCAACTTTCTCGAGGAATACTATAGACAGGCCGGCAGAGGTTAAGGGGCTGGAAACTTGGCTAGCCCTTATCGAAATGACCACCTAATATAGGCACCCATATGGGGTGGCTCTTATGTTGGGCGTCTCCATCTCAAGTCATTACACAACCCTAGAATTCATCTCTTCTTCAATTATTTGCTCGAAATTAGAACGAGCAAAGCAGAGCGCTTACTCTAGCACCGAAACAACAAAATCAAATGAGGAGATTGAGATTCAGATCGAAATGGAAAATATTGTTGCTATTCAACACGAGAGAGACATTGGCCGCCGCCGTGGTCCGAGTGAAGTAAGGGAGACCAAATCGATTTAAGAAATGGGTTTGCTGTTGAAGGTCGACTCATATGTGGATTGAACCCGAGAAAGAGATCGAGAGATTCAATGAAGATGATGAACAGTAGCCGTGTCTCGTGGTCATGAGACAAAGAAGAAACTTAGGTTCGCTATTGATATAAAATCGAGTTGAAACCGAAAAGACGATGATGTTCGATCCGTGAAGCAGGGAGGTGATCTTTCCGAGTAACGATGTGTGTTTAGATTGAAAGATAGAGATACAATCGTTGGGTGAAGCACCGAATGGAAAATGGGTTTGAAGAACTCGGGAAATCGAGCTCGGTTTGAGCCGTTATTCAACAGGAGGAGAAGAAATTGGAGATGGTTCAGTGTTGACAAAGAAGGAATCTGAGCAGGGTGGTGATGCTGCTTAAGGGGATTTTAATCGAGAATGGGTTCTCGTGGTGTTTGAGATGGGTATGGTGGCGGCGATTTGAAGGCAATGATAAGAGCAGGTCGATAGTCTGTTAGTTTGTGAATTGAAGTCGTTGCCATGGATTAAACGGGTTTGAGGTGAATTTGTAATGTGAAGATGATGGAAAGCTATGAATGGAAAGGTGGGTTCGATTTGATTTATAAATTGGCGGTGGTGTTGAGAAGATGTGGATAAAGAATGGGTAATCGGAGAAGACTCTCATGGGATTGATGTGTTGGTCGATTTGTAATCGATTCAAGTATGGTGATAGTTAATGATTTCGAGGTAGGATTCGGATAAGATGCAAATGGGTTTGTAGCTTTGTCGGGTGTCGTCGTTAACACTAGCATGGAATGAATTGCTCAAATAGATGTATGCTAGGATTTGAACAAGGATGGAGTCAAGAGAGGCCTGACTTTGGGCTAGGAAAACACCAGAAAACAAATTAAGACTCGGCCGGGTTCTCTTCCAGACCGTGAGTCAATCCCGGCGATGTCCGATCCAGCCGATCTACCCGATTCACTCAGTAGTAAGACAAGTCACCACCTAGGGAGCCGACTCATAGCTGACTCTGTGTCTAACTTCCCTCCTTTTGACCCAGTTGACTGGCGGTTTGACCCTTTGACCGTTAGTCCTAACGGAGGACTGGCGGAATATTTCGTCGAATATACCATTGACGGCAACAGAATTCAGGTGGCGCGGTGACGGATTCCGGTCAAATTCGGCCATAATACCGTTTTCCGGCGAGCCAAAAATTCCAGAATTTTCTGTGGACTTCTCTCATGGGTGTGAAGACTTGGACTAGGAATTGGATGGAGAATTTGGCTCAAATTTGGAAAGAGAAGATGAAGAGTTGAGAAAGGCTTGGATTTGGAAATTGAATTGCTAAAGGAAAAGGATTCTATTCCTTGGAAGATTTGGAGAATATTGAAGCCAATAAATAGAGAAGTTTTCACATCTTTTACACACATCTCTCTACACACACAACACTTGTGTTTTTGCTTGCTTTTGAAAATTCTTCTTTTTAATTATTTGTGTGAACTTGAAAATTCTCCTTTTAATTATTATTTGTGTGAATTTCAAAAACATGAGTAGCTAATTTTATTATTGATTGATGATGAATTCCTAGTTCTTAATATATGATTTGAGTTTTGTTTCAATTCTATCTTGAAGTTTTTCACATGATTATCGTTTGTTTTTACTAATAGGAATGTTTATTCATTCATGATTGATTGATAGATTGTTTAGAGTGCACGCTAAATTGATTTGTTAATTTGATCTAAAGCTAGTGAAAGTTAGGGGATAAGTAATCGTTTCTTGACTCTTTACATAAGTAGCAAACACGAGACCTTGCGGAGGGATTCCGTGGAGAAATTGTGTGTGAAAACAACGTTAGCAAGTAGACCTTGATCTAAGAGTCTAACTACTAATATTGACCTAATAAGTTCATAAATCTTAATGCGTTTATTTAAATTACATCTAGAGTGATCTACTACTAGGTGGTTTGGTAAATAGAATCAGGTAGTCGAGAACTTCCGTATCCGGTGATACAAGGGATTTAGGGTTTAAAGATCGATCTAGCCGCTTTACCTACGGTTGGTGATAATTTGTGACTAATAACATGTGGATGAAAAACATAACTTGAATCATTGTTTTGCAAACGAAGAAGGATTCCTTGGTCTTGTCTCTCTTATTGATTTCAACTTTATCTTTTAATTGCTTTGTTTATTTTCTTTTGCTTTTTACACCCCCCTTTTGTGACAATTTTTACAACTAGAATCTCTTGCTCTCGTGGGAACGAACTTGACATCCATTATATTATTTTTAATTGAGTGGAAATAAAATATTAATTTGATTGCACCTACGACACGCATCAAATTTTGGCGCCGCACGCCGGGAGCAATGGACGATTTGATTGTTTTTATTTTTCTTTTTGGTTTATTCTTGCTTTGTTGGATTCTATATCGTATCTAACTTAGGTTTCTCGAGAATCTTATTTGTGTATCGGTTTTCCATGTATGGTGGACAAGAGCAAGCATATTACAACAATCAATACGGTTTTAAACCTCAACATTATGGCAACTTCCAACCATCCTTAGGATACAGACTTTATGGATATTCTCATACATATCAACAACCTTATGACGGGTATGTAAGTGAACAATCACTAGGAGGGGAGGATAGTTATGCTTCTAAATCTATGTGTGATCTCCTTGGTGCAAGGCAACCTAGTTTGAGGGAACTTGAGAGAAGGTTCTATCAATTGATTGATGAAGGCATAGCATCGGATGAAGAAATTCTTGAAGCTAAAAGAACTTTAAGAATAGAACGTGAAAAACGTTATTATATGGGTTACGATGATGATTTTGAACCTTATGAAAATTATTGTAACAAGGATAAAGTTATTCCAACTCGGATCATAATAACGATCCTTCACCTATTCAAAGGAGGAGATTGGGTGTGACTTACCTATTGTTATAAACGGTGTAACACCCTCACAAGAAGATCTTACAATTTATATCGACGAGAATCATTTTAGTGAATGGCCCGATTCCGATGATGAGAATGTTGAAGAGATGATGCTAGAGGATTGATAGGTGTCTAAAACACCTAATTTTATATCTAGTATTTATGCTTTCTTTGCGAGTTATCTTGTGAATTATGTATCTTATGTTTACTTCTGAGTTTATTAGGTGCAATGGAATCATTTGGAGCAAAAAGAAGTGGAAATGGCTACAAAAGTGAAGTCACAAGTGAAGAAGGGCCAAAGACCCAGTGGAACTCGTTCAAATACAAGATTTATACTTTTCATTGTGTAGAGGACGAGAAGATGAAGATAATGGCGAAAGAACGGAGTCATTCCTGAGCTCGTATGAAGAAGTTATGGGCAAAAGAAGAACTCCGGAATGGTAAACCGGTCATTTCATCGGCTAATACTAATGGGAGCCCAGCCACATGTTAAGGGGTAGCCAGATTTTGGTTAAAAGGGAAGTGTTATTTAGAGCCCAGCCAAGGATAAGGGGTAACCAGCTGAGTGATACACTAAGGACAGACTGCATATTGTTAAGGGGCACCTCTTCCTTTATAACTAGAACTAGGTCGAGGTTTTAATCTCATTCATTTCCATCCCAGCTCTGCACCAATTCACACCATTGGGAAAGCCATGATTCTGGTGCTCATACCCGGTTCACTGGGTATAACCCGAGGGTTTGATAGCCGAGTACCAAGGGAACAGGAGGTTCGAGGATAGGCAAGTGGTACAAATTTTGGGTTTAGCTAGGAACCGAAGAAACATGAGAATGTCCCCGGATTGATGCCATTGATTGATGGGTATTTCAAGCTCAACCATTCAAGAGAGACTGAGTTAACAATGAGAGTTGGGTTCTCACTGGGTTTGAGTTTGCAGCAATGTATGAGGAGATTCAGTGAAGTTTTGTCTGGAAAGATAGAGAAGAAGTTGGAGTTTCTGCCATTGACGAATAAAGAAGATTCGGAGCTGATGAACGATTATAAATGAATGGGTTTGCGTGATTAAATTTGTATTGTGCAGGGAAGGAGGTTTAGAAAGGCTTGAGATCAACGGTGTTGTATCTCCATCATTAGCAAAACGCGATACAAGGTGTTTGAGAAATGCCGACTCACCAAGTGGAGTTGAATGGCATTTTCTTTGGTGATTGTTGTTCTCGTGGTTTGATGGTGTTGATGAATCGCCGGATGAACCGAAGTTGATGGAGGTAGTGCATCGATGTTGTTATGGGTAAGAAAGCATAGCCATAAGTGCGGTGGTGTTAAGTGCGGTGATGGAGTGATGTACTCGGAGCCGAAATTGCGATTCTTTGATAGTATGAAGGATATGGGATGTATGTGGGTGCACCTGATTTGAATTGGAGGCGAGGGCAAGGCATTGTTGAGATGTTGTGTTGGTCAAGGACTGAGCCAGGGAATTGGCAATGAAGTATGCAAAGGGTGAGCTTGCTTTGGTGGAGCTACGGGAAGTAGCGAGATAAAGTGATAACAAGCTCGTGTGTTGTGTGTCATGGAAACGAACTGAACCGAGGTGAAGGTTATGAATGAGCCGGAGCACAAGTGGTTTTGATTGGATATTTTACTGGTGGTACTGGTGATGGTCTGTAGATGGCAGGTGGAATCTGCCTGTATTGCAGGTCTCAAGTGCTAGTAAGAGGAGCTTGCGGAAGCTGGAATGCATCTGGTGGTGCTGTGGAGCTGCAGGTTGTTGTAGCTGTAATGGTGCGGGAATGCAAAGTAATATTGTGGTTGTGGATTGGAAGGTTAAGGTGGTTTGAGGATGATGTTGTCGATTTGATCGGAGTTAAGGGTGTTTCCGAGAAGATATGGTGGTGATGAGCTGTAGGCACTGGTGGAAGCTGTTGAAGAGAATTGAGCTGAGCCATAATGGATGTGCTGGTATGGCAGGTCAGGGTTGCAGTGGTGCGGAGAACAGATGCAAGCTGGTGCATGCGTAGCTAAAAAGTGCGGCTGCAATGAAACAGAGGGTGCACAAGGCGCTGTAATTGGTGGCATTAAGTAAGAGTTGGAGTTACAGGGCTGGAGTATTAGCAAGATGCTCAATGATGCTTTCTTTGTTATAGGGTGATTATGAACTATTGATTTTGTGTTGGGTTTGGCCGAGAAGACCCAGGGAAGAGAGAACGAGAAACAAGGTTGAGCTATTGGTCGTTGTCGAACTGCTAATCGTTGCACGATTGATAACAAGGTTGAAGGTGGCAAGATAAAGCAGTGTAGAGATGTGTATCGTTGGCTCGGGGTATGAAGTTGAGCAAGTGTTGGTGCTTTTGTTGCAAATGTTGACTTGGTGATGGAATGAGGTTAAGTTGCGCGGTGCTGGTGGGCAAAGTAGAAATGGTTGGCAGTGCGGTAGATGAGCATTAGCCGGGTTTGGGCATGCTTTGGTGGAATGCAGAGAAGTTCAAAATCGAGCCGGGAAATTAACCGGTTGGAGCCGCAAACTGTGCGAAAAACGGGGTGAAAATGGCGCGCAAGGTGAGCATAGTTCCTGTAGAATCGGGATTTGTAACTCAAGCATGAATCGCGAGGGGGGGTATGAGTCGGATGCGATAATTGATGGTCGGACATATGGGCTACGAGTCACGCTTTTAGGCGCGTTTTCGCAAGAAACAAGGAATTGGCTAAAATGGTTTTTGTGAATGTATGGACTGCAGAGAAGCAAAGTTGAACTGCTGGAAGTGTAGAATCACCTGGTGATAGTACCTGATGACAAAGGCGGCCAGAGATAATTTCCCGGCGACCGGATTCCGGCGATGATGTCATCAATCCGGCGACCTGATTTTTTGACCGAAAAAATCCAGAGGCTTATTTTCACACATGGGCTTGGTGGACGAATTTGAGACGGGTTTGGAAGACTTGACCTACTTTTTGGGTATCCTTTTGGGAGAGGCATATAAATAGAACTTTTCTCTAAACCTAGATATATCTCCATTAGGGAGACTTCTACTTTTGTTCTAGGGTTTCACATGATAGTTTTCTTCTTTGCTTTCTATGATGATTTCAAAAACACAAGTAACTAAGTTTTTATTATTGGTTGAAGATGTAGTTGGATTTTGTAAACCAAGTTATGATTTTTATGAAGTAGTTTTCTCTCAAAATCATTGTTCACTTTCTACTCAAGTTATAATAATTGCATGATTGATGTATTGCAATATGATTGAATGTTTGTTTAGTTAAGTCTAGAATTGATTGAACTCACATCCATATCTATAGCTATTTTAGGTTTTCATCGAGCGATAACCTTGAATACGAGTAGCATGATATGATTCTAGGTTGTAGTGATACATCCTCGTAATCATATGTAGAAATTGACCTTTGTTCGAATTGTTTGCGCAATGTATTACAATTGCATTGATTAGCCTATTTCTGAAACTTAATGCTCCTAGGAATTGAACTTGATTAGCGCAAGGCGTTAGGTTATTCTTTAGGTAGATTTCACATACGCAGCTTCTAATGTGTGTGTGTTGATAACTTTGGAAATTACGGAATATTCTTGCAATAAGGTATTCTATGGCTTTTGATGATAGCGAGATTAAATACGAATTCTATTCATATATTCATAAACTTGTTTACAATTGAAGATGAAACCTTTATCCAATATTTTCACATCTTGATTTGTTCACTTTTATTTGTTTTGCTTTTATTTATTTCCGTTTAAATCGTAAAATCTCTGTCTTATATAGGAAACCATAACAATTTGACAACCTAGACCTCTCTGTGGGATCGATCCTTTCTTGCCCTTGCTATATTTATATTTTGAGTAGTAAGAAAGTGTAAATTTATTTTTGACGCTACGACAACGGTCAAGGATGAAACCAAATTTATTGATTTTGTGGAAGACCCAATTGAACTTGCCAATGATTTTAATGATGCCAAGACTTTGGTTAAGGTAGACAATAACGACGAAAGGTTGCAAGATTCGATAGAGGACCGCGATATACAAGAGGTAAGTAATTCACATGAATTCTCTAAGGATGAAGAGGATTCCGCAAAATAAGAGATTGTGCAAGGTTTGTCTAACCCTTTGCATATTGATTCTTCTCCTTTACCTCTTATTGGTTTGAATGTATGTGCTTCGAAAGTATTTTTGGATGATTTTGTTTCTAAATATCCACCATTGGAAACACTTGATGCTAACACTATGCAGGTTTGCCAAAAAGAATACATGGAAGTTCCCAAATTCTATGTTCTTTATACACTTCCGAGTGTGGACGAGAATAAGTGTGGGGGAAATTTCTATCGAGCGATAATTTCACTATTATTTTCTTGTGCTAATATTTGTATGGAGTTATTGTTTTCAAAACAGGTATTATGGGTGGAGACCCAAATGGCGTAGCCGTGGTAGCTGTTTTAGCATATTGGTGTTAGACCCAAATATGGCGTGGCAACATTGGCCCTGTTGCCACAACAATCCCAATGCTCTGGGAAACGTTACTTGGCTTGGTTGGTGTAGCAACTTTTCCTGAATTAGGGTTTGGTATGCCAAAACCCTAATTAGTGCATGCGACATGTGGCATGTGGCCATGACGCATCGACGTTTTGTGCAAATGGTGCCATAGCCATACCGAAAGAACCATATCCAGGCCATCATATGGAAATGACCACATGAGTAAGGATTTCCACGGGTGGCTATGATATGGCGTCTTTATTAGGGTTTCGGGTCCGCACGGCTGTGGCATGTTGTGGGCCCGAAGTGGCATAATTTGTGCCGTGGACTGGAAATTAGGGTTTCGACCATGCAAGGTCGTGTCTCCGGTTAGGATAACCACATTGAAGTCTGTTGTGGCATTGGCCACGAACAAATGATGGGTTGGCACGTAATTGCACTATTTATGGTATGTTGCCACGTTCGTCATGCTTCTGTGGTAAAGTGGCACGTCTAGCATGTTTGGCATGCCAATTAGCGTATTGGCGCAATCTTGCCTCTTTTGATGTTGTGGCAGGTTTAGGACGACCTGATTGGTCAATTAAAAGAGGGGCCGACTGAGCATGGGTGTGGCCACACTTATAATGTGCGTGTTGTAAGATTAGAGCGACCGATTGGTCGATGGGAAGGGGCCGGAAAGCAACATGGGAACGACCTCATTCTAAATGCGTGTGGCGCATTTAGAGCGACTGATTGTTCGATGGAAAGGGGCCGGCAAGCAAGGGCGTGGCCACACTTCCAGTGGCCACAGGCGGGTTTAAAGCGACCCGATTGGTCGATGGAAAGGGGGGGCTGAGCAAAGCATGGGTGTGGCCAGTTGCAAGTGGCGCCGGCTGGCCTATGGTATGGCCACACTTCCCTTTGTTGTCGCTCCCATTCCGCGACTCCTTATTTTACGATTTTGGGTAAGATTTTGCACCTACTAATCCATGGCGGATTAATTACCTAGTTCACCTAGGCTTAATTTCGATGTGCAAGGTCTAATATATAAGACAAATACGCAGAAACCCTAATTTTTGCAAATTAGTCGTGGTAATATCTCGAATCTTGTGAATTATCAAAAATTGATTGAATTATATGTGTTGACACAGTAGTTCTTTAAGTTCATTTCCGAGAGCAAGATATGCTTTCCGATTGAATACTTTATGCAAGGACTTTATCCTTGATACTTGGAAATCGTGCTACTCTACTGCGAGTGAACACAAATTATCATGCCATATCAACATTAAGGGTTCAATGAAAAAATAGCACAGAAAGCATTCAGAGAAACTTATATTAATTGAATAATATAGGCATGGTGCCAAAATTTACAGAATATCTGGGATTGTTGCTACATGCACCATTCTGGCGGATATATGTTGCTCAATAAATACGCCAGTGAAGAGGTTGAACACTCATCACTTTTACATGGCTCTGTTTCTTTGCAGAGTGACGACACATTAAATGTAGGTTTTACAAATTTAACCCTGAACTAAAAACCACCATCAACATTAAGTCCCCTGCTTAGCACGCAACAGTGGCATTGTTGCGGGGTAAGCATGAGATGGTGACAGAAAAGGATAAAAAATCGAAAGGGCAAGACATGAGAAGATTACCAGGAAAATTCGATTGACCTTTGGCAAGAGGCATGAGCAGTCTGTAATCTTTGTGCTGGTGCACTTCTGTCTTGGGTATGGAGTACTGGTGCCATGTATTATTTGTGCAGCGAGCCTTGAATACAAAGATGAGTATTGAGGTGGTGGAGCCGTCAACACTATAATGTATTGAGGCAGTATGCATGACAACATAGTATTGAGTGTTCAGGAATTTGTACGTCTCAATACTAAGAGAAAAGGATGTGTTGATGCCTGGCAACACAGTGGTGAGTGTTGAGGAATTTGCACGTCTCAACACTAAGATAAAATGATGTGTTGATGCCCGGCAACACAGTGGAGAGTGTTGAGGAATTTGTACGTCTCAACACTAAGAGAAAAGGATATGTTGATGCTCGGCAACACAATGGTGAGTGTTGAGGAATTTGTACGTCTCAACACTAAGAGAAAAGGATGTTGATGCCCGGCAATACATTGATGAGTGTTGAGGAATTTGCACGTCTCAACACTAAGAGAAAAGTATGTGTTGATGCCCCGCAACACATACGGTGGTCGATGTTGAGGAATTTGTACGTCTCAACACTAAGAGAAAAGGATGTGTTGATGCTCGGCAACACAGTGGTGAGTGTTGAGGAATTTGTACGTCTCAACACTAATATAAAAGGATGTGTTGATGCCCGGCAACACAGTGGTGAGTGTTGAGGAATTTTCACGTCTCAACACTAATAGAAAAGGATGTGTTGATGCCCGGTAACACAACTGCGAGTGTTGAGGAATTTGCACGTCTCAACACTAAGAGAAAAGGACGTGTTGATGCCCGGAAACACAGTGGTGAGTGTTGAGGAATTTACACGTCTCAACACTAAGAGAAAAGGATGTGTTGATGCCCGACAACACATTGGTGAGTGTCGAGGAATTTGTACGTCTCAACACTAAGAGAAAATGATGTGTTGATGCCCAGCAACACAGTGGTGAGTGTTGAGGAATTTTTACGTCTCAACACTAAGAGAAAATGATGTGTTGATGCCTAGCAACACAGTGGTGAGTGTTGAGGAATTTGTACGTCTCAACACTAAGAGAAAATGATGTGTTGATGCCCGGAAACACAGTGGTGAGTGTTGAGGAATTTGCACGTCTCAACACTAAGAGGAGAACGTGTTGAGGCAGTATGCCGGACAACACAATAGTGGTGTTGAGGAATTTGCACGTCTCAACATTAAGATATTTAAAATTTATTGATTATTCCTAATAGATATATAACATTTAGTTTAAGGATAGTGTTGATGGTGGTTTTTAAACAAAGGGTAAAGTCGTAAAACCCCAAATAACCTAATGTCACCAAAGTGACACATTTATTAGGACATTTAATGCATGTAGTCGGTAATTAATGGGGGTATTTTTTCAAATTAGGGTTACAACGAAGGAAACCTAATTCCCCTCCGTGCCAATGGCAAATCATGCCCGCCCACACCTAGCCCAAGCTAGCCGCGCCATGCCAAATGCACTCGCCTTGGCCCTAGCTACGCTAATCACACCAAATGCGCCAAAGCATGCCAACCATGCTAGCCGCACCTCCGTGCCGATGGCAAATCATGCCGCCCACACCTAGCCCAAGCTAGCCGCACCTCTATGCCAATGGAAAAGCATGCCACCATACCAAACGCGCCAAGCATGCCAACCATGCTAGCCGCACCACCTCCGTGCCAATGGCAAATCATGCCCCCACACCTAGCCCAAGCTAGCCGCGCCACGCCAAATGCACTCTACCTTGGCCCTAGCTACGCTAATCACACCAAACGCGCCGAAGCATGCCAACCATGCTATCCGCCCCCTCCATGCCGATGGCAAATCATGCCGCCCACACCTAGCCCAAGCTAGACGCACTCCTCTATGCCAATGGCAAAGCATGCAGACCATACCAAACGCGCCAAGCATGCCAACCATGCTAGCCGCACCTCCGTGCCAATGGAAAATCATGCCACCACACTTAGCCCGAGCTAGCCGTGCCATGCCAAATGCACTCTGCCTTGGCCCTAGCTACACTAATCACGCCACGCCAAGCCAAACACCCTTACAGCCCGCGCCATGCCAAAGTAGCGCCCACACTTGGGCTTGCAAACCATGCAACCTAGGCCAAATTGGCCACGCATGCCATTGGCACATGCCAACACGCTCATGGGTAGCTTTTTCTACCAAGGTGCGACCCAAATTGGCCACGCATGCCATTGGCACATGCCAACACGCTTCGCCGGTAGCTTTTTCTACTGCAGCGCCCAAATTGGGCCACGCATGCCATTGGCACATGCCAACACGCTCGCTGGTAGCTTTTTCTACCAAGGCGTGACCCAAATTGACCACGCATGCCATTGGCACATGCCAACACGCCGCCGGTAGCTTTTTCTACCAAGGCGCGACCCAAATTGGCCACGCATGCCATTGGCACATGCCAACACGCGCCGGTAGCTTTTTTCTACCGGGCGCGGCCCAAATTGGCCACGCATTCCATTGGCACATGCCAACACGCTCGCTGGTAGCTTTTTCTACCAAGGCGCGACCCAAATTGGCCACGCATGCCATTGGCACATGCCAACACGCTCGCTGGTAGCTTTTCTTACCAGGCCATGGCCCTAATGGCCGAACACGCCATTGGCACTTGCCACACACGTCACTAGCAGGCATTGCCACTTACACTCAACCCTTCCACCAAGGAATTCCATTGGCACATGCCACACACGCCACTAGCGACTCTGGCATTGCCACTCGCACTCAAGATGCAACCCGCAACAAAGGCATTCCGCATATGCCACACGCGTCACTAGCAGCGCCACTTGCACTCAAGGTGCAACCAACACTCGAGATATCAACACAAACCGGGATGCTTTCGGGTTTTGGTTTGTGATCTGACTTACAGACGTACTACTACGCTCACATTAAGAAAGCGTGAATAGGAATAAAGCGGTCAAATAAATGAGGAAATAATGGTGAAAACGTTTTCACCCATTAACACCATGCGGTTACCACCTCCTACCATTATTTCACCCTTTACTCTCTTCCTTCATGAGGCCGGGGTACGTTTCAATCTCGACTTGTATAAATAGGTCTTACCTATTTCCACCGGACAACAAGTCTCGGTCGGAGAAAAATACAACACTCTCGGAAAAGGCAACTTTGCAAGCTATCCAAAAGCTTTCATCTCTTGCAAGCTTCCTAAGCTTTCACTTTACGATACAAGTCGAGACACTACTCTCCCAAATTATTCCTGGGCCTTAACACCTTTCTTTGCTTCCCTCCCCAAATCAACCCTTTTCCTCCACTTTGTGACCGAAGCAAGTCCGAACGGCCATTTCTTGGTTTAGGCGGACTTGTGCAGATTGATCTCTCGAATCTATAAAGTGCTCACGTGCAGCACATTTGTTTAGGGTTTAAACCAGTTTCTCACTCACCTACCGAATTTACCGAAATCGGCGTAAACGATTTTCACCTATAAACAATTGGCGACCACAATGAGAGGATTGATCTATCGGTTACAATACCAACTCCGACTCCCGATTTCGTTTCCCGAACGTCAAATCCCAACATGGTGGAACTCGAGGTCGGAGCGGCCGCGAGAACACCGCCACGGAACGCATCCCTGATGTTAGCGTCTCTCCCAATAACGTTGTTGCATCACCTACTGACTACAGTAACATCGAATGCACTCCCTCAAGTGTAACACCGCCAATCACCAGGGCCAGAGCCGCTGCCTCCTCTAGTGTCTCTGCACAACCCTCTAATCATGGCAACGAAAATATCTCTTGGTGTCACGCCACCGGTCACCGGGGCTAGAGCCGCCGCTACGACCCCAAATGCTTGCCTAGCATGGCGCCTCCAACCACAACTAAGGTTCCAACTATCCCGCCGACGGACGAGAGACCGGAGGGACCAGAGGAAGTCGTCTTTACGTCACCATCACCGATTTGATGGAACGACAAGAGATGCCCGCGAGCCCGCACGGATATGGTTTCAACGCGAGAAGGAAGTACTCATCTTTCTCAAGACCCTGACAGAAAGGATACCACGTGAGTCGCGTCCTCCAGAGCCATTTAGGAACGTCTCCAACAACCCCGACGCCAGCACCTCGGCGGAGCACGCCTCCACGGATGAGGAAACTCGCACTAGAATCCAGTTGGAAAGAAATCAGCCGCCCAACTTCATCACGAGGGAAGATTTGGAACAACTCCTCCGCAACCGAATCAAGAATGATGAGTTGGACGTGCATCATCACCAACCCCTTACCCATCCGAAATGCAGAGAATCCCTCTCCCAAGGGGGTACTCTTCTCCTCAATTTACCTGCATACGATGGTACGGGAATGCACGTGAGCATGTCTCTCGTTTCTGGAATCCCTAGGTGAACATGAATATAATCACGTTCTCCGTTTAAGGGAATTCTCAAAATCACTTACTTTGGAAGGGCGTATACATGGTATAACAAAACATCCCACCGAACAAACATTCCCAACCGGGAGTAGCATGGTCACCGCGTTTTACAAGAAATACTTCTTCGAGTTACTTTCTCGAGACCTCGAAAGAATGTACCGGTGGGATAATGAACATCCGAATGATTTCGTCAAAAGGTTCGTGGTTCAAGCACTCGTATCACGACCCAAACGTGGAGAACAACAATCGGGTGAACGATGCATCAATGGTATGGTTCCAATTTGCGCCCGTTAGAAAACTTGCGCTTCCAAACGTTCTCCGAACTCCATGAAGCCGCCGGACGATCTGCAACAACATCACCAAAGACATTCTTGGAAAGAGCTAGGCCAAATCGAGTCAAGACACGCGTGAAACTCGCGGGAGTAGACGCCTCATCAGCAAACAATTTAATGCCGCCTCATCCTCCGTGAACATAGTAAACGAAAGGGGAAAAAGGAAAGCCCCAACTACGAGCCACTGACCTAAAACGTGAAGCGCCGGCGCAACGGAACCCCCGCCACGAAAGACCGTCACTAAAACTCCCATGCAAGCATCATGAGACCGAAGGAAATACCTTTGATTTCCGTTCCCCATCGAGGAGGTGATTGACCTCCTAGAAGCACGGGGTTCAAGATGATATTATCAGACCGCCACCTCCCTGTGCGTCTACCAACCGAGGCCGAGATGGCGAACCCCAAATCGCCACTACCACAGGTTCGTTCACCACCCGACCAAAGCGATTACAACAGGACTAAAGCATATTTTCAAAGAAAGGATAGAAGCGGGAGGACTCCAACCGAGAGATGAAAGAGTGCATCGAGACCCGCTCCCAATAAGAAATCCCGGGTCCTCGGGGACTCCGTGCACGAGACTGTATAATCCATGATACAACATGTATGCGAAATTCTATATCTTTCCAAGGTGCGGCGCCAAGATATTTCGCGACTCTCTCAATCGTGTTGTATCCAAGAAAACGACTTTTTCTCTCCTCGGAATCCACGCCAGGGGCCCAAGCTTTCCAAACAGGCGGAGCAAAGAAGAAGAACTGGAGACTGCCGACCACGTCCCGTTTAAGAGGTAACGAATTTGACGACACGCTCATCGACACGGCCTCTGACCACAACATCATTACTTTCAAGACACTAAAGGCGGCAGGATTTACACAACAAGACGCTACCTATTCCGTCTGTGATTAAGAGCTTTGTTAGGGTGTAGAATACATCCTATTTACTATCTATTGTTTATGCTTTCTTTGTTATTTTTCTTGTAAATTATGTATTTTACGTTTGTTTTGAGTTTTATAGTTACTTCGGAGTCGCACGGACGAAAGAAGAAGAAATCACCCAATTGAGCCAAAAGGGCAAAAAGGTCATTTAATGGGCGAACACTATATCGGAGCCAGTCAAGGTTAAGGGGCAACCCTATTGGAGGAGTGCTTAATATAGTCAAGCTGAGGTTAAGGGGAGGCCAAATGGTTAGCCCTTATCCAATAACGTGGGGTGCCAATATAAGCTCCTACCATTACCTACCCCTAAAGTCGAGAGAAATGTCTTCCTTTCTCATTATTGTTCCCATCTAAAGTTCAGAGAAGCAGATCGAAAACCCAGTAGAGAAATTGAAGAACTGAAATAGAAAATTGATAAAGAACGACTGTGAATCAAATGGGTATTTGTGGGTTGAATCTAGAAAAGGCAGCAAAGAGATTGAATGGGTTTTGGTTTGAGAAATTGAGATGAAGATCAGACAGAAATTGAATTAGGGTTCGATGTTGCATCAGGGAGAAATTGAACTCAGAGGAGAACTGAGAGAGATTAGGGTTTGTCTCTGTAACTGTTGAACAAGGCGATTGAGAGATCGAATGTTAAAAAGAAAGCTGCCGTCTGTAATTCGATGAGATTCAGAGGAGGAGAAATAGAGGCTGCTTATTATCTGAAAAGAAATCGAAAAGCAGATGAGTTTCTGAGATGATGTCGCTTCGATTAATGGTGTTCTTGAAGATGGGTTCGATCTGGAGGTGAGGTGTATGGCTTTCTTTGTGAGGTGGCGAGATCCGAGAGAAGAAGATGCCATTTATTACAAGAACAAGAAAGGGGATCTAATGTATGATGAAATTAAAGGTTATGGTTTTGATGGAAATCGAATTACTGGCAAGACTGTGAATAAAGGGTTTGCGATGGATGAACTAGATGCTGTCAAGCCAGAAATCGAGAGATGCTGTTGCTGATTCTTGAGAGATTCGAAATGGGTTATGAACTGGGTTGATTGAGCTGAAATTGCAGGTGTAGGTTGAGACTGATTTGGCAGTGTAAATTGCAGATGATGGCTAGGGTTGCAGTCTTGAGGCTAAGAAGAAGCTAATGGTGCTGTTGCCTGCAAGGGGTACTGTGTTGTTGGTGGTTTGTTGTTGATGTTGTGATTCAGCTGGTGCTATGACTAGGAAGGAGCGAACTCAGTGATGGAGAAGTCTGTGTTGTGTGGAGCTGATTTGCAGTGTGTAAGTCAGGGCAATGGTGGAATTGAGATTGATGTTGTTTCCATTTGTGATGGAGTTGGTGGCTATATCAAGTTGCGGTGTCCGGATTTGGATTATGGAGCTAATGGTTAATTGAGATGTTTGTGATGATGATCGAGTGTAGCTGCAGTTCACAAAGGCAAGAGAGCTCGGTTGAGATGGTGTCTTGTGAAGCATGAGAGACGGGTGGTTGAAGCGGTGGGAATTAAGAAGTTGCATGGGAAGCTACGAGAGAGGTTGAAGTTGGTGAGCGACTAATTGAGAGTCGAAACTTCAGGTGGAACTAGGTGTTGATGCTTGTCCGAGGGACTGGTGGTTAATGCAGCGGCGGGATGATCTTTCTATTTCCAAAGTTCGAAGAGGATTGCAGTGTGATGTTGCAGGGCAGGTGAACTTGAGCTGGTGAACTTCTGAGATGATATTGCAGCTCAAAGAAATCTCATTGCAGGGAAGTAGGAGGTGATGGTGATTAAGTATGCTTGCAGGGTGATAGCCATCATGGCTGGGAGAAATGCAGGGAAGGCATGGCCATTATGGCCGTGACTGATAGCACTACACAACTGCAAAATGCACAGCCAAGATGGCTTGTGCAACTTTGGCCTAGTAACCCAGTCAGACCAGTTAGCTGACTCAGTGACTGACTCATAGCTGACTCCCTCATCTGCCTTGACCTTTGACTAACAGTTGACTGACGGTTGACCTGTTTGACCGTTAGTCATAACGGTGGACTGACGGAATATACCTTTACCGGCAGAGAATTTTCAGCACCGCAGCAACAATTCCGCCGGATTAGAGCCACAATCCCGATTTTCCCGGCGAGCCAAAATTTTTAATTTTCTATGGACTTTCTCTCATGGGTGTGAAGACTTGGGCTAGGAATTGGATGGAGAATTGGACTCAAATTTGGAAAGAGAAGATGGAAGAATTGAGAAAAGCTTGGATTTGGAAATTGAATTGCAAAAGGAAAAGGATTCTAATCCTTGGAAGATTTGGAGAATATTGAAGCCTATAAATAGAGAAGTTTTATACCTCTCTATACACACCTCTCTACACACACAACACTTTTCTTTTCTTATTCTTTGTGTGAACTCTTTAACATGAGTAGCTAATTTTATTGATTGAGGATGAATTCCTAGTTCTTAATATGATTTGAGTTTTTGTTTTTAATTCTATCTTGAAGTTTTTCACATGATTATCGTTTGTTTTTACTAATAGGAATGATCTTAATGACATTCATGATTGATTGATAGATTGTTTAGAATGCATGCTAAATTGATTTGTTAATTTGATCTAAAGCTAGTGAAAGTTAGGAGATAAGTAATCGTTTCTTGACTCTTTACATAAGTAGCAAACACGAGACCTTGCGGAGGGATTAGTGGAGCAATTGTGTGTAGAAACAACGCTAGAAAGTGAACCAAGCGAAACCGAGTTTAACTACTAGTACTAAACCTAAATTCATAGATCTTAATGCATTCGGGGAATTACATCTTGTAAGTGAACCTCGGGTGTTTCTTTTGAATAGAATCGATAACTAAGCGGACTGTTACTCGGTGAAATTAGGGATTTTGGGGCTAGCTAAGCGGACTGCTATCCTACGGTTGGCGATAATCTGTGACTAATAACAAGTAGAAAAGAACATAACTTTAATCATTGTTTTGCAACGAAGAAGGATTCCTTGATCTTGTCTCTCTTATTGCTTTCAACTTTATCTTTTAATTGCTTTGTTTATTTTCTTTTGCTTTTACACCCCCTTTCGTGACAATTTTTACAACTAGAATCTCTTGCTCCTCGTGGGATCGACCTTGACTACCCTATATTACTTGTTAATTAGGTAGTAAAGTATTAATTAATTTGTTGCACTTACGACACGCATCAAATTTTGGCGCCATTCCGGGGCAGCGGATGATTTTAGTTGTTTTTATTTTTCTTTTGCTTTATTCTTGCTTTGTTAGATTCTATACCGTATCTAACTTAAGTTTTTGAATCTTATTTCAGGTATCGGTTTTCCATGTATGGTGGACAAGAGCAAGCATATTACAACAATCAATACGGTTTTCAACCTCAACATTATGGCAACTTCCAACCATCCTTAGGATACAATCAAAACCAATATTTTGGCTATGATAAATTTTCTGAGAACCTTATGGATATTCTCATACATATCAACAACCTTATGACGGGTATGTAAGTGGACAATCACAGGGATGGAAGGATAGTTATGCATCTAACAATTTGTTTTCTAGTAATGTCTTGACAGAGAATTTGGAATATACTCCTCTTCATCGTGTTTTTCCTTCACTTTTTCCAAAAGAGGAGATACGATCTAAAAACTCTATACTTGATGGTAAGCGTGTGAACATCGGGAAACTTGCACAAAAATTATACAAATTGGAAGATGATGGAGACTCGGAAGATCTTGTCGCGAGAAATTAGTAGGACTATTCATATGGAACTTAAACGACGTCGGGATAAAGGTTATGAAACCGATGAAGATTCTTATTATGGTGAGTCCGAAAATGAAGATGATTGTGTTGAAAAGGACCAACCTTTGGATACTTTTGATGACGATAGTGTAGCTTACTCGAGCCTTGATCTTAATAATGATCAATCACCTATTCAAAAGGAAGAGCTTGAGGAAGATGCATTTATTGCAGCAAAAATTCCTTAGGGAAAGATGGGAGTCCGCGGAAGTGTATGAGTGTTGCAACAATGAGGAAGTTATTCCAACTCAGGATCATAATAACGATCCTTCACCTATTCAAAAGGAGGAGATTGGGTGTGACTTACCTATTGTTGTACAGGTGTAACACCCGCACAAGAAGATCTTACAATCTATACCGATGAAAATCATTTTAGTGAATGGCCCGATTCGATGATGAGAATGTTGAAGAGATGATGCTAGAGGATGAAACCACATTCATTGATTTTGTGGAAGACCCAATTGAACTTGCTAATGATTATGATGATACCGAGACTTTGGTTAAGGTAGAAAACGACGAAGAATGGTTGCAAGGTTTAATAGAGGACCACGATATACAAGAGGTAAGTAATTCACTTGAATTTTTTAAGGATGAAGAGGATTCTATAATACAAGAGATTGTGCAAGGTTTGTCTAACCCTTTGCCTATTGATTCTTCTCCTTCACCTCTTATTGGTTTGAATGTATGTGCTTGAAAGTATTTTTGGATGATTTTGTTTCTAGATACCCACCATTGGAAACACTTGATGCTAACACTATGCGGGTTTGCCAAGAAGAATACATGGAAGTTCCCAAATTCTATGTTCTTTATACACTTCCGAGTGTGGAAAAGAATAAGTGTGGGGGAAATTTCTATCGAGCGATAACATCACTATTGTTTTCTTGTGCTAATATTTGTATGGAGTTATTGTTTGCAAAACAGGTATTATGGGTGGATCCTCAAATTTTCCGATTGTTAGTATATGGGGAATGAATCTTACAAGAGCCAAGTCGGGCTGTCGACTTTAAAACAAGTGCTTAATGGGAGGCAACCCATAGGTTTTGTATTTCTTATCTTTTTGCTTTTTGTTATTTATTTTTCTTGTTCCATATCATGTTAAAATTTCCCACCTTGACTTTACTAGGAAGGTTCAATTACATTGAGGACAATGTAAGGTTTAAGTGTGGGGGAGTGGTTAAGCATGTTTTTAAAACAAAAATTACAAAAAAAAATTAAAATTTTTACATAAAACTCCAACTTTTAAAGATTTTAGAGTCACTAGCATACTTCTAGGTATGTTTACATAGAGATTTTGACCGACATAATTGAACTTGGAAATGTTAGAGAACTACATTCGGATTTCTTGCTTGTTAGAGTGTTAAATAATGGATTTAATCATGCATAGGTGATGCGAATTTGGTGCGGGAGAAATGCGTTATTAGAGTTGCTGATCAATCATTAGTGGAGACTACCCGTATTCATATCATGTGAGGCACCAACCAAACTAAAGAGCTTCTTTTGAGTGTGTGTCACCGTACGTTAATTCCGGGTCGAATGGTGAGCTACCCAACCTCCCACCAATAAAAGCACTACTCTTTGATCTCTTGAGTGCTAATTTTGTCAATCATGAGGGTGACGTCCATGGATGAAAGCTTCCTTCTTGTAGTTCGATTTGCAGTTAGCACCATTCTTCTCTCGACAACAACGGGTCCATAGAAACACATTCATCATCAACAAGGAGCGACATCAAAATCTACAAGGAAAGTTGGAAAAGTTTATGGTTTACAAGCAACGGAACAAGAAAAAGAGAAAATTTCAAACTCAAGTAAAGCAACATACAAAGAGCGGATTTTTACATATAAGTTGGGGACTTACAATACAATGAGGTAATTTTATATTCAAGTATGAAGACTTATTCATGAAAGCAAAGAAAAGTAAAAGGTGAGAATTTTTGAAGTTTATGATTTCAAGGCGATACAAGTTGTGAAGAATCAAGTGGTAAAATACTTCTCCCACGGCCATGATTTATTTTGTATTTAATTTCTCTTGTTGAAAAAAAAAATAAAAAAAAATAAAAAAATAAAAAAATAATAATAATAAAGAGAAAAACAAGAGAAATATTTGTTATAAGCCGTGGGGAAGGAAAATATATAAGGAAGTTTCAAGCGACAAGGATATTTAAGGTAAAAAGTTTACAAATTGTCAAGGATTTATGAAATTCAAGAGTTTATCATTAATAGTTGAAACCGAAGACGAAGACCAAGAAGTTAAAGACGAGGAGCGGAAGACGTTTCTATTGGATGCCGTGAGAGTGGTGTTATCTTAATTGGCGATCGGATGTGAAGGTGAGTAAGTAATCTCATCCTCGATAATAATGGTTGATTTCCTTTCTTAGAGATCGTCAGAAAAATGGTTTTTCAAAATATTAAAAGATGTGGGTTTTTAAAAATATTTCGGAAGTTGTCCTTCCCACCATTCAACGTGTTGCAGGAATTCTCTCTTCATTCCTACACGCACACATGTGAGAACCATAAAAAAGCCGTCTTTTTGAGTGCAATTATCATAAAATCCTTTTTGGTGAGGCGAAGTCGAGGCGAAATGCTTATTGATCGTTTCTCAAACACGCGTTCTCTCATTATGGTGTGGTTATTTCTCACTCAACATTTAAGAACGAGAATATGTTCTTTAGTATTTCTAACTTCTTATTACTAGTATCTGAAACTCTATGTCCTCATAGCTTTTTGGATGCTTGGGACGCTTGAACGCTTTGAAGTTGTGAGTTTTTAGTTTGATTTGCTCGAGGACTAGCAAAGTCTAAGTGTGGGGGAATTTGTTAGGGTGTAGAATACATCCTATTTACTATCTATTGTTTATGCTTTCTTTGTTATTTTTCTTGTAAATTATGTATTTTACGTTTGTTTTGAGTTTTATAGTTACTCTGGAGTCGCACGGACGAAAAGAAGAAGAAATCACCCAATTGAGCCAAAAGGGCAAAAAGGTCATTTAATGGGCGAACACTATCCGGAGCCCAGTCAAGGTTAAGGGGGCAACCCTATTGGAGGAGTGCTTAATATAGTCAAGGCGAGGTTAAGGGGAGGCCAAATGGTTAGCCCTTATCCAATAACGTGGGGTGCCAATATAAGCTCCTACCATTACCTACCCCTAAAGTCGAGAGAAATGTCTTCCTTTCTCATTATTGTTCCCATCTAAAGTTCAGAGAAGCAGATCGAAAACCCAGTAGAGAAATTGAAGAAGCTGAAATAGAAAATTGATAAAGAACGATTGTGAATCAAATGGGTATTTGTGGGTTGAATCGGATAAGGCGAAGAAAGAGATTGAATGGGTTTTGGTTTGAGAATCGAGATGAAGATCAGACAGAAATTGAATTAGGGTTCGATGTTGCATCAGGGAGAAATTGAACTCAGAGGAGAACTGAGAGAGATTAGGGTTTGTCTCTGTAACTGTTGAACAAGGCGATTGAGAGATCGAATGTTAAAAAGAAAGCTGTAAATACGTAATTCGATGAGATTGAGAGGAGGAGAAATAGAGGGTCACTTATTATACGAAAAGAAATCGAAAGCGAGATGAGTTTACGAGATGATGTCGTTTCGATTAATGGTGTTCTTGAAGATGGGTTCGATACGGAGGTGAGGTGTATGGGCTGCATTGTGAGGTGAGCGAGATCCGGAGAAGAAGATGCATTGTTACAAGAACAAGAAAGGGGATCTAATGTATGATGAAATTAAAGGTTATGGTTTTGATGGAAATCGAATTGCGGCAAGATTTGTGAATAAAGGGTTTGCGATGGATGAACTAGATCTTTGTCAAGCGAGAAATCGAGAGATCTTTTTGGCGATTCTTGAGAGATTCGAAATGGGTTATGGAACTGGGTTGATTAGTGAAATTGCGGGTGTAGGTTGAGGACCGATTTGGCAATGTAAATTGCGAGATGATGGCTAGGGTTGCGGTCTTGAGGCTAAGAAGAAGCTAATGGTGTTGTTGCTCGCAAAAAGTACTGTGTTGTTGGTGGTTTGTTGTTGATGTTGTGATTCAGCTGGTGCTATGACTAGGAAGGAGCGAACTCAGTGATGGAGAAGTCTGTGTTGTGTGGAGCTGATTTGCAGTGTGTAAGTCAGGGCAATGGTGGAATTGAGATTGATGTTGTTTGTTGTGATGGAGTTGGTGGCTATATCAAGTTGCGGTGTCCTGGACTGGATTATGGAGCTAATGGGTAATTGAGATGTTTGTGATGATGATCGAGTGTAGGCTGCAGTTCACAAAGGCAAGAGAGCTCGATTGCACGAGATGGTGGTCCTTGTGAAGCATGAGAGGCAAGTGGTTGAAGCATTTGGGAATTAAGAAGTTGCATGGGAAGCTACGAGAGAGGTTGAAGTTGAAGCTGACGGCTAATTGAGAGTGAAACGGGTGGAACTAGGTGTTGATGCTTGTCCGAGGCTGGTGGTTAATGCAGAAATGCTTCAGGATGATCCGTCTATTTCCAGGTTCAGAAGAGGATTGCAGTGTGATGTTGCAGGGCAGGTGAACTTGAGCTGGTGAACTTCTGAGATGATATTGCAGCTCAAAGAAATCTCATTGCAGGGAAGTAGGAGGTGATGGTGATTAAGTATGCTTGCAGGGTGATAGCCATCATGGCTGGGAGAAATGCAGGGAAGGCATGGCCATTATGGCCGTGACTGATAGCACTACACTGACTGCAAAATGCACAGCCAAGATGGCTTGTGCAACTTTGGCCTAGTAACCCAGTCAGACCAGTTAGCTGACTCAGTGACTGACTCATAGCTGACTCCCTCATCTGCCTTGACCTTTGACTAACAGTTGACTGACGGTTGACCTGTTTGACCGTTAGTCATAACGGTGGACTGACGGAATATACCTTTACCGGCAGAGAACTTTCAGGCACCGGCGGCAACAATTCCGGCCGGATTCCGGCCACAATCCCAGTTTTCCGGCGAGCCAAAATTTCAGAATTTTCTATGGACTTCTCTCATGGGTGTGAAGACTTGGGCTAGGAATTGGATGGAGAATTGGACTCAAATTTGGAAAGAGAAGATGGAAGAATTGAGAAAAGCTTGGATTTGGAAATTGAATTGCAAAAAGGAAAAGGATTCTAATCCTTGGAAGATTTGGAGAATATTGAAGCCTATAAATAGAGAAGTTTTATACCTCTCTATACACACCTCTCTACACACACAACACTTTTATTTTCTTATTCTTTGTGTGAACTCTTTAACATGAGTAGCTAATTTTATTGATTGAGGATGAATTCCTAGTTCTTAATATGATTTGAGTTTTTGTTTTTAATTCTATCTTGAAGTTTTTCACATGATTATCGTTTGTTTTTACTAATAGGAATGATCTTAATGACATTCATGATTGATTGATAGATTGTTTAGAATGCATGCTAAATTGATTTGTTAATTTGATCTAAAGCTAGTGAAAGTTAGGAGATAAGTAATCGTTTCTTGACTCTTTACATAAGTAGCAAACACGAGACCTTAGGAGGGATTCCGTGGAGCAATTGTGTGTAGAAACAACGCTAGAAAGTGAACCAAGCGAACCGAGTTTAACTACTAGTACTAAACCTAAATTCATAGATCTTAATGCATTCGGGGAATTACATCTTGTAAGCGAACCTCGGGGTGGTTCTTTTGAATAGAATACGATAACTAAGCGGACATTGTTACTCGGTGAAATTAGGGATTTTGGGGCTAGCTAAGCGTTTTAATTCTGCTATCCTACGGTTGGTGATAATCTGTGACTAATAACAAGTAGAAAAGAACATAACTTTAATCATTGTTTTGCAACGAAGAAGGATTCCTTGATCTTGTCTCTCTTATTGCTTTCAACTTTATCTTTTAATTGCTTTGTTTATTTTCTTTTGGTTTTTACACCCCCCTTTCGTGACAATTTTTACAACTAGAATCTCTTGCTCCTCGTGGGATCGACCTTGACTACCCTATATTACTTGTTAATTAGGTAGTAAAGTATTAATTAATTTGTTGCACTTACGACACGCATCAAGCTTGAGAGGAGAAACTTTGAACGCGCATGGCTACATCAACCTAGAGATCAAGATGGGAGACGTTATAACGCATAGCAAGTTCCACATTGTCAAAGAACTAGATCATGACATGATATTGGGACGCTTATGGGTGCTCGACAACAAAGCGAAATTGGGTGTACACCCTCTGCCCGACGTCCACGCCCGAAGGAATTCCCAACAAATTATCTCACGGGTTATCGCATCAACGAGCTATTGAAGGAACCCGAGGCCTCCGGAGAGGACCCGTTGGCGCTAGCTCATGATTTTCAAATGCAAGTAAGTCGACCAAGCAACCTTTTCGCAACAGTCTTTCCTTCCCCCATTCCGAGTCACGGGGACTCGGCGCGATTCGCACAAATTTGTCAAAAGAAATGTGAATGGGGAGCTGGACCATTTGAACACTTTGCAAGGAGCTTGGAAACTTCTATTGAAGCCAGCGAAGTCAAGACTCAAACGGTTGCACGACGTCTGAACCCGTTTTCAATTGGAGATGTAGTGGTTAAGGAAAGCTCGTTTCAAGTTGGGAAGATGACAGTAAAAATGGATTTGCTCAATGAAGGAGAAGACAGAGCCGTATCTGTCAGGTTGCGGATACCCTTTTGGGAGGATATTGCAAGCTCATCAATGCGAGACACACACTGAAGGCGTGATAATTCACTCGCGATGGCTCAAGGAATCCAATCCCTAAAATCTTGTACTTCCCAATCACCCCCTCTTTTAGTATTTCCTTTAACAATTCCTCTTAATAGTTGTAATTCCCCAAGATGAATACACGTTTGTATTTTTCCCTAGGGATTCCCTTTTGTCAAAAAAAAAAAAAAAAAAAACATAAATACATCTCTTTCCATGCGAATCCTCCAGATATCAGAGAAATACATCAGGCAAACCCAGAAAACCATTGCAGAGCCATCATACCACAACCTCTTTCAAAAAATATATATGAAGCAAAATGTTGACTGATGAAGAAGAAGGAAAAGACGAGTTTACAAAAAAAAAAAAGGGGACACCATGGGAACTAAAGCAGCTAACAGGAATAACAAAAGGGAAGAACTAGCCCTCGAAGGACGGAGTACAAGTCCCCTCGGGTAAGACTATCTTCAAGCACTTCCCCCGGTAATCCCTCGGGCAACAAAGGTTCCATTCAATGGTGTTAGCAGCAGCAACTTCAACATCCCATCCGGAAACAGCCACGGCGGCGGCAGTGTCCTCACCAACGACCAGGTCCAAAGATACGCCACCATGACCCCTCAGGTATCCAATGACACCTTTGGCATCAACTTGAGAAGGTATCTCGTTTGTCATATGCTCCTTGAAGTTTTTCTCAGCGATACTTCGGAGAAAGTTTTTGATTCATCCACATCGAGTCAAGAATCATGGCGCTCTCCTCCAAGACCACCACACGTTCACTTTTCCGTCGAATCAACCTAGAAAGCAGTCCGATCCGCCCCATACCCGGATCGAGGAAAGGCTTTGCCACCTTTGAAACCTCTCAACATTCCAAGACTCTTCCTTGTTCTCTCGCCCCTCCTCCATGCTCACTAAGCCCAAGAAAGTCCGAACACCTTTTTTGTTCTTTATGGGGATAGATGGAAAGGAGGTCCTTAATGATTCCACTAGCTTCGTGGAATGGAGATTCAATCCCAACCAATGCCTCCTCAAGAGAAGAAGATCGATCTCCGCCAAGTCTGAAGCCCTTCTCAGAAGAGTTAAAGGCGCGACCATCCTCGGAGGGTCCCATCATACATTTGCAAAAGATGGGGAAAATGATCCAGTTCCATCATATCTATAAACATATAAAAAGAGGATAACACGAACGGATAAGAAGAAGAAAACATACCGGTATGATCTTCTTAGCAGGAATAACCCTAGTCGGGGTGTTTTTGCAAGAGTCGGACCTCGCGCCTTCCTGGAGAATCAATTTGGTTAGAAGGTGATTCGTCTCTGTGCGACATGACAAAGAGGGAAAATTCAACAAGAAGAACCCTTTCTCAAAAGAGGAGATGATGCAATTACGTTGGATATGAATACGAAACTTAAAGAAGGAAAGGAAGTAATGATGGGCGTAACGCTTCCAGATTTTTGGCATGGGTGATGCCCGATTGAAGCCGCGCGTGAAGGAAGGCAAAATAAGGAAACTTTGCTATCTGTAAGAAACACTTACTCCCTCCTTGTTTTCATAGAACCTATCAAGTTGCACGGTCCCTTAAGTGCGCCAACTTCCCAAGGACCGCCCAAGTCGCGCCCGGCAAGCACGCAGCGCGACTTCCCCACCTTGCGCCGGTCCCACCGGCCAGCACGCTCGGTTCCCAACTCACGCCAACTTCCCAATGACCGCCCAAGCCACGCCGGCAAAGCACGTTCGCCTTCCCCACCTTGCGCCCGGTCCCACCGGCTAGCACTTCCCAACTCACGCCAACTTCCCAATGACCGCCCAAGCCACGCCCGGCAAGCACGTTCGACTTCCCCACCTTGCGCCTAGGTCCCACCGGCTAGCACGCTCGGTTTCCCAACTCGCAACAACTTCTCAATACCGCCCTTGACTTCTGTCTCTCACGACGCCTTCTTCACAATTGTGCCAGCCTCCCGATTTGCGCAAAACTGCCAGAGGCAAGGATTCCAAATCTTATTTAGAAAAGGTCAGACGAGCCTCCTCAATTCTCTTTACGATATGCTGCTGATAGTTTGTCACCATCTTATGCTTACCTCGCAACAAAGCTCATGTTCGAGCTAAGCAGGGGACTTAATGTTGATGGTGGTTTTTAAACAAAAGGGTAAAGTCGTAAAACCCCAAATAACCTAATGTCACCAGTGACACATTATTAGGACATTTAATGCATGTAGTCAGTAATTAATAGGGGGTATTTTTTCAAATTAGGGTTACAACGAACGAAACCTAATTCCCCTCCGTGCCAATGGCAAATCATGCCGACCACACCTAGCCCAAGCTAGCCGCGCCATGCCAAATGCACTCTGCCTTGGCCCTAGCTACGCTAATCACACCAAATGCGCCAAAGCATGCCAACCATGCTAGCCGCACCTCCGTCCGATGGAAAATCATGCCGACCACACCTAACCCAAGCTAGCCGCACCTCTATGCCAATGGCAAAGCATGCCATCCATACCAAACGCGCCGAAGCATGCCAACCATGCTAGTCGCACCTCCGTGCCAATGGCAAATCATGCCAGCCACACCTATCCCAAGCTAGCCGTGCCATGCCAAATGCACTCTGCCTTGGCCCTAGCTACGCTAATCACACCAAACGCGCCGAAGCATGCCAACCATGCTAGCCGCCCCTCCGTGCCGATGGCAAATCATGCCAGCCACACCTAGCTCAAGCTAGCCGCACCTCTATGCCAATGGAAAAGCATGCCAGCCATACCAAACGCGTCGAAGCATGCCAACCATGCTAGCCGCACCTCCGTGCCAATGGAAAATCATGCCAGCCACACTTAGCCCGAGCTAGCCGTGCCATGCCAAATGCACTCTGCCTTGGCCCTAGCTACACTAATCACACCATGCCAATCCAAACACCCTTACAGCCGCGCCATGCCAAAGTAGCGCCCACACCTAGGCTTGCAAACCATGCAACCTAGGCCAAATTGGCCACGCATGCCATTGGCACATGCCAACACGCTCATTTGGTAGCTTTTTCTACCAAGGTGCGACCCAAATTGGCCACGCATGCCATTGGCACATGCTAACACGCTCATTGGTAGCTTTTTTCTACCCGGGCGCGGCCCAAATTGGCCACGCATGCCATTGGCACATGCCAACACGCTCGCCGGTAGCTTTTTCTACCAAGGCGTGACCCAAATTGACCACGCATGCCATTGGCACATGCCAACACGCTTGATGGTAGCTTTTTCTACCAAGGCGCGACCCAAATTGGCCACGCATGCCATTGGCACATGCCATTGTAGCACATGCCAACACGCATGCCATTGGCACATGCCAACACTTAGCTTTTTACCGGGCGCGGCCCAAATTGGCCACGCATGCCATTGGCACATGCCAACACGCTCATTTGGTAGCTTTTTCTACCAAGGCGCGACCCAAATTGGCCACGCATGCCATTGGCACATGCCAACACGCATCGCTGGTAGCTTTTCTTACCAGGCCACGACCCTAATGGCCGAACACGCCATTGGCACTTGCCACACACGTCACTAGCAGGCATTGCCACTTACACTCAAACCTTCCACCAAGGCATTCCGCACATGCCATTGGCACATGCCACACACGCCACTAGCAGCTATGGCATTGCCACTCGCACTCAAGATGCAACCCGCAACAAAGGCATTCCGCACATGCCAATGGCACATGCCACACGCGCCACTAGCAGGCGCCACTTGTACTCAAGGTGCAACCAACACTCGAGATATCAACACAAACCGGGGATGCTTTCCGGGGTTTTGGTTTGGCGGTCATGACTTACGGCGTACACTACGCTCACATTAAGAAAGCGTGAATAGGAATAAAGCGGTCAAATAAATGAGGAAATAATGGTGAAAACGTTTTCACCCATTAACACCATGCGGTTACCACCTCCTCCCATTATTTCACCCTTTACTCTCTTCCTTCATGAGGCCGAGTGCGTTTCAATCTCGACTTGTATAAATAGGTCTTACCTATTTCCACCGGACAACAAGTCTCGGTCGGAGAGAAAATACAACACTCTCGAAAAGGCAACTTTGCAAGCTATCCAAAAGCTTTCATCTCTTGCAAGCTTCCTAAGCTTTCACTTTTACGATACAAGTCGAGACACTACTCTCCCGAATTATTCCGGCCTCAACACCTTTCTTTGCTTCCCTCCCCAAATCAACCCTCCCCCCCCACTTTGTGACCGAAGCAAAGTCTGGACCGGCCATTTCTTGGTTTAGGCCGGACTTGTACAGATTGATCTCTTGAATCTATAAAGTGCTCACGTGCAGCACATTTGTTTAGGGTTTAAACCAGTTTCTCACTCACCTACCGAATTTACCGAAATAGCCAGAAACGATTTTCACCCATAAACGAGATAGTTACTTAGCTCTTGTCTCGATTAGGCATGTCCTTCGCGCATGATTGGGCTTTGGGTATTTTAGGCTCCCCGTGAGTGAGCAGCACAGTGTTAGAGATGACATCGGGATGATAACAAGGTTGATAGACAGGACAAAAGTCCCCGGGTCTTTGATGGGATGAAACAAAAGGTGGCCACAACTATGAACCTTGTTTGGATGCGATCACGATTCTTGACGGGGAGGAGTGTGGTGGCTGGCACGAACCTTGGAAGGAAGGAGTGTGGCGGCTACGGCACGATCCTTGGCAGGAAGGAGGCGTTGAAGCGGCTTCGACTCTGGAGAGGACGTTGAAGCTTATGGAGCGAATAACGCTGACGGCGGGTGCTAGAGCGAACATCGAGGCGGAGTGACACGGAGAGAACGTTAAAGCGGCTCTGGAGAGAAACGTCGAAGCGGCTCCTGGAGAGAACTCCAGTGAGGGCGCCATTAACCTTTGACTTTGAAAAACGAGCTGATATGATATGCCATATGCGAAGATGGCACACAAATAGTGTTGGTCGACAAGTCGTGTTTTTCTTCTCACGGGAAAGAATACGCTTCTTCTGTTTTCTTTTCCCTTGCAACTCTCAGAGTCTCGACGGTTACAATGTTGAAGTCGGAGGCCGCGTCAATCAGCGTGCTGCCAAACTCGACATCCTTCAAGTGAACAATGGTTAGGAGTCCCCAGTTCCATCTATCAATCGTGTTTTCGAGAGAGGTTGGAGTTTGGGAACGGCTTCCCGGGCCGGAAACAGACTATTTTCCCGAGCATGTGCGGTTGAGGGCTGCAAATATGTCTTGACACTGCGCCTTAGAGAAATACAGAATCTCACATAAATGTTTCATCATAGACTGCACGATTTTGTGGACGGAGTCCCCAGAAATCATGTAGATCCTGGTGGGAAGAGGGTCTATGTGAAATCAGGAGGGTTGCTGATTTTCTTTGCCTTGATTTTGGAGAAGTCGTTCCTGATCTTCACGTGTGATGAAATTGGATTACTGATTCCTTTTCTTGGGCGTTCAGGAGCAACGCGAGCCTCCTCATCTATAAAGGCGCGTCCTGCTGAAGTGCTTGCGCCGGATGTTAAAAGTATTCCTTGTCAGCTCCATCTGGGGTTATCGTGACTCTTGTGGTAGCCGCTCCATTAGTTTCTTGGAGAAAATAGGTATGCCATTCTGAGTTGTAGCCATGTCTGTCTGATCCTTACGAGAACCTTTTTATCATTCCATCAAATCAATAGTGGTAAGAGGAGGTTGGCTTCCTCTAGCTCCTCCAGTCTCTCGTCCCGGTGGTGGAGTGACGGCGGCTCTGGTGACAACTGAAGGTGTCACGCTTGAAGAAACATTAGGGGGTGGCGGCAGTGGCTGCGGCTCTGGTGATCGGAGGTGTGATGCCCGAGGGAACGTTTCTTGTGCCCTAGTGCGATCATTGCCGACAGGTGGTACATTGATGTCACTTGGAAGGAACGTTGATACCAAGGATGTTCTGTTGCGGTGGCATCAGGGTTTGTTGCTGAGCCGGACCTGAGCTCTACCATCTTGAAATTGGGATTGAAAAAATGAAATTGAAAATTGAAAATTGATTTTGCAACCGAGAGATTAATCTCCCACTGTAGTCGCCAATTGTTTGTGGGTGAAATCCGTTTCTGCTAGTTTTGGTAATTTTGGGTGTGTGGATGAGAAACAAGTCTAAACCCTAAACAATGCACTGCACGGGAGTACTTTTGGTTCGAGAGATCAATCTGTACAATCCTGGCCTAAACCAAGAAATGGCCGTTCCAGGCTTGCTTCGGTCACAAAGTGAAGGAGAATGGTTGGTCTTAAAGAGGGAAACGAATAAGGTGTTGAGACCAGAATGGTTAATTCTGAAGGTGTGGCTGTTTATGACTTGTATCAGAAAGTGGAACTGGCTTGCAGAGTGAAAATCTATCAGTTCTTTGGTGATTTCTGGATACTGTGTTTTTCTCTGACCAAAACATGTTATTTGGTGGAAATAGGTGAAACCTATTTATACAAGTCATAATTAAATGTATCCTGGTCTCGTAGGAAGTGGGAACGATTGAGTGATGGAAGAGTGGAGTAATGTGTAACCGTCAGAAACCGTGCTTCCACGATGAATGAAGTGGATCAGTTTACACCCATTACTTCTTGCCACCACTAACTGTCCAGCTTCCTGACACTTTCTTATAACGGGCGTATTGCACGCCGCACGCTGTAAACCGCCAGACCAATTCCCTGATGAGTATTCCTCAATTTGTGACATGTTTGATGTCTCGAGTGTTTTCGTGAAAAACGTGTAGCAGATTGCTACGTGTGGCAAGTCAAAGTCAAGAGACTTGCCATAGGAAAATAGCATTTGATGCTATTAGGATTGCCTTGGCTGGCCGCCTAAAACTTGCCATAGGCCTGACAATTCCTTGGCGAATTCGGACGACTGAGATCGTAGCTTATTAGAAAGGATGGCCACTGATTATGGCCACAACCTGTTGTATAGCAAAGTGGCGCCTGGCGTAGCCATGGCAGCTGTTTTAGCATATTGGTGTTAGACCCAAATATGGCGTGGCAACATTGGCCATGTTGCCACAACAATCCCAATGCTCTGGAAACGTTACTTGGCTTGGTTGGCGTTGCAACTTTGCACGAATTAGGGTTTGGTATGCCAAAATCCTAATTAGTGCATGCGTCATGTGGCATGTGGCCGTGGCGCATCGACATTTTGTGCAAATGGTGCCATAGCCATACCGAAAAAACCATAGCCACGCCATCATGTGGAAACGGCCACATGAGTAAGGATTTTCACGGGTGGCTATGATATGGCGTCTTTATTAGGGTTTCATGGGTCCTGCACGGCTCGTGGCATGTTGTGGGGCCCAAGTGGCATAATTTGTGCCACGATGGAAATTAGGTTTCGACCATGCAAGGTCGTGTCTGCGGTTAGGATAACCACATTGAAGCCTGTTATGGCGTTGGCCACGAACAAATGATGGGTTGGCACGTAAGTGCACTATTTATGGTATGTTGCCACGTTCGTCATGCTTCTGTGGTAAAGTGGCACGTTTAGCATGTTTGGCATTTCAATTAGCGTATTGGCGCAATCTTGCCTCTTTTGATGTTGTGGCAGGTTTAGGACGACCTAATTGGTCAATTAAAAGAGGGGCCGACCAAGCATGGGTGTGGCCACACTTCTAATGTGCGTGTGGTAAGCTTAGAGTGACCTGATTGGTCGATGGGAAGGGGGCCGGCAAGCAACATGGGCACGACCTCATTCTAAATGCGTGTGGCGCATTTAGAGCGACCTGATTGTTCGATGGAAAGGGGGCCGGCAAGCAAGGGCGTGGCCACACTTCCAGCGCACCGTGGCGGGTTTAAAGCGACCTGATTGGTCGATGGAAAGGGGGCCGGTTGAGCAGCATGGGTGTGGCCACTTGCAAGTGGCGCCGGCTGGCCTATGGCATGGCCACACCTCCCTTTGTTGCTGCTCCCATTCCGCGGCTCCTTATTTTATGATTTTGGGTAGGATTTTGCACCTACTAATCCATGGCGGATTAATTACCTAGTTCGCCTAGGCTTAATTTCGACAGGCAAGGTCTAATATACTGCGCAACGTGCAAAACCCTAATTTTTGCAAATTAGTCAGGGTAATATCTGAATCTTGTGAATTATCACAAAATTGATTGAATTCTATGTGTCGACACAGAGTTCTTTAAGTTCATTGCCAGAGAGCAGTATGCTTTTCGATTGAATACTTTATGCAAGGACCTTATCCTTGATACTTAGAAATTTGTGCCACTCTGCTGCGAGTAAACACAAATTGTCATGCCATATCAACGTTAAGGGTTCAGCCGGGAAAATAGCACATAAAGCATTCGAGAGAAACTTATATTAATTGAATAATATAGGCGGGTGCGAAATTTCTGAGAATATCGGGATTGTTGCTACATGCACCATTCGGGGTGGATATATGTTGCTCAATAAATGCGCCAGTGAAGAGGTTGAACACTCATCACTTTTACATGGCTCTGTTTATTTGCAGAGTGACGGCACATTAAAGGTAGGGTTTTACAAATTTAGCCCTGAACTAAAAACCACCATCAACACCAGCGGACTCCACTGATGAGTACATCCATATAGGCAAAACAAGTGCATTTAGGTATCTCAAAATATTTTTCGAAACAATTATCGAGCATTTTGGTCCAACTTTCTTACGAAAAACTACTCAGATAGATGTTGAGAATCACTGCCGAAAACACAATTAAGGGTTTTCTAGGAATGCTAGGTGTTAGAGCACTACTTGGTCGAACTCGCAAGCGTTGCTATCTCAAGCTTGTTTGTCAAGTTTAGGTGAACAAAACTATAAGTCTTGATTTCTAGTCTACTTATAGCTATGTCTCGGATTAGGATAGAATGTGTAGTTGAGCTTTAGATTTCACGACTTTCATCGACTGAAGACGAAGATCTACTGAGGGGAGCTTGGAGGAACTTCATCAACAAAAGGTATGTGGAGACTAAAACTTATCAATCACTCAGAAGTTTATTCTATTATATCTCCTAATGAGACTAAGTCGTATAGCTATATAGACTTTTATATTATACACATTTGATTTTTCGAGCTGAGTATAACTCGCTTATATATTTCTCGAAATATGTGTTGGAAGCTTTTTGCTTTATCTACGTTCATCATTATTCTTGACGAGTTTAGTTGGAAACAATTTATTTGTTGGAAACTAAATAATAAGTCAAAAGATGATCATGTGAAAATTGCCTTGAAACATCTTACATGATTTGTGTGAGACAATCATTTGATGACGACTCAGAAAGTTTCGTATTGATCATTCAATCACTTCAAAATTACTTATAAGATAATAATTTGTGTGAGACAGCTATTGTCGTCTTTTAAGGATGTTTCAATGATTGAAATGGGAGTTTAGAACTGTTAACCCTTTTCTGGATACAACACAATATGCATACCAGTATGCAAACTGTTTGGTATGATTCACGTCCGAAAACCTTGTTTGCATACCAATATGTGAACGGTTTTAACTGTTAAAGTCCGGGAACCAAGTTTGCATACCAGTTTGCGAACGGTTCTACCTGAGTTAGGTCCGGGGCTGCTGTTTTCCATCACTATTTGCACAATGACATACAATAGACATAATCCTCGTAAAAAAAAGTTTTATCCTTTCTTTCATCAAAATATGACATAAAAGGCTTTAACTTTTGTAATGTCAAAAGTTCATTCATTCTTTTATCAATACATGCATATCGACATATGAAAGACTTAACTTTTGACAAAGTATGGGACAATCATAGTTCACGGATGCAAACACACATATCCCATAACAAATTGCAATATATGAAACCATAAAGATTAATACTGCAAAAATCATCTTCCGAACAATTTTAGAATTTAAACCAATAAACCTAAAAAAACATGAAGATGAAAAACGTTGGACACAGCTATGTGTAATCAAAATAATGGCTATTCCAAACTCTAGTAATCCTTCTCAAAAACAAGAATAAATTCTCTTAAGAAGTTTCCTAGGCATCAAGACAAACTTGTAATGCACATATAAGATGATTTGTCCTTGAGGGTAGAATCAATCTTTTTTGCCCGGATTTACACCAAGAATAGCTACCAAAGGCGTATAAAAAAATTTTCTTAACAAACAAGAGCATACAAAGTCATTAACGACCATGCACCATAGTTCACATAAGATGATTATGAACATTCAAGAATCCCATAGTACTGCATACTATTGCCCATTCTTGAACTTTCTTCTTTGTGATTCACCAAAAACATTATTGTAAAAGCTACAAATGAGCTTAGAAGAGTAGTACTCCAAGAATCTAAGTGCCCAAGTCCAAGAAGTGGAATAAGTGCGACGAAACGGAGCAAAACACTCAAAAACAAGAGACAGGACAAATACCAATCTTAAATCATCCAAATTCAAGAATTCTCATCTCCATTTTGAAGAGAATTCAAAAAGGAAGAGAATGCAAAATGAATGAGGTCATTCCGAGTTCGGACGAAGAAGTTACGGCCAAAACAAGTTTACCGAATATCGACGTTAAGTATGCATACCGGTTTGCAAACGAATTTTCATGACCTGGGGGAGTATACAAACGGGTATGCGTACTTAAACCCCTGGATTTTGATTTTAAATGATGTTATGCATACCAGGTAGGTGTACCATGAAGTCCAAACATCCCGAACTACTATTTTCAAACCTAAACGTTTAAGAACCTTAAACACATATCAAGTTAGGTAGAAATGAACAATAAGCAAAGTACATAGATCAACACAAATCTTTCTTAGGTTTATAGACATACCTTTTTAGAAGAATCAACTCGAATTCTACAGCCTTACCGAACATAATCTATGTGCCCCAATTCTCGTGCTTCCCTCACCGTATACATAGCAGGGCATTCCTTGGTGAGGATGCACTTACAACCCAATCAAGTTGTGTTGGGGTGAACAATGTCTTGCTCACCACAAGTGACCTCTGTATTATCATGAAAGAGATCGCTTTTAGAACCTTTCACATCCAATTCCATTTTTCCAAAAAACTTATTAAGTTCCAACATCATGGATACTACCTTCTCCATGGTCATGGAATTTTCTGGAAGACCATTCCTTTTCACACTTAAAGCATTATTGGCTTTCTTGGGTACCCACTTCTGAGTGCGTTTAGGAACAACCGGTGCTTCTTCCCATTACTCTATTCTAGAATTCTCGGAAGAGAATTGGATTGACTATTATTCTTTTGCAAGTTAGTCTTTCTCCAATTGGGAGCATCGGATCTTATCTTCGTCTTTACAAAGTTATCCTTTTGATAACCATTATGATTGTGAAAAGGATTTGTATGACGTTTATAGGCAAAACTAGGATTATCACAGCACTGATTCCTTTGCCTAAAGGTTGGACAGTTACAACCTGTAACGTTAAGGGGATTAGTCTTAACATATGATCTTGGTTTCACAACTTCTTGTGATGCCCAAACAAGAAAATCATGAAGTTTCTCATTCCATATACGGAAACGACATCTCCTTTCCAGGTGACCTTTATTTCCGCAATAGTGGCAAACATAAGGAATGTTCTTACCTCGATTCGTGTGTGCTGACTTTGGAGGTTGATATACTTTGCTCTTTTGAACCTTAACTGCCGGTGAAGGTATTTCACTTTTTCCATCAGTGGAAACCTTTTGTTGAGAAGAATCACTAGCCTTGACAAATTTTACCTCTTTGCTAATACTTGGAGCATCTATTCCCTTATAGCCCAATCCTCGTGTATCACGATGATTTTTAGTTGCTCCTAGCATAGTGGTTAATTTGCTTGAACTAGTATTGAACTTTTTCAAGTCATCTTCCAACATCTTGATTTTATCAAGAGCAGCAGCTAAATCAGCCTCAAGGCATTTTCCTCGAGCGAGAAAATCGTTTTCTCTGTCATCAAAACTTGCTTGTTGAGAGTTAATACTTCCTTTAGTTTCTTCAAGTTTCTCTTCTAACAAGAAGTATTTTTGATATACACGATCACATTCAAGTGACTTTCTACTCAGGTTTTCCTCAGTATCATTGAGGACCGATTCGCAAGAGCGATTCCGACCATAAAGACCTCCGTAAATCCTTTTCAATTTCTTGTTTTCTCGACAGAGAGGAGTCAGAAGAGGTGTGACATCATAAGTTGTGATTTTCTTCATTTTCCATGAATCCAAAAACTTAACATACTCAGAGACTTCCTCATCAACATCTCTATCAATATATGAATCACCTTCATCAGAAAGTTCATCCAACTGTTCTTCTAGGAGTGTTTCCCAATCAACAATTTTTACATCAAGAGAATGTTTAGATATTGACTTAGATGTGACAGTTCTCTCAGGTGAATCCAAGCTTTCAGAATCATCTGGTAATTTCTGGATTGGTGCATTATTAGAGATAGACTCGTCCATAATCAGATCGCTACAAACACATACTTATAAGGTCTTTAACGTGTTTGCCTGCTCTGATACCAATTGAAAAAGCGGGGATATAACAACCTCACCCAATATTTCGATTAGCAATCTGTATGGACTAACTCTAATATACTTTTAAGAGAATCAACTAGACAGTCAGACTCAATCTTAATAAAAAGTATATCAAGGAGTTAATATCTCTATCTTTCGATTTGATCTTTACTCAAGCAAATGGAAATCTGCGAGTCTTTATCAAATACTAGAGAGATAAACTTGGATGGTACCAAAGACCAATATACAAATGTTAATCAATGTAAATCAACAAGCAAATGTTGGATATTTTAATTGATTAATCTTAACACACAACCTGTGATATTTCAATTATATAACGAAATATAATGCGGAATAAAAATAACACAGACACCAGAAGTTTTGTTAACGAGGAAACCGCAAATGCAAAAAAACCCCGGGACCTAGTCTAGATTGAACACCATACTGTATTAAGCCGCTACAGACACTAGCCTACTACAAACTAACTTCGGCCTGGACTGTAGTTGAACCCTAATCAATCTCACACTGATTCAAGGTACAGTTGCGCTCTTTACGTCTCTGATCCCAGCAGGATACTACGCACTTGATTCCCTTAGCTGATCTCACCCACAACTAAGAGTTGCTACGACCCAAAGTCTAAGACTTCAATAAACAAATCTGTATCACACAGAAAAGTCTACGATAATAGATAAATATGTCTCCCGCAGATAAACATATGAGTTTTTGTTCCGTCTTTTGATAAATCAAGGTGAACAGGAACTAATTGATAACCCGGACTTATATTCCCGAGGAACAACCTAGTATTATCAATCACCTCACAATAATCTAAATCGTATGGTAGCGAAACTAGATATTGTGGAATCACAAACGATGAGACGAAGATATTTGTGATTTCTTTTTATCTTGCCCTATCGGAGATATAATCTCAAGTCAATTATTCAATTGAACTCGTACGATAGAAAATGGCAAGATCAGATCGCTCAACTATAAGAGAAGTAGTTTCGTCTGGCTTCACAATCCCAATGAAGTCTTTCAGTCGTTAACCTACAGGGTCTCGAGAATAAACCTAAGGTTAAAGGAGAATCAACTCTAGCAAACCAACTAGTATCACACAGGAGGTGTGGGGATTAGTTTTTCCAGTTGCTAGAGTTCCCCTCATATAGTTTTCAAATCAGGGTTTGCAATCTAAGTTACCTTGGTAACAAAGCATTCAATATTCACCGTTAGATGAAAAACCTGATTCAAACAAGCTAATATCTTTCAACTGTTAGATCGAAACTTAGCTTGTCACACACAAATGAAATGTATTCATTTAGGTTTGAGTAACCGTACATAAACATGTGCACTTAGTTGGTTCACAAATAGTTAACCAATGGTTAGCCATATGAGCACTTTCATATTAACCGTATTCATCTTTCTCATAACTAGTTCAAATGACTCATAAGAACTAGTTCAAGAGTTGTTCAATTGCTTAGGTCTTTATTCATAGACATAATTGAAGCAAAATCGGTTTGATCCACTTGAATTAATTCATGAACAATATAGCCACGGTTTGCAAAGATTGTATTCCTTAGAATTTATTGTTTTAAGTTCATGAACTACCGATTTGAGAAATAACCAGCTTGGGTACGCGTACGGGCATGCGTACCTTAGCTACCGGATTTGAGTTTACAAACTCAGCAGAAATTTTCGGTTCGAAAACTTCCGTGGGTATGCGTACATAAGGTGACTGGTTTACTAGTTTGCAAACTTACAAACTCAACAGAAATTTTTGGTATGAAAACTTCCGCCGGTACGCGTACTCAACCTGTCTCCTTCACCAATACCGCATGCACACATATGCACGCACTTGGTTTCCGGCACATGGATTTATACACTTGTAGATGGTGGATTTTCAACAAAGGACAAAACCGTAAAATCACGATACTGCATGTTTCTGACACGGCTTTCAGGCATGTGATGATTCATATTTTACGAAGCCATGATGAATATGTCTTTCGAAAAGCCTCCACTAGCTGAGCGTTCGATCCCTGGCATTTCATTGTGCCCTCTATGTAGAATAACGTAATTGGGTGGTTCTCCATAAGATTGAGAGCAATAACGCCTTCACGACGTCGGTGATACTCACTGTTCCCTGACTACATGAGAGAGACTCCCCTCTACATAGAAGAACGATTGGGCGGTTCTCCGTAAGATTGAGAGCAATAACGCCTTCAGGACGTCGGTGACACTCACTGTTCCCTGACTATGTAGAGAGACCGTGTATAGATCCAGGTGTAGATGGGGCAAAACGATTCGCTGGTTTTTACGGAATTGAGGAGATGATCGCGCGGAGGAGACTCCTTGAACCGAGCAAAATGCTCAGCCTCACACGGATGCCTTTGCAAAAGGGAGTGCTTTGAATTCGAGAGATCAATCGTAGTACTCGGCCTAAACCAAGACAATGGCCGTTCGAGAGTAAATTCGGTCACAAGAGAGGATGGGTCGATGTAGGAGGAAAGCTTGAGAAATGTGTGAGATCAATGGTGATCGAAGATTGTAGGTGTGTTGTGTATTACGAAAATAAGATAAGTTACGAATGATTGAATTTTTTCTGTTGAGAGTTGGATTGTTAATCTCGTGTTTATGCATTTGACGTGAGATTGTCCTTGTTTCAATCATGATTGAGAGACTTATTTATATTTTTGGAATTGAAAACACCATGATCTCATGAAGTGTGTGATTGATGGAATCAAAGAATGGGGAAGTGAAAATCGTGTTAAAACCAATTACTCAACGTGCGGAGACTTGGTTGATTTTCCATCCACTACTTTGTTAACTCCTTCAACTGATTGCACGACTTACTCACATTATCATCGTGTGTATGAACACACGTGCCGTAGAACCGCCATGAGACAAAAACCTAGTTAATATCCCCCATGTGACACAATTGATGTCTCGTGTGATTGTGGAATGCAAGGCGAGGACGTGTATTTAGTTAGTCGATTCTCTTGACTTCATGGGACGATGAGTCCTTGTATTGTTGAGTCGAACGTGGTTTGGAAATGTTCCGAGACTCATGATTGAACATGTATGTTGAGACAGATATGATGTGTGAATAAGTTAACATGAGCAAATATTGCTCCTTTGATGAATTGTTGAATATTGATAGTTGAACCAATATTCTTTGATTTGAGCAAGTATTGCTCATCTGAGCAAATATTGCTCGTTTGATGAATTATGGTAGCATGACCAAATAAAATATTAAATCAAAATACTAGCAATTGAACCGAGTATGATAAATAAAATGTTGATCACGGGATCAACTTAAAATTATTAGCGTTTGAATCTGGAATCATTAACCTTGGACTCAAAACCTAATTTGATCAATTGATGATTTATTGATGGTTTATTGAGAATTAACCACGAGAAAAGGAGGGACCGGCTACATGGGATTATGAGTCGACCATGTAGTGCCCGGATGCTCACGTGAGCAAATATTAAGATATCGAAGACCGAGTTAATTTGTTGATGAAAGGATGATTAAATCTTTGGTTTAATCATTTATTCGAAAAATGCTCGTCAGAGCCTTAGGTGATAAAACCTAATTAATTATGAAGAGATGAAGGACCGACCAAGGGACCATGAAACCGGCCACAGGTGTTCACGGGATCAAAATGATGATCGTTCCATGAAGTTCCAAGTTTTCTGGAAGAGTTTTGGACCTAATACGTGCAATTGTGCAAATTAGGTCAAATCATATGTGGGACCGGATTCTTGCAAGCCAAAGAGCCAACCTTGGTCGGTCAAGGTAACATGCTCACGTCACCAAAGTGTCCATATCTCAATTATGAGAATTTTGATATTTTCTGGTGTGCGTTTGAGCAACATTTTGAGAAAATATGAAGAAATCAGGGTTTTTCGTTGAAAACCGTCAAAACCTTCATGAGATGAAGGAAAATAATAGAAAATGAGGGAAGCATGAAGTGTGGGACCGACTATGGCCAAGAGCATGTCCGCCCGGCCAAGGATCCGGTCCCACGGTGTTTTCCTAATTTTTTTATAATGTATTCATGATTTTAGGAAATATGATAAAACCAAGGAGTTTGTTGAAACCAAGGAGTTTTGTTAAAATCAAAGAGTTTCCATGAGATGAAGGAAACAAAGATATTAATAATAATAAAATAATGGCGTGTGGGACCGGCTTGAGCATGGTTGGCCGGCTAGGGCACGGTCCCGTGAGTTTTCCCTTATTTTATGTATTATTTCACGATTTGAAGGAGTTTTTTCATACTTTTGAAAGAATTTTCATAATTTGGAGGAAATATCATGAAATCAAGGAATTTCATAAAATCAAGGAAATATAAAAATAATAATAATAAAATTAAGGAAACTTGTGGGACCGGGCCCAAGCTGGCCGGTCATGCCCTAGCCGGTCCCACAAACCCGTTATTCTATTATTATTATTTTTATATTTCCTTGATTTTATGAAATTCCTTGATTTCATGATATTTCCTCCAAATTATGAAAATTCTTTCAAAATTATGAGAAAACTCCTTCAAATCGTGAAATAATACATAAAATAAGGGAAAACTCGGGGGAGGCCCTAGCCACCAACCATGCTCAAGCCGGTCCCACACGCCCTTATTTTATTATTATTAATATTTTTGTTTCCTTCATCTCATGGAAACTCTTTGATTTCAACAAAACTCCTTGGTTTCAACAAACTCCTTGGTTTTATCATATTTCCCTAAAATCATGAATACATTATAAAAAATTAGGGAAAACACCGTGGGACCGGGCTCCTTGGACGGCCGGCCATGCCTTGGCCATAGCCGGTCCCACACTTCATGATTCCTCATTTTCTATTATTTTCCTTCATCTCATGAAGGTTTTGATTGCCAACAAAAAACCCCGATTTCTTCATATTTTCTCAAAATGTTGCTCAAACGCACACTAAAATATCAAAATTTCGTAATCGAGATGCTGCGACACTTTGGTGATGTGAGCATGTTACCTTGACCGACCAAGGTTGGCTCTTTGGCTTGCAATAATCCGGTCCCACGTATTCTCATGATTTGACCTAATTTGCACGATTGCACGTATTAGGTCCAAAACTCTTCCAGACAACTTGGAACTTCATGGAACGATCATCATTTTGATCCCGTGAACACCCAGGGCCGGTTTCATGGTCCCTTGGTCGGTCCTTCATCTCTTCATAATTAATTAGGTTTTATCACCTAAGGCTCGGACGAGCATTTTTCGAATAAATGATTAAACCAAAGATTTAATCATCCTTTCATCAACAAATTAACGGTCTTCAGAGATCTTAATATTTGCTCACGTGAGCATCCGGGCACTACATGGTCGACTCATAATCCCATGTAGCCATCCCTCCTTTTCTCGTGGTTAATTCTCAATAAACCATCAATAAATCATCAATTGATCAAATTAGGGTTTTGAGTCCAAGGTTAATGATTCCAGATTCAATCGCTAATAATTTTACGTTGATCCCGTGATCAACATTTTATTTATCATACTCGGTTCAATTGCTAGTATTCTGATTTAATATTTTATTTGGTCATGCTACCATAATTCATCAAACGAGCAATATTTGCTCAGATGAGCAATACTTGCTCAAATCAAAGAATATTGGTTCAACTATCAATATTCAAAAATTCATCAAAGGAGCAATATTTGCTCACGTTAACTTATTCACACATCATATCTGTCTCAACAGACATGTTCAATTCATGAGTCTCAGAACATTTCCAAACCACGTTCGACTCAACAATACAAGGACTCATCGTCCCATGAAGTCATGAAGTCAAGAATCGACTAACTAAATACACGTCTGCCTTGCAGATTCCACAATCACATGAGACATCAATCGTGTCACATGGGGGATATTAACTAGGTTTTGGTCTGGCGGTCTACGACACGTGTGTTCATACACACGATGAGAATGTGAGCAAGTCGTGCAATCAGTTGAAGGAGTTAACAAAGTAGTGGATGGAAAATCAACCAAGTCTCCGCACGTTGAGTAACCGGGTTTTAACACGATTTCCACTTCCCCATTCTTTGATTCCATCAACTGTCACACTTCATGAGATCATGGTGTTTTCAATTCTAACAATATAAATAAGTCTCTGAATCAAGATTGAAACAAGGACAATCTCACGTCAAAATGTATACAACACGAGATTAACAATCCAACTCTCAACAGAGAGCAAATTCAATCATTCGAACTTATCTTATTTTCGAATACACAACACACCTACAATCTTCGATCACCATTGATCTCACATTTCTCGACTTCCTCCTATGAGACCGACCCATCCTCTCTTGTGACCGAATTTAGTCTTGAACGGCCATTGTCTTGGTTTAGGCCGGAGTACTACAGATTGATCTCTCGAATTCAAAGCACTCCCTTCTTGCAGTGCATCTGTGTGAGGCTGAGCATTTCGCTCGGTTCAAGGAGTCTCCTCCGCGCGATCATCTCCTCAATTCCGTAAAAAACAGCGAATCATTTTGCCCCATCTACAGATTGGCGACCACAGTGGGAGATCATTCTCTCGGTTGCAGCCTCAAACTTTCACAGGATGGTTGGTCTTAGGGCTAATTCAACTACTCCAAACCCGATCCATAATCTATCAAACGGCGATATTCCTCCTTCCAACGCTACGTATGACAGCACGAAAAATAGAGAAATCCCAACTCTAACTGAGTTGGCACGAGTCTTAGAGGTCCACACCAGGAACATGGATCTGATGAAAGATACAATGAATCACGTATTTGATTTCCTCATCAAACTGACCTCCGAGTTAGGCAGAATCTCCGCTCCAGAAGTCCCAGCACCGGGGACTGACTCGCCCCACGGTGACCCTCAAAGCAACAGTTTCACTACTTATGAGAAGTCGGTGGACTAGGATATTACACAGTTAGTTGAAAACTTGTGTGAACTCCTACACTTTTCCAGGTAGCAGCGAATGGACACGTTCGTTGCACTCAACCAGATATCATCTGAGGTACCGTTAACTTCCTTATCTCCGACAGAAGAGACGTTCATGATGTCTGAGCATTCAATCCACAACATCACATTTGGAGAAGAGGACCGCATGGCAGACGAAGGACACAATCGAGCCATATATGTAACCGATTTTATCAAGGACTCTGAATTCAAGAGAGCTCTCGTTGATACAGGCGCTTCTACAAATATCGTCACTATGAAGACTCTCAAGGCAGCCAATTTCCCACAAAACAAGATCGTTCGTCATCCCATCTTGATGACAGGTTTTGAAGGAAGCCAGATCCATACGTATGGATATGCGTACATATATCTGAAGGTGGAGCCTATTCAATCAAAAGCCAAATTCCACGTGATCGAACAAGAACCTGACTATCACATGATACTCGGACGACCGTGGCTCCATGACAACAAGGTGGTTCCTTCAACATACCATTAATGCATGAAAGCTCTGATCAATGACAAAATCGTTCGTATTGCGGCTTCATCATCTCCTTATGCCCCGGTTTATGACGCTGAATTCCTTGAGTCTCAGAAGAACATCCCCGAACCTCCAAACAAGATTTACAGCGCTCCACTCCCAAATTGGGAGTCAATCGAAAAAATTACAGACAAGCTCCGGGTGTCAAGTCGGCTAAATCATCTGCTACGCCAATTAAGCGCCGCAAAGATCAGATTTCAACTCAGGGATCCAATTTCATCGCCAGTCGCGATGCGGAGGGGAGAATCAATTACCGACGTAAAGATTAGCAATTAGCAGGGGAGAACGACGAAGAGTCTCCCCGCCCCAAAGAATCATGTCAGAGTAAAGCATCACTCGAAGAAGAAGTTCAGGATGCTCCTCGACAACTACAAGACGACACTGACTCCACTACTGATGATCTCGAAACGATCAACATCGGAACGGAGGACGATCCAAGGCCGATTCTAATCAGGTCAGCACTGTCACCGGAGGAACGGACGTAATTAATAGCACTACTAAAAGAGTATCAAGATGTCTTCGCACTGGACGTACGAAGAAATGCCTCGGGTCTAGATGATAAATTGGTTACTCATCATCCGCACATTACACTGGCTCCAAAGTGTCAAACAACCTCCTAGGCAGTTCGGACACGAAGTCGAAGAGCAAATCAAGGTCGAGATTCGAAACTATTAGCGAGCGGGGTTCATCAAGCCTATTCAACACCCAACATGGCTGAACATTGTTCTGTCAAAAGAAAAATGGTCAAATCGAGATGTTGTGTTGATTTCGGGAATCTAAACAAATGTTTGTCGAAAGATAACTTTCTTCTACCCAACATCGATATGCTCATAGACGCAATCAGCGGTCACGGTATGTTCTCATTCATGGATGGTTACGGTGGATACAACCAGATCAAAATGTATGAACATGATGCCAACAAAACCAAAATTCGTACTCCTATTGGGAATTTCCACTAAACTGTGATGCCCTTCAGATTAAAGAATGTCGGTGCTACCTATCAACGAGCCATGTCTGCCATATTCCACGACATGATGCACAAGCAAGTAGAAGACTATGTTGATGATATAGTGGTGAAATCGAAGATTCAAGCATCTCACTTTCAAGTTCTAAGACAAGTCTTTGAAAGATGTTGAGAATATAAACTAAAGATGAACCCTCCGAAGTGCGCTTTTGGTGTCTCTTTCGGAAAGTTTTTAGGATTCACGGTCACGGGCGAAGGAATCAAAGTCGATCCAGACAAAACGAAAGATATTACTACCATGCCTCCTCCACGCACTGTGAAAGAACTCCAAAGTTTCATGGGCAAGGTAAATTATATCCGACGTTTCATCCATGGGTTAGCTCAACTTATTGCTTCATTTACCCCTCTATTGAAGAAAGGAGCTAGCTTTACATGGACTACTGTGCAACAAGAAGCATTCCAGAGAGTACAACAGATACTACTATCACCTGCTGTCATGAAATCGTCGGTGCAAGGACGACCACTGATACTTTATACGTCTTCTAGTGATGTTGCTATCGGAGCACTCCTTGCTCAAGAAGACGACGAAGGCATCGAACGACCAATCTACTACTTCAGCCGTACCATGCGAGATGCTCAACTCAGATACCCAAAGGCTGAGAGGGCATGTCTGGCGTTAGTACATGCAATTCAGAAGTTCAGACACTATTTTCTATCCAACAGAGTTGTGCTCATTTCCAAAGCTGACCCTATAAAGTTCCTACTATCAAAGCCAGCCTTGATAGGAAGACCAGCAAAGTGGTTACTTCAGATGTCAGAATTTGACATAGCATGTACACCGCCTAAAGCAATTAAAGGCCAAGCAAAAGAGCGGACTTGCTCATTTGCTTTTCCAGGAGAAGATGCAACAATGCTACATGAAGATGTACCCGGTGAGTTTCCCGACATCTTAGTTATCAAAGAAGAAACGTGGCTTTTATACTTCGACTGTTCCGCCACCCCTAGCAATGACACTGGAGGAGCAGGCATAGTACTAGTCTCTCCATCTGGCGAGGTTTTCTCACATTCATTCAAGCTGGATTTTCTTGCACCAACAATTCGGCGGAATATGAAGCCTTCTTCTTGGGATTATCTCTCGCTAAGCAAGCGGGGGCAACGCACCTCGAGATAAGGGGAGATTCAAAACTACTTGGTCAATCAAATGAATGGAACATACTCCCTTAAAGAAATCACACTTGCTCCATTCAGGATCTGAAGCTCAACGGCTTTTAACCTACTTCGCTGATGCAACGATCGTCCATACCGGACGAACCAACAATAGGTATCTTGTTGCCCGGAAACTCTCGCTTCGAAGCTGCAATTTGAAGGAGCGAGAGAAAATAATCACGTACAGAGGCATCTTTGTTTCATCCACATGGCTCGTTCAAGTCAAAGATATTCAAGCAGATGATTGGAGAGCACCTATTATTCACGAATCGAGCAGTTCTCTTTCAGAAGGGAAAATCAGTCTCAAGGAATTGAAGAATTATTTCTTACTTCATGGAGCGTTATACTATCGAAACTCCGATGGGTCATTATCACGATGCCTTGGAAATGACGAAGCGGACGAACAACTCAAGCGCGTACATGAAGAAACATGCGGACAGACACTGGTAGTAACACTCTACAGAAAGCTTAAAAGAATGGGATACTATTGGCCTTCCATGGAAGCTCAATCAAGAATTCTGCAAAAGTCATGTCCCAATTGTCGACGCCTCCTCATCACTTAGAAGCTCGACAGCCAATCACACGGGACTGGAGGGTATCTTATATCAAATATCTCCAGGACAATGAATTACAAATCAGAAAAGAAAGAAACCATCAAACTCATTCAAAGGGCTAAGAGATTTGTCTTTCTTGATGGAATCTTATACCGCAGAAGCTTTGGCGGAAACTTGCTAAGATGCTTAGTCGAGCATGAAATCCCAACGATTTTGAAAGAGATGCATGATGGAGAACATCAAGGAAAAAGGAAATTATTTCTCCAGATTCATGAGAAATATTATTGGCCAACCATGGAAGACGATGCAGCTGCACACGTTCAAAGGTGTCATCAATGCCAAGTCCATGGTAACCTCATTCACACTCCCTGTCTTCCATTGAATTATGTGAATAGACCATGGCCTTTCTATAGCTGGGTACTGGATATCATTGGTAAAATCAATCCAAGCATCCTCGAAAAGCATGAATACATCATCACCGCAACCGAGTATTTTACCAAATGGGTTGAAGCTATTCCTCTTGAAGCACCACCGGAGTCACAATTGCAGCCTTCATCAAAGAATACATAATATGCAGATTCGGCGTTCCCAAACGCATCGTCAATGATAATGGGACTCCTTTTGCCAACAAGCACGTGATGAATTGCTCGAGGAATACGGCATCAAACAAGTTTTCTCCACGCCGTATTATCCCCAAGGAAACGGACAAGCGAGAGTACCAACAAAACTTTGATCCGGATTCTCACAGAACAATCCATGATAATCCTCGAACTGGCATGAACAGTTACCTATGGCCTTATGGGCTTATCGAACCGCGCCAAGAAGTTCGATCGGGACTTCACCATATTCTCTTGTCTATGGGGCCGACGCCATACTACCTAAGAAATCAAAATCCCTTCAAAGAAGGATCACAACATCCGGTGGAGTAAAATGGGATGAAGCCAAGTGTCAAACTCAAGAGTTGCCGAACTGGACATGCTCGAGTCGAAGCGGGCTAAGGTGGAAAAATATGTAGAAACCTACAAACAAAGAATCTCCAGGGCCTACAACAAAATGGTAAGACCTCGAACATTTCAAGTAGGAGATCTCGGTATTAAAGACGGCAAAGCACATTCAACAAGATATGTCTGCTCACAAGTTCTCTCCGAAATGGGAAGGGCCATACATAGTTATCAAGGCAGTGTCTAGTGGATATTAAAAAATCTTAAAGATTGATGGAGGAGTGGAAGGAAATATAATCAACGGCAAATTGCTCAAAGCATATTATGCCTAATCCATAAAAGACAATTGCATTTTCATCAATTCATCATTTCAAGCATTTTCAGAATGTAATTTATTTTCTTCCGAAGAGCATGCAAATGCTCCTTTGTTCATTAACACATTCCATAAATGAACAAAAAAATTCCTCATATCATCATCAATCATCCTACCTAAGAAAATCCTAAACCTGTCCGAAAACAACAATCATAAATGCTCACTCAGAGCAAACCATCCAGCAGTGGATAATCTCTATAAGAAGCTTTGTCAAGTTTCTTCTGAAAGAGCCTAGTCTTTACCTTCAAATCTTCGACTGCCCTATCGACCCTGGCCGATTCCAGGGCCAGAATCTTCTCCTCCTCCAATAAAGCAGTGGTCATGGAAATCGCATCAGCAGCCTCCGCCGCCTTATGAATCTTGATTATCTCAAGATGACGACGAAGCCAACTCACATTAAATCGCAATATCTCACAGTTCGAGATCATCTCGTCCCATTTATGCAGCTCATGGTTCTTGACATCTCGCAAGTGCATCTGGTTCATTTCCTCAATGATCGGCAAAAGCCCAGCTACCGTGGTTAAAAGGGTTGGAAGAAACCCTTTCCATACTTCTGTAGTGGCAATGTGGCCGTACTTCTTCCAGATCTTAGTATACAAAGGCGCGTGACATTTGGGAATGACGAATCCGCCAACCACTTCATTGTCAGGGAAAGTATTGATCAAAGGGGCTTCAAATGAGAGTCCAGCTGTGGGATATTCACGAGCATGAACACTGTCTCCTATCTCCACGGATCCTATAGAATCTTCACCGACCCGGCCGTTGTTATCTTCAACCTCGACTACAGTCACAGACTTTTCGCTCTTTCTTCGTCTGGCATCGACAACAACACGGACATCCGCCTGTGACGAAATGAAGGAGTATTTAATTTCACCGGCGCACAGTGGAATCTTAAGAGTTATAGGATTACTTATAGATGATTCAGCCTCAACATGAGCTGACCTATACCGGACAGGAGCTCTAACAGTTCGCTTGGGCCTCGAAATATGAGAAGAAGCATTCCTCTGATTATCCTGCAATATAATCGTTTTCTTATGATCAATAATCTTGATCAGACAAATATGAAAAAGAGATATAACTTACTGAGATGGACGCTGCTATTTCACGCTTCGACTGAGGATCATCTTGAGAAGAAATACTAATGCTTGACATAGCGACAACAAGGTATGATAAAAAATTCTCCGCACGATGAAACTGACTCAGGAATGGAAGAAATATTTGCGTAGATGATAGACTCAAAGTCTTGAAGATAAATATTAGACACGGTGGAGGTTTATCTTCTGCGAATAGTCAATTTAGTTACGAGTTTTACTGAAACCCTGAGTTCCAAAGGTTGGTACTGAAGACGCGGAGGAAAATAACGCACTGGGGACTGACAATGACATAGTCAAAGAAAAGCCATGTGGCTTTGTACGTGCTATGCTACTTCTCATAAGACGAATCGAAACAGATCATGATGGATTTAAGCACATGGACATTGGTTCATTTTATTCGATAAGGAATCATCATTAGTAAAGTGTTTATTCAGAAGAAAACCTTAAATCTGAAGCAAAAGTCATTCAAATCATCGAAGAAATGTCTACTATGAAGCCTAAGGAACATTCAAATGTTTTAAAAAAAAAAAGGGGAAAAGAAGATGGAAATAAAGCTACTCGTCGGACTCATCCGAATTGTCAGACTCGTTATCACTATCCTTCTCATTATCCGAGTCATCAGAGTTGTCATCACTATCTTCTTCTACGTCAGAATCAACAGCGATAGAGTTCGGATAAGCTTCAGGATCATCATCTGAGTCCGAGTCCTCTTCCGCTTCAATTTGCTTCATGGTCCTCCGGAACTCTCGTTCATATCGATCAGGCTTAATCTTGCGCTCTGGTACCTCCCATGTATCCTCTTCTTCAGAAGCATCAACATCAGAGTCAGAAGGCCTCCCGTCCAAGAACTGACGTTTTTCTTCAGTCCTTTGTATTTTGCGCCGGATTCGATCCTTTTCGCGCTGACAAGCCTCTTTTTCATCATCCTCAGCTTTTCTTTTCCTGAGTTCAGCAAAAGTGACCCTTCGTTCATTCAAGGGTACGCCGGGCTTCGCTCCCTCATTCTGAGTAACCCTAGCTTTCGATTTCGCTACAGGAGCCTTGGAATCATCATCAGAAGAGCTAGAAGAAGAAGAGGGATACCAATAATCGTAATCTCTGTCGGACATTTTTTGGAATCAGAGGCATAAAATATTATCAACATGCAAACAGGTCTATTGGCAAAAATGGTAATTCTCAACTCTTACCTTTTTACGATTCTACTAGTAATGCAAGAGTTAACACTTCAAAACTTGCTCGCTTCTTCAAACCTACAAAAGACGAGCATAAACTTAGATTTTCATAAAATCATGAATAATTCTACTGCGTACGCATTAACCATGGAATTATGAAAATTAAAATATTATTTCATCATAAATAATTGTTTACTTCTAAGTAATATTACACAAAACTCAAGTTCTGACTTTAGAGAAAATAATATATATTTATATTTATATATATATATAAGAAAAACGTGATTCAATCACGTAAATAAATAAATATATATATATATATTTACGTGAGCAAGGCTCACGAAAATAAATTTGTGGACACTTCACGGTTTTATAAAAAAAAAAAATCTTTTCCTTCGTATTGTCATACGTCTTTGAAACGAAGGTTTATTTCAATTTTGTGAAAACTCACACATTATAAGATAAAGTTTTGATTTACATGAAAGCTCATAAAAAAAAATTTATCACTGGACACAAGTTCACATATAAAAAAAAAAACTCTTTCTTCGTATCATCGTCATTCTTTGAAACGAGGGTTTATTTCGGTTTTGTGAAAATTCACCTTTTCATGATAAAACTTTGGTTCACATGAAAGCTCATAAACTTAGTTTTATCACTAAACCTAAAACTTCATATGTAAAGAAAAAATCTCTCCTAAATTAGGGATTATTATTAGTTTTCAAAAACTAACGATCAAACGAACATACGTTTTCAAAAAACAAGGGTTTTTCAATAAAATCCTACTCACATGCATAAATATGGGGTTTTCATCATGATCACTTCATGAAACTCACATAAACTCAGGAATTTTAGTAAAAAAAAAAAAGTCAATACGTACCAGGTCGGCGCTGGCGGAAATTGGCCGGACGGTGGTGGCGACGGCCGGCGGTGCTGGGAACTCCGGCGAACTTCTTCCCCCTCCCTGGCGTGAAGGTGATGAAGGGATCAAAGCACTGGTCATGGAAAAATAATAAAAAAAAAGGGATTAATTCCTTTTATACCAAATTTTATTTCCAAAACCTAATTTTCTAAGGATTTCCTTATTGGACCCAGCCCGCAAATCCTAAACGACCAAGGTCCCGTCGTCCAAATCAGCGGTTCTACACTAATTTATGTCCACCAAACGACACTCTATCATGTCACTGGGATCTTCATTCAAGTCATGGTATGCTCGTACTATCGAAATCCGGTAACATCTTAACTTATGACTAAGTTAAATTACTTATATTGCTTATGACCGGAAAATCACCATTCAATGCTGACTGAGGAACACGGCTTTCCTCACTAAGCGGGGGACTTAATGTAGATGGTGGATTTTCGACAAAGGCTAAAATCGTAAACCCATAATTATATGTATTCCTGATCCAGCAATCAGATGAATATCGAGGCTCATGTCTCTTATCGAAAGCATGAAAGATCATGCTATGATAATCTCTGACTGAGAATACTATCTCTCAGAGTATATATAGATATGTAGTCTCTCAGCTGAGGAAACGGCATATCTCATGAATACTGAGCAATTTCAGTAATTACTTCTATATAGAATCGAAAGATTAGACGGCTCCTAGACAGCTTGCCTGCTAGTATAGAGCAATAACGTCTTCAGGATGTAACAATGTTTTCCCTGACTATATGAAAGAAGTATGACGCTTCAACAAGCTCATATCATTCATCCTGAATAATTAACTCTCCTAGACGATCGTACTAGTATAGAGCCATTAATTAATTATTCTCAAAATCAATAGATTCAAATCCCCGGAAAATATTCGATATTTTCATAATATTTCGTTACTTCAATTTATGGTTCTTCCCAGCAGAATTCCATGGGTTAGTAATAAATATTCAACACACGGGCATCTGAGTTACCTTCGAGTAAGCCCCAACCAAAATGGTGTAAATGTATTCGACAAATAATGCATTAACAAACACCTGAATGAACAAACAAGTATTTCAAAATACGACGAGACGATGAACCTATGCAAATAGGAAAGAAAATAATAAAATAATAGTCAAGGCACTAGGGGACTGGCTCACCGACCGGCCAGTCATGCCGTGATCAGTCCCACGCCCAAATTCTATATTTTATCATATTTTATCATTTTCCTTGATCTCATGAAAATCCTTTCATTTGAACAAATATCCTTCGTTTTGAGGAAACTCCTCAGTTTCATGGTTTTTCCTTCACACTGAGGAAATAATATAAAATTAGGAAAAATATTGCGGGCCGTGATTATTGGCCAACCGGCCATGCCTTGATCCCGGCCGGCCCCACACCTCATGGTTCCTCATTATTTTATTATTATTTCCCTAATCTCATGAAAACTCCTTAATCTCATGATATTTCCTTGATCCCATGAAAAATAATATAAAATTAGGGAAACCCGTGGGATCGGGCCATAGCCAGCCGGTCATGCCCTAGCTGGCCCCACATGCCCTATTTTATTATTATTGTATTTTTCATGTTTCCTTAATCCCATGAAATTCCTTGATTTCATGATGTTTCCTTCAAATTATGAAATTCCTTCAAATTATGGGAAAATACACAAAATTAAGGAAACTTGTGGGACCTTGCCCAGGCTGGCTGGTCATGCCCTAGACGGTCCCACAAACCCCTTATTCTATTATTATTATTTTTATATTTCCTTGATTTTATGAAATTCCTTGATTTCATGATATTTCCTCCAAATTATGAAAATTCTTTCCAAATTATGAAAAAAATCCTTCAAATCGTGAAATAATACATAAAATAAGGGAAAACTCACGGGACCGGGCCCTAGCCGGCCAACCATGCTTAAGCCGGTCCCACACACCCTTATTTTATTATTATTAATATTTTTGTCTCCTTCATCTCATGGAAACTCTTTGATTTCAACAAAACTCCTTGGTTTCAACAAACTCCTTGGTTTTATCATATTTCCCTAAAATCGTGAATACATTATAAAAAATTAGGGAAAACACCGTGGGACCGGGCTCCTTGGCCGGCCGGCCATGCCTTGGCCATAGGCGGTCCCACACTTCATGATTCCCTCATTTTCTATTATTTTCCTTCATCTCATGAAGGTTTTGACGGTTTTCAACAAAAAACCCTGATTTCTTCATATTTTCTCAAAATGTTGCTCAAACGCACACCAAAAAATATCAAATTCTCAGAATTGAGATACGGACACTTTGGTGACGTGAGCATGTTACCTTGACCGACCAAGGTTGGCTCTTTGGCTTGAAAGAAGTCGGTCCCACGTATTCTCATGATTTGACCTAATTTGCACAATTGCACGTATTAGGTCCCAAACTCTTCCAGACAACTTGGAACTTCATGGAACGATCATCATTTTTATCCCGTGAACACCCAGGGCCGGTTTCATGGTCCCTTGGTCGGTCCTTCATCTCTTCATAATTAATTAGGTTTTACACCTAAGGCTCGGACGAGCATTTTTCGAATAAATGACTAAACCAGCATTTAATCATCCTTTCATCAACAAATTAACTGGTCTTCAGAGATCTTAATATTTGCTCACGTGAGCATCTGGGCACTACATGGTCGACTCATAATCCCATGTAGCCGGTACCTCATTTTCTGTAAAGGCAATGGAACATGGGTTTGGTTCAGATCGATGGAAGGAGGAAGGTATTGAAGCTGACTTGATGTACATAAGTTGTTGGTGTTGCTTGCAGTTTGAATATAAGACTGAGCCAGGGAATTGATAGTGAAGCTGTCGAGGATGATAATGGAGATGGCTGTGAGTATTGCAGGGAGAGCTGCTACTTAAATTTCAGAAGCAGAGATGGAGATTATGAATCTGAATCTAGGGTTTGTGTTGATGTGGTAGAATCAAGAGTCAAGAAGCAATAGGTGCAGACACTGAGAAGAACAACAATACGATGGTGTTGGTGGTTATGAATCTGTAGTGATGCAGCTAGAGTTGAATGAGCAGAATGTGCTGTGTTATGATGTTGGAGATTGCAGGGAGTAATGAATGGCGAATTGTAATGTAAGAATGTGCAGCTGATGATGGTCCTTGAGAGTCGAATTACAACAAAAGAGAAGAGGATAAAGCTGTTCTTGAAAGATTTGATGAAACAGAAGCTTCCAACACTTGTATTGATTTAGGGGAAGGAGTCAGATGATGAAAAATGTGTTTTAATGGAATTGCAGTTAGGGTATGTGGAATTGGTGGTGGTCATGAAGTGATTGTGAACTCAGATATAAGTTTGGTCTGTGATTATTAGGAAGTTGCTGCTATGAATGCACTGATGTTGTGGCAACTGAGCTGGAGCTGAATGTGGTGGATAAAATGAGTTCGAGTCGTTGTTGTTAATTTCAGAAAGAAGAGTGATTGGTTGTGCTGTGTTGCAATGGAGTTGCAAGTCTAATGTTGGTGGTGTTGCAACTGAATGATGTTATTACAGGGTGTATGGAACTGTTTAGATGAATGTCTATGGTAGGTACATCAGTTGCAGGTGCAGATTGAGATTCAGATGAAGTTGGTGATGTGACTGAGCTGGAGCAGTGAAGCCATGACTTGTATCAGGTGTAATTGAGTTCAGGGAAGGAATGTATGAGAGGCAGTTGTGTGATGGTAGCTGGGAATTGCAGTTGGAACCGATGTTGTTGACTTGAGAAATTATGGAGACTGATGGTGATATGAATGCAACTTAGATGAATGTTGAGTTTACAGGTTTGTTGTTACTCAGGCCGTGGTGGATGAGCTTAGGGGATTGGCCTTGTAACTGAGTAGAGTTTTTGAGGGTCAGCTGAGCTCGCACTGCAAGAGAGAGTTGCATTTGGCAGGTGTTAACGAGTGCAGCAATGAAGTGAAGTACTGCTGTTAGTTGAAGGTTATAATGGATATGCAAATACATGGGTAGATCGTGTGATTTTGAGCTTGTTCTTAAGTTCAAGAAGATGCTGCAAGCCATGAACTAGATTGTGTAATTACAGGTTAAGGTTTGTTTTGCTAAGGAGAATGGTTCTGTAGTGCTTTTGCTGCAGTTGTGAGGCAGGGCAATGAAGCGCCATCATGGTGCACCACATTATGGCTTGCAACAGCTCAGGTTTGTGCAAAATGGCCTAGGCCAAAGTGAGTCAGACTGAGCCAGACCTGACTCATCTGTTTAGATAACTGACTCAATCTAGTTCAGACTCTGAGTTAACTCGGCCGACTAGACCTTGACCCAGTTGACCTGATCGGGTGGATTTTGCCGGTCACCGGAGCCATTTTCCGGTCACTTCTCCGGCCATAATACCAGTTTTCCGGCAACAATTTTTGGGGCATATTTTCTACATGGGTTTTTCTCACATATGGGCTTGGTGGACTTCTATCTATTGGACCTTTGAGACTTGACCTAATTTTGGAAAGCAAAGCTATTTAAAGGAAAGATTTCTACAACTTATAGGACGAATTATTCTTGGAACTTGGAGAGAGCCGCTTTTGTTTACGCTACTAGGGTTTGCTTTTGTTCATCTTCTTCTATTAAATTAATATTTTTATGATGAACTCCATAGCTATGAGTAGCTAAACACATATTATTGGTTATGGGATAAAGTTGATTTCTCAACATGTTATTTAAATCTATGAATTAGTTTTGTCTCAATACTTTATTGTTTATGATTCATTATTAATATTGTCATATGATTTGATTGTTTGTTTGGTTGAGTCCGGAATCAATCCGATTTACATTCATCTCTATTGCTAGATTAGGGTTTTCAATACGAAATAGTTGTTTATCCCCGATTCTAAGTAGCATAGTGTGGTTATTACTTGTAGTGATACATCTTTATAATTGCATATGAATCATAACCTTGGTTAAATTGAATTAGTGCTTTTACACGTTTGATTGCCTTGATTAGTCTTATTCCATAGAACTTAGTGCTTTGAGGGAGTTAAACTTAATTGTGCTTTTACACTTTAGGTTGCTTTCTAGGAAGAATTCACATATGCATCTTTTAATGTGGTTGTGATGAAATCAGGGAATTAGCGGGATATTATTGCGATCAAGGTATCCTAGGACTTTTAGTAAATGAGAGATTAAATTATCAATTCCAATCATTGATGAAAATAAATGTTTGTGAATGATACTATCCCGTGACCAATATCTTCTCCTTATTGATTATTCAAATTATTTTATTGCTTTCAATTACTTTTATTGCTTAGATAAAACAAAAATCCCCCCTTGGTTATTCTAGAAACTGAAATTTTATAACAACAATTGCCTCTCTGTGGGAACGAACTCTTTCTTACCACGTACTTCATTTATATTTAGTAGAGTGAGAAAGTGAAATTATTTTTGCTCGGCTGACAACCGGTCACTCCTCCCTTTCTACTTTGGAATCTAACTGTGCCAAGATTCGCAAAGAGAATGCATTAATTGCCGCTGCTCTTGCTCGTTTTCGTGATAGGGCAGAAAGAAGATTTGATTATCTCTCTTACTCCAAAGATATCCAAAGTAGGAATCACCAGAAGGCACTTCTTCTCCAAGTTCATCTTAGGGTTGAAGTTCTTGTGAATGAAATTTTATTATCCAAATCTCTTTCCCCTGTATCTGTCGAGCCTTTGGAAGTAGATGATGATGAAGTTCCTGGTACTCCTGACATCGATTATCATTATGAAAGTGGTGAAGATTTCGCAAATGAAGAAGAGGTTCCTCCAAATGATGAAAGTGTCGATAATAATCCAGATGAAGAAGAAGTTGGAATAAACCAAAATGAAGAAAGGACTGACGAATCTGAAAAAGCCAGCGAAATCGAGAAAGCTAGTGAGAGTGATAAAATTAGTGAAGGACGTCCATTATCTCCTTCTTGCGAAAAAGTTGATGTTGAGAATTGAACTTTTTTTTTTTGTAATTTTATTTCTTTGGACTACTTCATTTGTATAACTTCTTGCATATGGTGCATTTCAGTCATCTTTTAGATGCATTTACTCCTTTATTATTATGTTTATTTGCGAGAAAGATAATGTCCATTGTTTAATAATTCCCATACTGCCTCTCATTATCTTTCTTGCGATGGATGACCTGCATAAATAATAATTATTTTTTATAAATCTTTTGTTGAATCATGTGGTCTTATTTTGCCTTCCTAGTTAAAGGTCTTATTGTGCCACCTCTTGTCATTGCGACAAAATCGCAGGACGTCTTTGCATTTGTATGCAAAAACCCATTGATCTTGCCTTAACTTTTTATTTGTATTTTTTGTAGCGACAATATGACAGGCCTAAAAATTCTTCCGAAAATAAAGCCCCATGACATTGCCGTCTGGCGACGAAACCGCAAGACGTCTTTACATTTGCATGTAATGACCCATTGATCTCGTCTTATCTTCTCTTTTGTATTATTGCCTCTTCAGGATTGTTGCAAAAATATGACAAGCCTTGATACTCCCGTGAGTAAAAAGCCTAATGACATTTGCGTCTTAAGACACTTATCAGCTCCCTAATGGAGGGTGCCGCCCTTATCTTCCCCCTGGTTTCCCCTTCAAGGAGGCGTACTTCTGCCATACAAGGCTAGCTCCTCCCATCCGGTCTTAACAACAACCAGTTTTTTTCGCATCCTCTTATCCCTTTTGCCTATAGGGCTTATGGTTACGAGAATGCACCCTAAGTGGAGTTTTCTTCGGGCCGAGTGCAGCATAAGCCAAGACTTGCCAAGAATGGACGAGACACTTCAAATGCCCCAGGCACTCTTGGCTCAACCGTGTACCTCGGCGCCTTGATCGAATGCTGACTCCTTAGAAGAGACCCTCGGTCGTCCAATCTAAGTCATAAGCTTAGATTGAAAATCCAAGGTACCTCTCCTGGATGGGCTTTATTGACCCCAAATCTCCGTGACTCAGGTTCCAGGGGCGGTGTAACCTTTTCCCTGAGCCATGTTAACAGGTACCCCCTTTTATGATGCACTTAAGGTCTTACATTTGCCTCTTGCGAAATTTTGATTTCGCGAACTAGGGTGTACGCCATAGCAGGTTCGCCCCTTTCTATTATGTCATTGATCTTTGATTATTTCTTGTCAATATATGTGCGAAATTTTCACATGTTCTTTCTTTGTTTTGTATAATCTCGCAATAATTCTTTCACAAGATTTTCATATAAATTCATTTTGCTTCAATCATACATCATTTCGCAGTCTGATTTTTCTCCACAATCTTTTACGGGTAATATCTCTTCAAGTATAACATGTTCCATGGTCTATTGAGTTTGTGGCCCATATCTTTACCCTCAAGGTACATCAATCTATATGCCCCTGTTCCAAATATATCTTTAATGATATAACGTCCATCCCATTTTTTCGCAAGTTTTCCCCCACTTTTTTACTGATATATCGGTGTTTCTCGCAGCACCAAATCACCTGGTTGAAATTCGCGTATTTTGACACGTTTATTATATTCTCGGGCTAATCTTCGCTGGTAATTTTCCATATGTTGTAGAGCTCTTTCTATTTTTTCTTCTAATTCATCTAGCTTGGTTAAAATATTACCCGCACTAAGATTTTTCTCCCAAGCTTCTTTCTTTGTTGTTGGAATAATAACTTCTGTTGGTAGCACAGCCTCAACTCCATATGTTAAACAGAAAGGTGACATTCCCGTAGCTTCTCGCCTGGTTGTGTTGTAAGCCCATACTGCATTATGCACCTGTTCACACCATGCTCTATTATGCCCTTCTAATTTCTTCTTCAATATATATCTGCGATTGTTTTATTTGTTTTACGCTTTTGTCCGTTGGCCTGAGGGTATAAAGGAGTTGACTTCCCACATTTTATCTTAAATGCATTAAGTAACAATTCTATATTCTGTCCCTCAAACTGTTTCCCATTGTCAGATACCAATTGTGCGGGGATTCCAAATCTGCATATGATATTCTCAAATATGAATGTACAAATATCTTTGTCGCGAATGTGTTGTACTGCCTTTACTTCTGCCCATTTTGTGAAATAGTATGTAGCGACAATTAGATATCTTCTTTTCCCAGTCCCCGGTAAGAATGGTCCCACAATATCTAAACCCCATTTTCCAAAAGGCCATACACTTGTTGAAGACGTTAATGGTGCTCCAGGTGCATGTATTTTCTTTCCGTGCCTTTGGAAATCTTCGCAACGCCTTGATATTTGCTTCGCATCCTCATGCATATATGGCCAATAATAACCTTGCATCTTCGCTTTGTATGCCAAAGATCTTCCGCCGCTGTGATTGCCAGCATCCCCACTATGTAACATCTTTAGCACTTCTTCTCATTCTTTTCGTGTTAAACATCTGAGTGAAGGTCCGTTAAAGGATCTCCGGTACAATATCCCATCCCTTAGTTCATAATTTGTCGCACGACTTTTTAATTTGTGCGCCTCCAATATATTCCTTGGTGTTTCTCCTCTCTTTAGGTATGCATGAAGTTCTGCTCTCCAATCTTCAATACTAGGTATTTGTTCTCCATCTTCTATTATCATTACATCTACCTCTTCTTCTTATTCTTTATTGATTGATGGTGATAAAAGTGTTTGTATCTTTATGCATCTCGCAGCTGGGTCTGTCATCATACTTGAGATAAAAGCAAAAGCATCTGCGAGTCTATTATCTTTTCTTGATATGTGTCTCCATTTAATTTTTGGGATTCTCGCTGACAACTCCTCAACAAGTTTTTTGTATTTCTTCATGGAGGATTCATTTGTAGTGTATTCTCCTTTTATTTGACAAATGACTAATTGCGAATCGTTGGTGATTCTCACATTTTCCAACTTCATTTCTATTGCGAACTTCAGGGCATGTATCACAACCTCATATTCTGTCTCATTATTGGTGCATGCAAACTCCAATCTGAATGAAAAAGCCATTTTGTTTCCCTCTGGAGAAATCAAAACAATTCCAACTCCATTACCTTCCCCATTTGATGATCCATCCACCAATATTTCGCATTTATTTGGCTCTGTTAATAGATCTCTTGGATTTCCATGTTCTTCTTCTATATCCATCATTTCTTCCACAGCTTCATCATCTTCTAAAGGAAATTATGCTAAGAAGTCTGCAACAACTTGCGATTTGGGTGAAGATAATATTTCATATTTGATTTTGAAATGTCCTATTTGTGCATTCCATCTCTCAACTCGCCTCGATCTTTTGAATTTTTCATTACCGACTCGATTGGTATTTTTGTCGCGGTACCCTTATTTCATGCTTTGAAAATATTTTCGAAGTTTAAATGCTGCATAAACTAATGCCAAAATTAGTTTTTCAATCTTTGAATAATTTTTCTCTGCAACATTGAAGGTTTTGCTGATGTAATAGATTGGTTTTTCAACTCCTGCGTCTACTCGCAATAACACAACACTTAACGCATGCGAAGTTGTCGCGAGATAGATTAATAATTCTTCTCCTGGTTTTGCCTTTTGCGAAATAGATATATTAAATCGGATGTTCTTTTATTCCTTGAAAAGCTTTTCAATAAATCATGTCCATCTAAACTTCGCCCCCTTTTTGAGTATATTGAAAAAATGTTTACATTTGTCGATGATCGCGAAATTAACCTTCCCAGCGAAGCTAAGAGTCCATTTAACTTCTGTACATCTTTTACCGTCGCTGGTGTTGGCATGTCGCGAACTTCTTGCACTTTCTCTGGATAAACTTGTATTCCTTCTTTTGATACGATGTAACCTAAAAAATTTCCCGATGCAACCCCAAAGATACATTTTCTGGATTTATTTTGATGTTAAAATGTCTCATTTGTTCAAAAATTTCCCTCAGATCTTGGACATGATTTTTTGCTTCTTTACTTTTTATTAGCATATCATCTACATACACTTCCAATATTTTGTGTATCCATTTCTAAAACACCTTTTCTACCATCCTTTGGTATGTTGCTCCAGCATTTCGCAAACCAAAGGGCATTTTTGTGTAACAATATAACCCTCTCGGAGCGAAAAAAACAGTATGCTCCTGATCTTCTTCAGCGAGAGGTATTTGATTGTATCCTTTATATCCGTCTAGAGAAGATATTCTATCATTTCCTGCTGCTGATTCGACCATTTGTGGAATATCTGGCAACGGAAAACTATCCTTCAGACAGGCTTTATTTAGGTCAGTAAAATCTATACAAATTCTTATCCCCTTTTTCTTCTTTGGAACTACGACCATATTTGCTATCCACTCCGGATATTTTGCTTATCTTATGATCCCTGCGTCAAGCATTTTCTGCAACTCTTCTTCTATTTGAGGATGATACGTTGTTGCGATTTTTCTGATTCTTTGTTTGAATGTCCTTACATTCTTATCAATTTCCAACTTATGACATGCCACAGACGGGTCTATTCCAGGCACCTCATCCATGTTCCATGCGAAAATATCTTTAAATTCTCGCAACAGACCAATAGTTTTTTCTTCTTCATCTGCCTTCATCTTAGTCCCAATTTTTAGTATTTTGGGTTCTTCTTCGGTTCCAACATTCACTTCCTTTGTTAGTTCCGCCGCAGTGTAACTGGCCTTAGGTTCTCCCATAGGTGTAGGTTCTTTTATCTCCTTCGCAGGCTCAGTTCCTTCTCCCGAAATTTCGCTGGGTATCCCTTTCCCTTCCTCTGCTCTTATCATATAAGCTCTAAATTCCTATTCTTTCTTTGCTTCCTTCGCCATTTTTCTGCGATTTTTTCGCTCCTTTGCACGTCCTTCATATTCTTTGACTTCAATTTGATAACATAATCTCGCTTTATCAGCTTCCCCTCTAATTTCACCAATCCCACTTGGCATAGGAAATTTGATGCATTGATGTAATGTTAATGCTACGGCTTTAATCGCATGTATCCATGGCCTTCCCAACAGCATGTTGTACGGTGATTCCATATCCACTACGCATGTGCCACTTGTGTTTCAATTTCCCCCAGCAAGATTCGCACCTCTATTTCTCCTTTTGGTTTTGTTATAGATTCGCCAAAGCCATGAATATGATAAGTTGAAGGGGACATCTCTTCATCTTTGTATCCCATTCCTCTGTATGCATGGTAAAATATTATATTCGCCGAACTCCCCGTATCAACTAGAGTTCTGTTTACCGCCCATTCTTCCATAGTTTTTGCTGATTTTTCCTTTTCTTTCTGTGTGGTTACCGTGATTATCAAAGGAGATGTGTGGCTTAAATTTTCTCTTGGTATCTCTGTTGCTGTGAATGTAATCTTCTGTTTTTCCCAATCTTTCAAGGGTGACGCTTTCTCCGTTGTCACGATTTTCTTTCCTTCAAAATCTCGTTTATGTATTCTCCCTCTGATATTTTCATGGAATTCATTAATCATTTTTTTTTAATCAAGCTACATTCCAACTTTCTATTACGTTCCTTGATTTTAATTTTCTCTACTTTAACCGATTTATCAATTTGTTTCATCGTCTTCTTGATTTGAACAATTTTAATAACAATCTCTAATCTTTAATCTTCATTCCCTGTTTCTAGCGCCATATGTAATTGCAGGAAATCCTACAATACACACCTCACAAGAATTCATAATATCTAACACATATTTAAGATCAATAATCAATCTCTTTATTAATTGAGTTAGAAATTTTACAAGAAGGAAGTGAAATCAAGAATGTAATTGCTACTCTAGACTTTATTTCTCCTCTAAACTTTCTCTCCACTCTCGAAAAAGATCTCTCCCCTCTCTTAAGCCTATTCGGCTCTTTATATAGGGCATTACATAGTGGATGACAGCTAAGTTGTCCTTTATTTTCGGATCTGACTTGCGACATGCTCGTAAGTATTCAAATGTTAAATCTCGCAACGCTCCTAAATCTCGCTAGGTCTTCACATCTTTCTCGTGTTCAGGCTGTCGTCATCCGTTACGTCATTTATGTTACTTATCTGTGATATCTTCGCAGTGTGTCATTTATGGATTTCGCAAAGGTCTTGGTGTTGCGATATTCTGATCCTACAATATTCTGTCTTTCTACTGAGGAATGATCTTTCAGTTTTTTAAGACAAGAAACTTCTTTCAATACTTTTACCACAGTATTTTGAAGAAGTATAAGTTTCCTTTCAAGTGACTGAAAGTTGTATCCCTTAAGATCACTTTCACGGAATCGGTTCAAAGTTTCCTTTGGACAAGATTTCGTTTGACCATCGGTAGATATAGAAGGTGGTTTCTCATCCTCTTCTGAATTGATGTGGTTACGCAGACTACCATCATCATGATCTGTTTCAGACGTGATTAAACCGGTTTTATCACAATCTATAAAAGTCGAGCAAGGACTTTTAGTTTCCTCATTATCAGAAGAAATTAAAACAACATCATTAGTCAGAGTCATAGGATGAGTCTCTTGATCTTGCGTAAGAGATTTACCAAAGGCTTCTAATTTGACAGTGAGATCCATCTACTCTCTGGCTAGAATATTTAGTTGAATGTCTTTTTCTCTGATCTCATTATTAAGAAGATTAGATTTTGTCTTTAATATTAACAACTGTGTAAACAGAGATCTTATTGGCTTTAGGATTTTTACCAACTCTTTATCAGTATCTTCTTTTCCATCGGAGATAGACTCAGACGTTTTCGTAGCTCCTGGATCATGAGTCAACGAAGTAATAACATCTTCAACATTTGAGTATTCATACTCTTGCATAACGTTAACTGAATCAGACATATATTCAATTATTATAGGTTGGATCGTATCAAACACAGATTGTTAGATCTTTTCTTTCCTGCTCTGATACCAATTGAAAAGACGAGGGTACCCAAATATACCACAATCTTAAACTTTTCCACCTATAAGTCCTCTTACCGAAAGTGATTGTATATGGATTGAGTCGAGACAATACAACGAATCGGTATTCACACTTTGTGTGATCGTCTATGGATCACTATCAAGTAATACGGAGTTAACGTTTGTGTAATTTACTTTAAATTATAATAACAACAATTATAATTGCGGAAAACAAAAGTAAATGACACATCAAGATGTTGTTAACGAGGAAACCGCAAATGCAGAAAACCCCCGGGACCTAGTCCAGAATTGAATACTCTCAGAATTAAGTCGCTATACAAAATCAAACCAACTTCGTATAGTTGAGACCAAGCAACTAAACCTATAGTTCACCTAGTTTCTTCAGTATCCCTACGCTTCCGACATTCAATAAGTGCACACACTGGAACAATTCCTTTGGTTCGTATTCCAACCAGTGAAGGAACAACAAATCTGTTCGGTAACAACTCTATTCAATCTCAGTGATATGAGTTAGGCAAAGGCTCATCTATTTAATCCAATAAACTCCTTTGTCGGGTTTAGATCTATCTATCCAACAACTACCAAAGTAGCAGAGTTTAGGTTTTGCAATCAAAAATAGGATCTATCAAGATACTATATAATGATGCCGATCTACACAACTAATCAATCAATTCTATCAAAGAAAATTATGAACCCAATAAGAAATCTTCTTTGTATTCAAATCTTCTTTAATCTTCAATAAACACCTGCACACCACAACTTGAATCTCTTGTGATCAATCATGCACATAACGGAGTCTGTTAACAATGGATTATCACAAGACGTCTTTCGATCTACAAACAGATCTAAAGATCCCGTCGACACTTCGATCTAGTTTGAGTAAATATTATATCATAAGAAAAGATTCTCAAGAATAAACAAACTAGATGCAATCAATGTTCAACAACCGTTAGTCAATCAAATCAAATCAAAAACTAATAATACTACAATTATCTAGTTTCCCACCAACAGTACTCGTAGAGCTTCTTGATCCCACATAAGTTTTAAACGAGCGGTCGTAAGAGATTTCACCTAATTATGATACTTTCCTCTCCGAATAGATGGCTCCACCAGTAACAACACAACAAGGTAGTTTTGCTGGCTCTTAAGATAGTTTGCACGAAATGCAAACTTGGGTATTTATATACCAAGAAAGTTTGGACACCAAGGAATTTCCAAAACCGAAATATTCTTAAGATATGCAATATATTTCCAAATTGGTTTCCATAATTCCTGGAAATGCTCTGTCCAATATTAACCGAAATATCACTAGAAAATCTCCAATTAGTAAATGCACATTACCAATTTTTAATTTCCAGAGATATGCATTTTAATTGCTGGTAATTAAAAGCATACAAAATTAACAACCTTAATTAAAAGATTCTCAACTTATTTCGGTCAGGGATCTCCTTTAGTTATTAAGGAATATCTTTGAACAATAAAAGATAAGAGTTACAGAACATGTTCAAAGTATGTCGACATTTTATTCTTTGTAAATCCTTTTTCATAGTTACAATCTTGGAACCGATTATACCACACTTCCAAACAAGTTAGAACTGGTTCATCTGATTTCCAAGAACTATGTGATTGATCAAATATCAATATACTAATCATGGGCTTACGGTTCTACCAAACACAAGGATCGGTTCTACCTTAATATGGTTACTGGAACCGGTTACATCAGTTACCAGGATCGGTTACGTCAATTACCAGGATTGGTTACCATATTCTCATGTTATTACTTGTGATGGGTTACACTAGTCACTAGGATCGGTTACACCGATTACCAGGACCGGTTACACCAATTACCAGGACCGGTTACACCAATTATAAGGATCGATTACAACTCTGTTGTGATCGGTCATACCAATTACCAGGATCGGTTACACCAATAACACATATCGATCATACCATCTAAGGTGATTACTTAGGATCGGTTACACTAATAAAAGTCATACCAATACATAAGTCAGGCATTGTGACTAGTTTTACCAAGATACATAACAAGTTATGATCGGTTCTACTAACTCACACATATTGGTAATCCAAAGATATGCAATGAATAACAATACCAATAAGCCTAGCGATCTTTCTTTCGATTCATAAAACAAGTTCATGAATGTACTTCCTTTAAACAAATGTAAACATTGTTTCCTAGGATGAAATCTTCACCTTTACCCATACACATAATCACAATAGCATTCAAACGATTATGTCGATGTCTTATATACTGGATTGTGGCGGAATTTGAAGTTCAAAAGATAGGCGTTATACTTCAAAGGTCAAATTCTAATTCCTTAACACTATGTCTACTAGAGTATATCATTCACGTCACGATTTTCCAGAGTAGAGAATTTATGTTTTCAATATAGACTTCTTGCACATTTGCATTCATTTTACAAACACCATAATTGAAAGATACATTGGGAATGAAACAGTTCAAGTAAAAATATTACTAACCTCAAAAGGAAGGATGATGTCGCCGATGTAGCTTGTTACTTCTTCACATTCTTCAAGTCTTCGAGTAATACATGTATGTCTCATAATCTTAATCTTTCTAGCCTAACATATACGAAGTTGTCTCTAGTATATAATCAAGCGACTCTTTAATTGAGTTTTGATTCACTAAAATATGACAACCAAACTTGACATACCAACGCTTGAAAGCATAAACTACTAGATGGGTTCAACCTAGAGCTTTAATTGAGTTTTGATTCACTAAAATGCTCTAACGCTTGGTGGGTTGAGAACCCGAACCCAGTGAATGTTGTTAAGATTGAAAAGAAGATTATCTAATTGATTATACAATCTTTAATCAACAGCTTCTTAAAAATTCAAATTTAAACTGATGCATAAGGTACTATGAGGAAAGGTTTTCAGAAATCCTTTGACTAAATTAGATTTTGGGATATGTATCATCCTGGGAACAAAGACCAACGGTACGAGGCAGAGTTGACACAGACATTACTTAGTTTCTTAATATAAGAATTCCAAAGAAAAATAGAATAACTAAATAAGCTTTGAAATGAATGATCTAGATGTAAAAAAAAAGAAAAGAGAATACTTTACACAGATGATAAAATTATATAAAAAAAAAGAAAAGAAAATTAATCTCAAGGGGTATAAACATCCTTAGTCGAAGTAGTTAAGTTAAGATTATTTTTAGAATAGATGTGCAAGAATAAGAGAGGAGTATTCGGGTTTTTGATCAAAGTCTAGCCATCATATTAGGTGTTCCACTATAAGACATTTGTGGCTCAATTCTCTTTTATTTCTTTCGCATCAAGCGCCCCATGTTGTACCTTATTCTATCATGGTCAAAATGCTTGTAACTCGTATTTACCTCTCAACAACTATAATTATGAATGTGATGAATAAATGTCATTATGATTCCACTAATATATTATGAGGCCTTAAAAGAAAATAGAAGAAATCAAGGAGTGAAAATTTTGGTAAGTTTAGAGGAAGCTATAATAGTCTCAGCTATGCTAAGACGCTATATAGGTATCATTTACATCATATGGTGCGTAATTATTTCTCTTATTTTGAACCGACTATATAGCTATTACTCTAAGTAATACCTATTTTCTATCCATTTAAAATCAATAGTAGTCTATAGGCTCCTGATAGACTAAAAGTTCTATTGATTTGCCTTTAGTAGGTTTAGCGTGTTTCAAAGACTCAAAATGAGATCAGAGGATTTTTGGAACTGAAGTGAATCGAAAGAAATCTTAAAAGCTGAGAAGACTTGAGAATCACTAAATGAATGAAAGAAAGAACCGAGTTTTAAACACGCAAGCTCCATAAATGCATAGATTTTAAGACACACTGATTAAAACACTAAAAAAAAAAAAAAAGCTTTTCTTGTTTAACCATGGCTTGTGATCATGCAGAAGTACCAGTGAATGCGCAAGTTTCTATTACTAGGGTTATGCGGTACAGGGAGAATCATCTACATCGAGTTCAGTATTACTTTTGTTATCTTTGTGGTACCGATGTTTTTCTTCATTCTGAACAGGCTAAGTGGCTTGCCTACTGTAATATGAGCCAAGAGGAAAAGGATAAAATTGTTGCAAGTATCAAGTCAGAGATTCAGTTTAAGATGGAAGCAGGGGTGACAATAGATGCTGCTATTTTTTTTGGTGAGATGCCACCAGGATTTGACTATGATTATGTGAGAAGAATGGAAGCAAGGTATAACTGGAAGAAAGGGAAGGTGTTAGAGCATAGATTGGTTGAACTCACCGAGCGTTGGTATGTCAAGTTTGGTTGTCATATTTTAGTGTGTCAAAACTCATCTAAAGTCGCTTGATTAAATACTAGAGTCAACTTCGTTTAGGTTAGACTAGAAAGTCTAGGAATGTTGAGACATACAAATATTACTCCGAAAACCTGAAGAATGTGGAGAAGTAGCGAACTACAACGACGACATCATCCTTCCACTTGAGGTTAGTAATATTGACTTGAACTTGTTTCATTCCTAATGTATCTTTCAAGTCGTGCTATATTGAAAACATAATTGCGAAGCTGTATATACTGTACATATTATATAATACTATAGTGATGTGACATGGTCATATTTGTATGATCATAGTATTAGGGAATTAGACTACGAAATATAACGCTTATCTTTTAAACTTCGTAGATATGACATCGACATAATCTTGTATATATTGTTATTATTATGTGAATGGGTTATGGCGAAGATTTCATCCTAGGAAACAATGTTTTACATTCGTTTAAAGGAAGTACATTCATGAACTTGTTTTATGAATCGAAAGGAAATCATTAGGCTTATTGGTCCGGCTATTCATTGAAAATATTTGGATGACCAATATGTGTGAGATGGTAGAACCAATCTTAACCTTGGTTATGTATCTTGGTATAACTAATCACAATTCCTGACTTATGATTTGGTATGATTGGTTTTTACTAATTGGTGTAACCGATCCTAAGTAATCACCATGTGATGGTATGATCGATATTTGTAATTGGTGTGACCGATCATAGTAATTGGTGTGACCGATCACAGAGATTTGTGTAATCGATCCTTGTAATTGGTAACCGGTCCTGGTAACTGGCGTAACCGGTCCTGGTAACTGATGTAACTGATCACAAACAATACCATGGGAATATGGAACCGATCCTTGTAACTGGTGTAACCGATCCTAGTGACTGGTGTGACCGATCACAAGTATTTCCATAAGTAGGTATAAACAATCCTAGTGATTGGTAGAACCGATTTAACCCATGTGTGTGATTTGATATTTGATCAATCACATAATAGTCTTGGAATACGGGGAAACCCATTCTAAACTTGCTTGGAAGTGTGGTATGACCGATTTCAAGAATGTAAATCCATGTGAATATGAAATAAGGATTTATAGTTAAAAAGATGTCAACATACTTTGAACACGGACAGTAACTCTTATCATTTATTGTTCAAAGATATTCCTTAGTACTCAAGGAGATCCTGTGCCGAAATAAATTAAGAATCTTTTAATTAAGGTTGTTAGTTTTATATACATTAATTACTAGCAATTAATGTGTAACTATAGAAAATAAAGTTAGTAAATGTGCATTTACTAATTGGAGATTTTCTATTGAGAGATTTCGGAAATATTGGACAAGCATTTATTAGAATTATGAAAACCGAATCTTGTTATTCATTGCATATCTTGAGAATATTTTCGGTTTTGGAAATTCCTTGGTGTCCAAACATCCTTGGTCTATAAATACATAAGTTTGCACTTCTAGAAAACTACCCTAAGAGCCAGGCAAACTTCATTTCTTGTTGTTTCCGGTGGAGCCGTCTATTCATAGAGGAAAGTATCCTAATTAGGTGAAATCTCTTACGACCGATCGTTTAAAGACTTCCGTGGGATCAAGAAGCTCTACGAGTACCATTGGTGGGAAACTAGATAATTGCAGTTTTATTAGTTTTCGATTGATTTGATTGACTAAAGGTTGTTGAAATTTTGATTGCACCTAGTTTGTTTATTCTTGAGAAACTTCTCTTCTGATATAAGATTCACTCAAATTAACTAGATCGAAGTATCGACGGGATCTTTAGAACTGTTTGTAGATCTAAAGAAATTTTGTGATAATCCATTGTTAACACACTCCGTTCTATGTGTGATTGATCACAAGAGATTCAAGTGGTGTTGTGCAGGTTTAATTGAAGATTAAAGAAGATTTGAAGACGAATAAGAATTCTTATTGGTTTTCGTATCTTTGTGTGTGCACAAACCTTGATCGGCGGGGATGCAAAACTCATCTAAAGTCGCTTGATTAAATACTAGAGTCAACTTCATTTAGGTTAGACTAGAAAGTCTAGGAATGTTGAGACATACAAGTATTACTCCGAAGACCTGAAGAATGTGAAGAAGTAGTGAACTACAACGACAACATCATCCTTCTACTTGAGGTTAGTAGTATTAACTTGAACCGTTTCATTCCTAACGTATCTTTCAAGTCGTGCTATATTGAAAACATAACTGCGAAGCTGTATATACTGTACATATTGTATGATACTCTAGTGATGTGACATGGTCATATTTGTATGATCATAGTAATAGGGAATTAGACTACGAAGTATAACGCTTATCTTTTGAACTTCGTAGATATGACATCGCCATAATCTTGTATATATTGTTATGATTATGTGAATGGGTTATGGTGAAGATTTCATCCTAGGAAACAATGTTTTACATTCGTTTAAATGAAGTACATTCATGAACTTGTTTTATGAATCGAAAGGAAATCATTAGGCTTATTGGTCCAGTTATTCATTGCAAATATTTGGATGATCAATATGTGTGAGATGGTAGAACCGATCTTAACCTTGGTTATGTATCTTGGTATACCTAATCACAATGCCCGACTTATGATTTGGTATGATTGGTTTTTATTAACTGGTGGAACCAATCCTAAGTAATCACCATGTGATGGTATGATCAATATTTGTAATTGGTATGACCGATCCTAGTAATTGGTGTAACTGATCTTTGTAATTGGTGTGATAGATCATAGAGAGTTGTGTAATCGAATTTTGTAATTGGTAACCGGTCCTGGTAACTGGTGTAACCGGTCCTGGTAACTGGTGTGACCGATCACAAGCAATACCATGGGAATATGGAACTGATCCTTGTAACTGGTGTAACCAAAGCTAGTAACTAGTGTGACCGATCACAAGTATTTTCATAAGTAGGTATAAATGATCCTAGTGATTGGTAGAACTGATTGAACCCATGTGTGTGATTTGATATTTGATCAATCACATAGTAGTCTTGGAATACAGGGAAACCAATTCTAAACTTGTTTGGAAGTGTGGTATGACCGATTCCAAGAATGTAAATCCATATGAATATGAAATAAGGATTTACAGTGAGAAAGGTGTCAACATACTTTGAACACGGATAATAACTCTTATCATTTATTGTTCAAAGATATTCCTTAGTACTCAAGGAGATCTTGTGCCAAAATAAATTAAGAATCTTTTAATTAAGGTTGTTAGTTGTATGTACATTAATTACTAGCAATTAATGTGTAACTCTAGAAAATAAAAGTTAGTAAATGTGCATTTACTAATTGGAGATTTTCTATTGAGAGATATCGAAAATATTGGACAAGCATTAATTAATTAGAATTATGAAAATCGAATCTTGCTATTCATTGCATATCTTGAGAATATTTTCGGTTTTGGAAATTCCTTGGTGTCAAAAAATCCTTGGTCTATAAAAACCTAAGTTTTCATTTATAGCAAACTATCCTAAAAGCCAGGCAAACTTCATTTCTTGTTGTTTCTGGTGGAGCCGTCTATTCGGAGAGGAAAGTATCATAATTAGGTGAAATCTCTTATGGCCACTCGTTTCAAGAAGCTCTACGAGTACCGTTGGTGGGAAACTAGATAATTGCAGTGTTATTAGTTTTCGATTGATTTGATTGACTAACGGTTGTTGAAACTTTGATTGCACCTAGTTTGTTTATTCTTGAGAATCTTCTCTTCTGATATCAGATTCACTCAAACTAGATCGAAGTATCGACGTGATATTTAGAATTGCTTGTAGATCTAAATACATCTTGTGATAATCCATTGTTAACAGACTCCATTCTGTGTGTGATTGATCACAAGAGATTCAAGTGGTGTTGTGCAGGTTTAATTGAAGATTAATGAAGATTTGAAGACGAAGAATATTTCTTATTGGTTTTCGTATCTTTGTGTGTGCACAAACCTTGATCGGCCGGGATCCAACTAGAATCGATTTACTTGATAGTGATCCTATAGAGTTTGGTTAAGTCCGAACCTATTGTCAAGTAATCACACTTTGGTTGTCGTGTTGTCTCGATCTCGTATCCATAGACAATCACACAAAGTGTGAATACCGAATTTGTTGTATTGTCTCGACTTTGTCCATAGACGATCACACTTGGTAAGAGGACTTATAGGTTGAAACAAAAATATTGTGGTGTATTTGGGTACCCTCGTCTTTTCAGAAGGGACATTATGAAGAGGACGAACAAGCAGAAGCTAGGGGAGATATAGCATACTAATCACTTATGAAGAAGAAGATGGGTATTGATTTCTAGTGTGATTATCTATATTTTTAATATTGTCTTATCTTGGTGTTATAGTTTGTGTTCTAGTTTTTTCTGTATTGTAGGATTTCAGTCTAGTGTTTATGTTAGAGCATAGCTCGGTTGAACCCACCAGGCGTTGTTATGTCAAGTTTGGTTGTCATATTTTAGTGAATCAAAACTCATTTAAAGAGTCGCTTGATTATGTACTAGAGTCAACTTCGTATAGGTTAGCTTGAAAGTATTAGGATATGAGACATTACAAGTATTGCGAAGAATTGAAGAAGTGAATAAGTAAGAAGCTACAACGACAACATCATCCTTCCACTTGAGGTTAGTGATATTTGACTTGAACTATTTCATTCCCTAACGTATCTTTCAAGTAGTGCATATTGAAAACAAAATTGTGTAGCATGAACACTCTAGATAGACATAGTATTAAGGAATACAATACGAGGTTTATTGCTTAACCATTAAAATTTGTAGATAAGACATCGACATAATCGTTTAAATGCTATTGTGATTATGTATGGGTATGAGGTGAGGATTTCATCTTAGGAAACAATGTTTTACATATGTTTTAAGGAAGTAAATTCATGAAATTTTTTTGTGAATCGAAAAGGAAATCACCAGGCGTTATTGGTATTGTTATTCATTGCATATCTTGTGAACAACCAATATGTGTGATTAGTATAACCGCTCATGACTTGTTTGTGTTCTTGGTAAAACTATTCACAAAGGCCTGACTTATGTATTGGTATGACTTTTATTAGTTAAACTGATCTTAAGTAATCACCTGAGTTGGTATGATCGAGTTTGTGATTTTGTGTAAGACCGACTCCGGGTAAAGGGGAACCGATCCTAGTAAGAGGTGCAACACGTCACAAAGGGGAATCGATCCTTATATGAGGTGCAGCATGTTTTAGCAGAAAGGGGAACCGATCCTATGGACATGTGCAACACATTTTTAGGCAAAGGGGAACCGATCCTATGGACATGTGCAACACATTCAAGTTAGATACCATATATATGTGGGGAACCGATCCTAGTACCTAGTCAACCGAATTTTGGGAAGCTTTTGTGACTATGCACAGTACTCACATGGAGGTAGAACCGAAACTTTTTTTGGTAGAACCGTTGAACCCATGATTGGTGATTGAGTGTTCTTAATCAATCACATAGTTCTTGAAAGTCAGATGAACCAATTCTAAACTTGTTTGGAAGTGTGGCAAATAGGTTTCAAGATTGTAAGTATGAAAGAGGACTTACAGAGTAAGGATGTCGACATACTTTGAACATGTGCAATAACGCTTATCTTTGATTGTTCAAAGTTGTTCCTTAATAACTAAAGGAAGAAAATCCCAGGATCGAAACATAAATAAGTTAAGAATCTTTTATTTAAGATTTTTAATTTTATTTTAGGAAAATGAGAATTAGTAATGTGCATTTACTAGTTGAAGATTTTCCAAAGAGATTTTCGGTCATTATTTTGGACAGAGCATTTCCAGGAATAATGGAAACCGAATTTATAATATATTGCATATCTTGAGAATATTTTCGGTTTTGGAAATTCCTTGGTGTCCAAACTTCCTTGTCTATAAATACTTGAAGTTTGCATTTCTAGCAAACTAATCCTTCGTGACAGCAAACTTCCTCTGTTGTGTTGTTGAGACTGGTGAAGCCGCCTATTAGGAAAGGAGAGTAACCTAATTAGGCGAAATCTCTTACGGCCGCTCAGTTTAAAGTCTTCTTTGGGATTGAGAAGCTCTATTAGTACCGTTGGTGGGAAACTAGATAATTGCGGTTTATCTTGTGTTTTCGATTGATTTGATTGACTAACGGTGGTTGAACTTTGATTTCACCTAGTTTGTTTATGCTTGAGAATCTTCTCTTCTGATATAAGATTCACTCAAACTAGATCGAAGTTTCGACAGGGATCTTTAGACTGTTTGTAGATCTATAGACGTCTTGTGATAATCCATTGTTAACAGACTCCGTTCTGTGCGTGATTGATCACAAGAGATTCAAGTTGTTGTATGCAGGCATTTATTGAAGATCTAAGAAGATTTGAAGACAAAGAAGATATTGAAGATTTCTGATTTGGGGTTCATAATCTTTGGTGTGAACAATACTTGTTTCGGTATAGAGGATCCAACTATAATCGGTTTATCCTTGTGGTAGATTGGATTGATTAGTTGTGTAGATCGGCATCAATACAATTCTTTGTGATTAAAAGTATTGATTGCAAAATCTTAACAATTACCTTTGGTAGTTGAGAATAAGATAGATCTAAGAACCTGACGAAGGAGTTTATTGAGATAAACAAAAGAGCCTTTGTCGAACTCACATCACTTGGTTGAAGAGAGTTGCTACCAAACAGATTTGTTGTTCCTTTACTGTTTGGAATACGAACCAAAGGAATTGTTCCAAGTACGTGACTTATTCATAAGTTGGAGGCGTGGGAATACAGACGGAACTAGGTGAACTATAGGTTTAGTTGCTTGATCTCAACTATACAAAGTTGGTTTAATTTTGTGTAGCGGCTTAATCCTGAGAGTATTCAATTCTGGACAAGGTCCCGGGGTTTTTCTGCATTTAGGGTTTCCTCGTTAACAAAATCTTGCTGTGTCATTTACTTTTATTTTCCGCATTATAATTGTTTTATTATAATTAAAGTAAATTACACAAACGTTAATTCCTATTTACTTGATAAGCAATCCTATTGTGTTTGGTTAAGTCTGAACCTTTTTATCAAGTAAACATACTTCGTTGTTGTATTGTCTCGATATCATATCCATAGACGATCATACGAAGTGTGAACCGATTAGTTGCATTGTCTCGACTCAGTCCATAGACAATCACTTTCGTAGAAAGGACTTATAGGTAGGAAAAGTTTTAGCTTGAGGTATATTTGGGTACCCTCGCCTTTTCAGTTTATGTTATGTTTATGGGTATTGTCTGGTATTTCCTTGATGTTATGCTGCTTTAATCCTTCGTACTTGTAACTATTTCCAGATCAAAAGGGATTAACTAAAGTTTTGTCTTAGCCTTATGTTGTTTTTCTTGATTTGAAACCAACTATATGAAAAATTCGAACTACTTAATTTATTTGGACAAGACTATTGATGTAGGATCAGAATATCGTGACATCAATACTTCGCGAGATCAATAAACGACAGCATTGCGAAAGTGTCGCAAATGAATAATATGAATGACGCAATGAATGACGACAGCTAAAACACGAGAAATATGTGAAGACTTAGCGAGATTTAGAAGAGTTGCGAGATTATATATTTGTATACTTGCGATATTTCGCAAGTCATTCCCAAAAATAAAGGACAGCTTAGCTGTCATCCATTGTGTACTACCCTATATAAAGAGTCGAGCAAGTCTGTTGTGAGGGATCTTTTTCGGGGGTTGGGCAAGTCATTAGGAGAGAGAAAGTTTATGGTGATTGTAATTTCTTTAGCTCTTTTCCATTATATCTTGTAAACATTCAAAGAATTAATCAATAAAAATCATAGTTGTTCATCTTCAAATGTCTTAGTTGTGTGAATTCTAGTGAGGGGTGTAGCGTAGGATTTCCTGCAACTACATATTGGCGCTAGAAACAGGGAGAGAGTAAGGATTGACATCGTGATTTGAAAGAATTTGGAGTAGTAGGGAAGGAATTTCATATAATTTTCAACAGTTTACCAAAATTAAGAAATGGCTAGAAGGAGAAATGCATCCGAGCAACCAACAACTGTTAGAAGGAGTAGGAGACTTGCCGGAGAATGGAGAAATGAAATGGGAGAATCCTCAAGAAGGAACATAAGGAATAATGAAGAAAATCAAATTCAATCACCAATTCAACCAGTAGCGGATAGAACTGTGGATTATGATAGAGTAAGTGTGCATACTTGGAGATCAGACTCTGTGGACGTAAGGGGAGAAGAACAACAATTGGAAAACAATGGACAAGAGGAGAGAGACCGAGAAGGGATTGGAGAAATAATTCATGGAAATGAAGAGATCGCAACATTAGAAGCATTGAGACAAACAATACATGAAGAGAGACAATTAGAGGCAGAGGAACGTGCAAATTTGACAAGACAGAATCATGAGCTGAGGATGGAAAACATCATATTACAAAACAGAAGGTCGAGAAGCACTACAAGGTCAAGTTCAAGATCAGTTAGAGAGGAAAGAAGGAGAATTTTATCTACAGAAAATGTTGATGAAGAAAACCAAGAAGAAGCGCAAAATCCAGGCATAGAACATTGCGAGAGAAGAGAAATGATGGAAGATCGTTATGTTCCACGTCCCGAGACTTTTCAAAATGGGCAGAATGATGGAAATCGAGGAAATAGGCAGCGTCAGAGGCAGAATAATCCAATTGATGAAGAAAATCAAGAAGAAGGAAGAAGAATATTGCATGGGAGAGAAGCACAGAGGAAGCAAAAAGAGATTGAGGATGAAATTGAAAGACATTATGTTGAACAAGCACGTCTAGCTCGCGAGAGAGAAAGATTGAGAGCAGAAATGGAATAACAGGAGTTAGAAGAGGCAATTCGCCAGAATAATCATGATAATCGAGAAAGAAGGCGAGAACAAAATCGCAACAATGATAATATTAATGAAGAATATGAAAGAGCACAAAGGAGAGATGATAGGCAACAAAGAAGAGAAATTGATAGATATAACGGTGTGTGAATTCGTGAAAGAAGTGAAGGATAAGATCACAGAGAAAGACGAGAAGAGAATGATGAAAGTCAAAGCAGACATGAACGCAGGAGAAGAGAGGTGGAACTAAAAAGACCAATAGATTCAAATTCTGATGTAAATGAACAAATTTTGAGAGAATTGGCAGAGATAAGAGGAATGATGAACAATAAAAGGGGAGGAGGAAAGAGACAGTTGGATGAAGCCATAGAAGAAGCTGCGAAAACTCCGTTCACACAAGAGATACAATTAGGAGGAATACCACCGAAGTGCAACTTACCGACATTAACCAAAGCATTTTCGATGGAACAACTTGCGTGATCTGACATATCAAAGCTTATATGAAATGTATGCTATAATGGGAGAATCATGATGCTATATTGTGCAAATATTTTGCATCAAGTCTGACAGGAGAAGCTTTGAAATGGTTTGAAGGGCTACCGAAGAATACAATAACATCTTTCAATCACTTGCAGGCTATATTTTTAGGGGCATATATAAGTAATAATTCCTCGCGACAGTGTATTGAAGATGTATTTGGGTTAAAACAAAGGGTTGGTGAAAGTTTGAAGCATCTAACTGTGAGATGGAAGACAATGTGTAGCGAAATGGCTGGCCGTGTGGAGGAGAGATATCTCATCTTATCATTCATTAATGCTATGTTCGCAACAAATCTGTTATATATTCAAACTTTTAGAGTCAAGAATACAATCACAATGACTGAGTTGCGAGAGCTTCAGGAGGAGTATATTGCTCTAGAGGAAAAGCAAAATGAGATGGAATCATACCCTGTCGCGAATACAAGTTCAGGAGCTGCGAATGCGTTTGTTACCCAAATTGATAAACACTGTGGCGAGTACCTCGCAAGGTCAACAAGGAATGAGGATACCAGATGATGGTCAGCAAAAGTTGGTATCCATGGGAAGTCGCGATCAGGAAGAATTTGAAAGAGAAAGAAATTTCTATAACCGTGGCGGAAATAATAAAATTCAAAGGCTTGATCAGCCGCAAGAAACCTATGGAGGTCAGAGGCATAATTCGCAAGAAATCTATGGAGGTTAGAGGCATAACTATCATAGAGGGCAGCGAGGTCATAAGGTAGTTTGGGAAGAAATCAAGATGCCTCCATTAAACGCTAGCGTGGAGAAAATATGGGAAGCTATAATCTTGATGGAAAACATACCTGCACCATGGAACATGGGGAATGAACCGCCTCCAGTGTGATGAAGTCATGAATTTTGTTCCTATCACCATTTTCATGGACACCTAACGAATGATTGTAGGAATATAAAAAGAATCATCCTCGAATGATAGACCAAGGGAAGCTAAACCAATTCTTAAAATGTGAAGAGAAGACTCAACCATTACCAACACCTACAGAAATTCACGAGTAAATACAACAAAAGGGAAAGAAACATTTGTAGTAGAAGTTGGAGCGAAGGCCAAAAACTTGTTCTCGCAATTCTATCGTACATTAAATACAGGACAATCGAAGATTTTCATGATAGTGTTCTCGTAGGGTTTTCGCAAGAGATGCCGACAATAGGGAAGTAATGAACATCGCGAAGACATCGCCACTAAAAGAATGGAAAACGCAGATTATTTCTTTTACGCGTAAGAGGTACCCGAGGGTGGCGAGATGCATGATGAGTCCATTAGTGGTAAGATTGGAAATTAACCCAAAACCCGTTGATGATGAAGATGATGGGGCGTAAAATTCATGGGCTATAAATAGAATCTTAATTGATACTTGGAAGCTCTGTAAACATCATTTTTTACCACACTTACAAGACTATGGGAGGGAAAGACGAAGACTTGATACCTTCAACCTATAAGATTTATGGTTTTAATGGTACTGCAAATAAACCTAAAGGAGAAATTCGTATGCGAATACCACTAAAAGGATTACCAACTGAAATCTTGTTTTGCATAGTCAATGTGGAATCCCCCTATAATGCACTAATTGGGCGACCTTGGTTACATGAGATCTTGGGTGTAGCATCAACTTACCACCAGTGCATCAAATTTCCTCATCCCAGCGGTGTTGGAGTTATAAAAGGAAATTGGGCTGAGGGACAAAAGTGCTATGAAGTTGATGTGGAGTCTTGCGAGGAAAGGGTTGCTCAAAAGAAGAATTGGAAGCGGAATATCAAAGAAGAACAAAGAAGAGAAAGACTGATGGTGGACACAATAGAAGTGAGAGATGAAGATATATTGTGAAACCAATACTTGAAAACAATTGGAAATTGCGATGGTCTCGCAAAAGGGAAAGAAATATCAGGGAATTTGAATGAAGAAACAGAGAGCAACAGGAATAAGAAGTGTAAGAAATAAATAGTTGATTTTAGAGTTGTGTAAAAAAAAAAAAAAAAAAAAGATAATGAGAAGATTTTAGAATTGATGATCAAGGAAGGAGTACGCGAAAGTCTCGCGATTCATGAATATAACGAAAGTTTGGTTAAATAATTACAGCGAGATCACAACAAATGAAGCAAGATTATGTGATAATTTCACAAAGATAATGAGAAGAAATAATCAAAGATCAATGAATGATTGCAAGAATTGATAGAAATGAAAGAATGAGTGAATGGGACAAACCTTTATGGCGTACACCCTAGTTCGCGAATGATATTTCGCAAGAGGCAAATGTAAGACCTAAAGTGCGTTATATAAGGGGGTATCTCTTAACATGGCTCAGGGAAAAGGTTACACCGCCCCTGGAACCTGAGTCATGAAAATTTGGGGTCAATAAAGCCCATCCGGGGGAGATACCTTGGATTTCCAACTATATATATAAGGTTATACCCTGGTTGGACGACCGAGGGTCTCTTCCAAGGAGTCGAGTGTATGACCAAGGCACCGAGGTACACGGTTGAGCCAAGAGTGCCCGGGGCATTTGAAGTGTCTCGGCCATTCTTGGCAAGTCTTGGCACATGCTGCACTCGGCCCGAAGAAAAATCCACTTAGGGTGCAGTCTCGTAACCATGAGCCCTATAGGTATAAGAGATAAGAGGATGCGAAAACAACTGGTTGTTGTTAAGACCGGATGGGAGGAGCTAGTCTTGTATGGCCGATGTACGCCTCCTTGAAGGGGCAACCAGGGAGATGATAAGGGCGGCACCCTCCATTAGGGAGCTGATAAGTGTCTTAAGACGCAAATGTCATGAGGCTCTATTTTCGCAAGAAAATTTAGGCTTGTCATATTTGTGCGATGATCCTGAAGAGGCAATAATACTAACGCGAGGGTAAGACGAGATCAATGGGTCTTTACATGAAAATATAAAGACGTCCTGCGATTTCGTCGCAAAGACGGCAATGTCATGGGGCTTTATGTTTGCAAGAACATTTAGGCCTGTCATATTGTCGCAAGAAAAATATCCTGCAGAGGCAAAAATACTAAAGAAATGATAAGACAAGATCAATGGGTCGTTACATGAAAGTGTAAAGACGTCCTGCGATTTTGTCGCAAGACGGCAATGTCATAGGACTTTATGTTCGTAAGAATATTTAGGCCTGTCACATTGACGCAAAAATGAGGGGTGGCAAAATAAGAACTTTAACTAGGAAGGCAAAATAAGACCACACAAGAGCAATGATAAGGCAAGATCAATGGGTCATTACATGAAAATGTAAAGACATCCTGCGATCTTGTCGCAATGATGAATTTCAACATAAATGAAGATAAGATCACACAAGAAATTGAGTAACCAAGTAAACTTTTGAAAATGGCTATATTTCTTCATTTATTTGTGAAGAATTAGCAACAGCAGTTGCGAAACTAAGAAGTATTATTACTTAAAGGTTATCGATTTAATCTCTCATGTGAAAATAAATAACAGAGGCAAGTATGGGAATGATTAGAGTAAAAACTTGTTATTTATTTTCATATGATAGATTCTGATAAGAGATTACAAAAATGGAAGGCTAGAAGGATAAATGTACAAGTATCACAAGAAGAGAAAAAGGAAAATGGAGCTATCTCTCGCTTGATTCTTCTTTTTATCGATTCTTTATCGACTCATCTTCTTCGCTAGCATCACTATCGAAACATCCAAGGAAGGTATATTTTTCAGGAATCTCATCAAGAAGACAAGGATATGAAGAAAGAGGGATATTGTGGTCATCGCAAACTGTCTTAATAGTTTGATTGCGAAAACGGACAACATCATTATTGAAATTCGCCACAGTAGTTTGTAGTTTCTTCTTCAACTTAGAATATTTGTCATTGCGAAGAGAGAAGTCTTTTGCAAGTTGTGCTTTCTCAGATTCAATTTCCTTAATTCTAGTTTGAAACCTCTTCTCAGATTCTGCGAACAAATGACAATGAGTCAGTAATTTAATAACAATTTCACAAAAAAGAAGTGGTAAAGTAATGAAGAACAGTTAACAACCTTCTCTGTCAGAAATCATATCTTTAACCAACGCAGTATGCTCAGCATAAAGGCTGACGCTAACACCTAAATTATTTCTGGCATTATCTAGAACTTTCGCAGCCCAAGCGAATTCATCATCACTATTTATGACAAGAAGTGAACGAATTTGATTTTCCCGCTCATTAAGTACGGCATTTTGGCAAAGAGATTCATCTCGTTCAATTTGGACTTCAAGAAGAGTTTTTGGAATTTCGCTAATGCTTGTGCACCTTGATTAGCAATGCGATCCTTGTCATCTATAAGGCTATTAATTTTCTTCCTTAGAATATTATTATTCTCGTGGGAACTAAGATATAAACGTTTAAATCGGTTGGCTAAACCTAAACTAGATCTATGCTCAATTTCTAAGAGACGAAATTTGGTTTGAAGTTCATTTAATGAAAGAGAGTTAATTTTGTTTGATGAACTACTTAAAGATTCATTGAGATGAGCGAGAAGAGCATCATCATCCATAGGCTCAGGAAATGAATGGAGAAGTATGGCTTCGTCAGAAAGATTATAAATGTCTGCGAAAATGATAAGTCAGACAAAGAAAAATAAATGACAAAGTATAAACGAAGAAAAAAGAAGAGTTTTATACCATAAAGTTGCTGATTAGCACTTTGAAGGGTAGATATTTTATTCTTCTGGGTAGAAGACTCAGCTTCCAACTGTTGAATTCTTTCGCGAAGAGCGGCAGTCTCATTTTCATTTTTCTTGCGAGATGTCGCAACTTCAATTTCTAGTTCTTTGGTCTTTTTGTGAAGCAGAAGATTTTTCTTTTCAAAGTTGTTGCGCCTATTCTCAAGATCTGAGGCAACAGCAAAGGAAGCTCTTCCAGACTATAAAGAAAGATAAAGAAACTATTAATATATGATTTAAAATTAAAATTATGATGGAATAAAGAAATATAAACATACCAAGGCACTGAGTGCATTCAAGAAGCTGGGAGTCAATGATCTGGATATCCCCTGAAGAGACTCATTACCCTCCAGTAAAGAAGCATCACATATACTTGCGAGAGCTTCGCATATACCAGAGAGGCGGTCATATCCAAGCCCCTGCATGGAGTCTGAAAAGATATTAGACAATAACGTCATAGGAGATTCAGATGGATGATCCTCCTTCGCGGTAGAAATGTCTACATCATCGTCTTCTTCATCGGAACTCTCACTATATTGAGGACTTGAGCGAGAAGAAGAATGGGTCTTTTGTTTTTTAGAAGGTGGAGCAGCAGATTTTTTCTTGAGAAGAGGGCCTTTACCCTTTCTTTTGTTCTTTGCAGCTTTTGAAGTTTCTTCCTCGCCGGCAACTTCAATACCAATCTACATACACGAATGAAGATAAGAAATAGAGGCAACAATATTGTGAATAACAAGAGAAAATATTTCTTACTTCATCCGTGATTGAGCGAAGTATTGCCAAAGTACTTGGCTTTGGATTTCTTTCATAATTTTTTCTCAATTTAGTGATCTGAAAATTTCGCAAGTTTAGTAAATATAAAAGGAAGGAAACATCGCAAAGCGAATGAAAATTAGAAAATATACCTCTTTTGCTTTCTCGGGCCAATTAAATACCCAAGGATGATAATTTGCGAGATTCGCATGGAGTATACTGGAACCTGAAATGTAAGGTCCGTTCAAAAATAGCGGAAAGACACACCATTTCTCATCTTTAGAATAGCGAGGAACATTGTTCTTGCCAGAGTGCCAATCAATATCTAACATAAGTATCTTATCGTCGGGAACGTTCTCTTTTCTTTTCAATCGAGCACCCCAGCGAGATTTATCATTCTTCATATTTATCACTTCATAATTTTCAAAAAGTTTTCTACTGAGTACTTTTTAGCGGCTATCTCTAAGTTTGCGAATTTAGGATCTCTGACGTTATCAGGATATAGAGATCCCTTACCAGCGCCACGATTGGAGAATTCAAGCATTAGACGGATGCAATCACCACTTAATTGATAAATAGCTCGCGAGAATTTCTCATGAACAAGAATTTCATAGAACAAGGGCAGTTTGGGATTGTAGAGAGGAATGGGAAGACCTGCGAGGAGTTGACCTAGCGAGATTATGATTTTCTGATCATCACAATGATGATCAGTAAACAACTTTGCAGAAAGAATAGATGAAGATTCTTGATTGGGAATAGTAGACAAGGTGAAACCTTTCTCTTGTAAATTCTTTTGAGTTTCACCCAAAAGGGTTTCGTATCTACGACCAGGTGGAGCCATTCTCAGAATATGGGAATGATTAGAGAATTGAAGATCAAGAGAAAGAAGAAAAAGAAGATTTACAGTAGCAGAAACGTAAATTGCGGAGGAAGAGAACTGAAGAAAAAATTGCAGAGAGAAAGTAAAAAAGAAGAAGAGGAGGGTGAGAAAACTATATATAGAGAAGAATTCTCGAGAAGATAAATGCATTTAATGCGAGAGGGGACGTGAATGGTCAAGAAAAAACGGTTGAAAGAGACGTGTCAAGAAAAGAGTGGAAGAAGAAACATGTGTAATAAATTCTGTGTAAAAGTACGGGATCGTAATGGATAAATATGAACAGTTGCGGCATTTTAAAATACTAATTCTCATGACATTCTCTTCTTCGCAGAGAAGACATGAGAAGAGGCAAGATGTAGGATCAGAATATCGCGACATCAATACTTCGCGAGATCAATAACGACACCATTGCGAAAGTGTCTCAAATGAATAATATGAATGACGACAGCTAAAACACGAGAAAGATGTGAAGACTTAGCGAGATTTAGAAGAGTTGCGAGATTATATATTTGTATACTTGCGATATTTTTCAAGTCATTCCAGAAAATAAAGGACAGCTTAGCTGTCATCCATTGTGTACTACCCTATATAAAGAGTCGAGCAAGTCTGTTGTGAGGGATCTTTTTCGGGGGTTGGGCAAGTCATTAGGAGAGAGAAAGTTTGTGGTGATTGTAATTTCTTTAGCTCTTTTCCATTATATCTTGTAAACATTCAAAGAATTAATCAATAAAAATCATAGTTGTTCATCTTCAAATGTCTTAGTTGTGTGAATTCTAGTGAGGGGTGTAGCATAGGATTTCCTGCAACTACAATTGAAATGGATCCCTTATAAATGTCAATGCAAAGAATCATGATAAAGAAAACATGGGCTGTGTTTGTACCCAAAATAAATTCTTGGCACAAAACACGATGATTTGACGATGACGGTATGAATTAGGGTTGAAAACATATACAAAATAAAGAGAAGAGGCAGAGATTTAACGTGGTTCGGCAAGTGTTGCCTACATCCACGGAGGACAGAGAAATATTTTATTGATTATCGGGTACAATAGTTTTCTCCGGGTTAGCTAACCTAAAATCCCATATCCTTTTAGGGTTTAGGATACATGCATTTATAGTGTTTATGTAACCCTAATTATGATATAAACTTGATGTGCAAGCAACTTGGACAACAAGACTTCTGGAAACTTCTGGAAGTTTGTTTTTCCTGCTGCCTAACCCTAAAATACATTGTAACCCTAAAATACACGGTACAAACATCGCCCCCTCTTAACCTCCAACTTGTTGGGGGTTAAGAAGTTTGTTTTTCCTGCTGCGTCGACCGTTGATGACGTAACTCGCCCCCAAGCATTTGTAGAGACATTGCAAAGACGCCCCCAACTGTAATTACCTGCAAAAAATAACAAAATAAAATAAAATAAAAAATACTCACGTGCTAGGCGAGACTTTTTGCCACGTGGTGGACTTGTGATGCTCGAGAGCTAGTCGAGTCTTGAGTGAAATGTAATGTGCTTGCGGCTGGGGCAAGGATTTTTGCTCGCAACGTAACAAGGCTGTAGCGCTCGCTGCTCGGGCAGGCTGGCAGTATTGCTTGTGTTGAGTACGAGTCTTTGGACCAATATCGGGCATTGGGCTCGTGGTCGAGATGAGACTTTGTGCTTGCCAAGGTGCAAGTCTTTCATACTCGCGTGCAAGACGGGATTTTATGCTTGCAATAAGAGCAAGACTTAAGTGCTCACGTGCAAGGTGAGACTTTAGGTGCTTGCGATGTGATGCAAGGCTAAATATTGAAGGGTCTAAGCATCTCGAACTCTCGATCATGTCGCCATCCACGAACCCCGAACCCGATCATGTCGCTATCCACGAACCTCGAACTCGATCATGTTGCTGCTCAAAGTGCACATCAAAGTTTCTCGAACACTGTATTTTTTGCTTCCACGTTGTAGGGAATTGAAAGACGATTCTAACGAGCCAAAAATCACTCAATTCGGACTTATAACGAAGAAGTTATCAACGAAACAAGATTTTAAAGAAGCACGCATTTATGTTGCATACGTGGAAGTGCTGACTGGATCGAAAAGCTGACATGGTACTGCTGACTAGAACGATGTCGCTGACGTGGCGTAACCTAATCACACTCGAGTTGTCGCTGACTGGATTTTGCTGACGTGGCATGTCCTGATGATGTGGCATTGGAGTCATGCTGACGTGGCATAGATGACTAGGCTGGCTATGCTGCCGTGGAAGCTTGTTGGATCGGTGCACACGTGTCTGCTCTGGATTGGATGAAGTCTGTTGATCCGGTACGTTGAATATGAAGCTGCACCGAGGCTGGACAGATCGTACGGATGAGATCCGCCGAATCCGACGATTCCGGTTATTTGGATCCGGAGATGTATAAGAGATCGGACAGATCCTACGGATCTAGTGCAGTGATGAAGAAGAAGGTTTGGCAACACTTTCTGCAACAATTATGGCTGCTACGCCTACGTGATGCTTTCTGCTACTGTTTGTAACGGTTTCATCAACTATTTCGCAACAGTTTCTTCAACCTTCGTAACGGTTTCTTCAACCTTGCAACGGTTTCTTCAACCTTGCAATGGTTTCTTCAATGTTGTAACAGTTACGTAAGAACCCTATTTTTTTCTTCTTTTTCTTCTTTTGCATGGAATCTCATGCACGATTTTTGTTGTTTTGTACCACACTTTTCTCAATGGAAAGAACACGATTCTTTCACTCGAATCCCCTTAGTCGGCGCCAATGTTTGTACCCAAAATAAATTATAGGCACAAAACACGATGATTTGATGATGATGGTATGAATTAGGGTAGAAAACATATACAAAATAAAGAGAAGAGGCAGAGATTTAACGTGGTTCGGCAAGTGTTACCTACATCCACGGAGGAACAGAGAAATATTTTATTGATTATCGGGTACAATAGTTTTCTCCGGGTTAGATAACCTAAAATCCCATATCCTTTTAGGGTTTAGGATACGTGTATTTATAGTGTTTATGTAACCCTAATTATGATATAAACTTGATATGCAAGCAACTTGGACAACAAGACTTCTGGAATCTTCCTTCATGGGCTTGATTTACGGGCCTTCCGTGTATAAAATACACGGTACAAACAGGCTTCATCCAATGTATGGGTGTAACTAGTTTCTCAAGAGGAATAAGAAAGAAAAATTCATTGTCACAATCAAGTAGATAACATACTAATTTTAACTTTTTGCATAGCTAATATCCCCCATTTCTTTCACAGAAATTTGAGACCTTCTTAGCTCATGTAATTCTGAAAAGAAGGAAATCAAGATATCTTCCTAAGAGTCCTATCCTCACCAAATTTTATATTCTTGACACAAATTTAATTAGACTTCATTCAAGACACTCACCCATATCTTAAAATGATTTAACTAAAGTCTTTCTAATCGTCATTAAGACAGGTAGACGTGTAGTAGTGTTACCACAAAGTCATCATTAGGAAATTTTGGAATTGCAAACTTTTGAAAAGAGAATAGGAGAAGTTAATATTTACCGTGTGGAAATTGAAAAGATGTAATTGATTAGATTTTCCTAACCGTATTAAGTTCAGGAAATGAAAAACACCTACTCTAAATAAGTTCAGCAGTGAAGAGATTTTTCAAGAATAATTAGAGAAGAGACACACAAAGTAGAAAGAAGAAAACAAAGAAATTTAAAATCAGGATTGAGATAGAATCCAAATGTCTTGCAATCACAAAATAGTTCCCAAAAATGCTATTGAAAATACGAGGGTACCCAAATACACCACAATATTTTATTTTGATCACAACCTATACAAGATCCACTGTGTATAAACCTCTTGGAGCAACAATCACTCAAGGAATATTTCAACACAGTGTCCACTTGAAATAGGGTTAGTCCGAACTGGCCTAACACGTGAATAATTATATCAGACAAGTGGCGAAATCCAATACACTTTGTGTGATCGTCTATGGATATGAAATCGAGATAATACAACAAAAAAGTGTTCACTTGATAATAGTACGGTATAACCGAAACCTTATAAGATAAATATCAAGTCCCTAGTTAACATACAAGTGAAATTACTTTAATTATAATATAAAAACAATTATAATGCGGAAATAAAGTAAAGCTGAAGCACACACCAGAATTTTGTTAACGAGAAAAACTACAATCTTGTAGAAAAACCCCGGGACATAGTCCAGATTTTAATACTCAATGAATTAAGACACTACAAAAAGTAAACCTGCAACTTCGTGTAGACAATACTAAGTAAACTAAAATCCTAGTTACTCAGCTTCAGCAGTATTCTTGTCTTGACAATATCTAGCAGAACCGAAGTTCTCAATAGATATTTGATACCAGATATCCTAGCAGAACATGAGTTCTCTTTAGGACTATATATATATATATATATATCTTCTTAATGAATCACAACAACTTCTCCTTCAAATCTTCAATCTTCGATTTAATCTTCAAAGTAACAATCTGCAAAAAAAAAACTTGATTCGTTATTGATTTGTCGCATGATAGGTGTAGAATACACCTAATTTACTATCTAGTAGTTTATGCTTTCTTTGCTATTTTTCTTGTAAATTATGTATTTTACGCTTGTTTTGAGTTTTATAGCTACTTTGGAGTCGCACGGAGGAAAAGAAGAGGAAAGCACCCAATTTGAGCCAAAAGGGCAAAAAGGTCATTTTACAGGCGATTGATATATGGAGCCCGGTTAATGTTAAGGGACAAGTCTTTTGGAGGAGCGCTATAGACAAACCAGCAGAGGTTAAGGGGGGGCTGTCATCAGGGTACCCCTTATCATTTATCAGAGGGTGTAATTATCCCTGGGGTGTCCCCTAGCCTATGCAGTAGGGTATCATTATCAATCCCTTTTTCCTACAACCCTAAATTACTCGATCATCACCTCTCAATCATTCACTTTCACCTGGAGCAGCAGCTAGAGAAATCGAAAATGGAGAAATTAGGGTTCGCTGAGAAATTGAATGAGAATCGAGAGACTACAGAGATGATGGGAAGAAATGGAGAACAAGATGGATTCACGATGGCGGTGGTGCTGTTGAGAGTGAGCAGCAGCCGCTGTAAGAATCGATTGAGACATAGAAGCCGCTGTGGTTCGATTGATTGAAAGAAAGGGAGACCAAATCAAGAGCCGAGAGAAGAAAGGCCAAGATCGATGATGGTGGATTATAGGGTTTGAGAAGGAGTTGCTCGATCTGTGAGTGGATTTCTGTGATCGGTCGCGTATGGCAGGGAGGAATTGCTGTGAATCGATAGAAATCAGAGACAGGGTTTAGACCGAATTGATTAGTAAAGAAGTCTTGGAGCTGATTGATTCAAGATGAAGAAGAAGAAATGGGTCTTGTGACTTAGGTGTTGTTGAAATTGTGAGGCAGAGAGAGAAATCGATGATGGTTTTGGGGCTGAGAACAGAAATCGAATAATAGAGATGGGTCTGTAACTCTAATGGGGAGTTAAAAACGAGTTGGAGCTGCTGTCGATGCTCTTGGAGTTGCACTGAGAGAAGGGTTGCGATTTGAATCCCCAATCGAAGAACAAGAAATTGGAGAGATGGGTCTCGACTCTGTTGAGGAGATGATTTGATTGTGGCTGGAGCTGATGTATATTGAATTAGTGATGGAAGAACTGAAGATGAGGTGAGAGCACTTGAACTGTTGGAATGGGGAGGAAGATTGATTGAGAGATTGCAGTTGGTTTTGGTATGTGTTGGCTAGATACTGTGATTGGGCTGAGATGAAATGGGTTCAGTCATGAATGTGTAACAATGCGGGTGCAGCCACAATTTCAGAGGTCATGGTGGTCTGTAACTGAGATATTGCAAAATACAGGGTTGGTGAATCTGTGTTTGAGTGTTGAAATTGCAGGGAAGCTTGGTTGGGAGCTGTAGCTTTGTTTGAGCTGCAGCTGAATTGCAGGAGCTTGTGGTTCTGTGTGATTTGTGTAGCTGTAATGATGATTGACAAGCATCTGTGCAGTTGAGGTTGCAGGCTAGGTATGGCAGCAGATGCATTGAAAAGAAGGCAGTGGAGGCTCAAATGAAATGTCAATCTCAGATGGAGTTGGTTTGTTGGTTGGTGGTGCTGCTGTACATGGGAGTTGGTTTGAGGACTTGAACTGAGATGGATTGCATATGGCTTGTTGCTGAAATTACAGGGGAAACTGCAGGTGGTTCATGGCTGCAAAGGTGGATGGCCTGGGATGGAGAGGATGAACACTGGAGGTGAAATCAGGGTCTGAGTTGAAGTATAGAGCTGGTGAGGTCGCGGATTTGAGTGCAACTGCAAGAAATGAATGATAGCAGGGATCAATGGAAAGCAATGAGCAGTGATGGAGAGGCTGTGAGCTGAGAGTTGATGCAGCTACAAATGCAGGAGCAATAACTGAAGTTGTAGGTAGATTGAATGAGTCTGATGTTGGCAGTGATGAAAGATTTGGAGCAGTTCAGGGGATGGAGGAGCTTTGGTTGAATTCAGATGCAATGTGCTGTGATGTGTGCTGGCGATGGAATCAGTGCAGGCATTGCAGTGAGGCCATGAAAGGGTCAAGAAAGAGCTGGGGTTGTGTATGAGAGTGTGGTGGTCTGATAAATTGCAGGTGGTGCATTGGAGCTGAAGTGCAAGATGTATGGCCATTATGGCTGGTGAAGCACAATCATTGTGCAACAACACAGCTCTGGCCAGAGCCATGGCAACTTAGCCGAGTCAGCCCAGTTAGCTGGACTCAGATGCTGACTCGGTTCTGACTCGTGACCCAGACTTTGACCCCGATTGACTAACGGCTGACTGTTAGTTTGACCTAACGGTAACAGAATCTTGGACGGAATATTCTATCACCGACGACGACTTTCAGGCGACCGGCGGCAACAATTCCGGCCGGATTCCGCCACAATCCCGGCTTTTCCAAGCGAGCCAAAAATTTTAATTTCCTATGGACTTCTCTCATGGGTGTGAAGACTTGGGCTAGGAATTGGATGGAGAATTGGACTCAAATTTGGAAAAGAGAAGGTGGAAGAGTTGAGAAAAGCTTGGATTTGGAAATTGAATTGCAAAAGGAAAAGGATTCTATTCCTTGGAAGATTTGGAGAATGTTGAAGCCTATAAATAGAGAAGTTTTCTACAACTTCTACACACCTCTCTACACACACATCACTTGTGTTTTTGCTTGCTTTTCCTAAGATTTTTCTTTTTAATTATTTGTGTGAACTTGAAAATTCTCCTTTTAATAATTATTATTTGTGTGAATTTCAAAAACATGAGTAGCTAATTTTCTTATTGATTGAGGATGAATTCCTAGTTCTTAACATGATTTGAGTTTTGTTTTCAATTCTATCTTGAAGTTTTTCACATGATTATCGATTGTTTTTACTAATAGGAATGTTTATTCATTCATGATTGATTGATAGATTGTTTGGAGTGCACGCTAAATTGATTTGTTAATTGATCTATATCTAGTATAAGTTAGGGAATACGTAATCGTTCTCGACACTTTACACAAGTAGAAAACACGAGACCTTGCGGAGGGATTCCGTGGAGCAATTGTGTGTAGAAACAACGCTAGAAAGTGGACCAAGCGAACCGAGTTTAACTACTAGTACTAAACCTAAATTCATAAATCTTAATGCATTCGGGAATTACATCTTGTGCGAACCTCAAGGTGGTTCTTTTGAATAGAATACGATAACTAAGCGGACTGTTACTCGGTGAAATTAGGGATTTTGGGGCTAGCTAAGCGGACCTTGCTATCCTACGGTTGGTGATAATCTGTGACTAATAACAAGTAGAAAAGAACATAACTTTAATCATTGTTTTGCAACGAAGAAGGATTCCTTGATCTTGTCTCTCTTATTGCTTTCATCTTTCAACTTTCGATTTTAATTGCTTTGTTTATTTTCTTTTGCTTTTTACACCCCCCTTTCGTGACAATTTTTACAACTAAGATCTCTTGCTCCTCGTGGGAACGAACTTGACTTCCATTATATTATTTTTAATTGAGTGGAAATATTGAATTAATTTGATTGCACCTACGACACGCATCAAATTTTGGCGCCGCTGCCGGGGAGCAACGGGCGATTTTTAGTTGTTTTTATTTTTATTTTTGCTTTATTCTTGCTTTGTTAGATTCTTTACCGTATCTAACTTAGTTTTTGAGAATCTTGTTTCAGGTGTATACCTTTGGTGAATGCTTAAAGGGGGTAGACCGAGTCCAATACGTCTTCGATCCGGCACTCAACTAAAGGATTTCATTCGAGCGATTAACACTCCACTTCCTCCTTCTTCATCAAGTGATTCGGACAAAGAGGAAGAAACAATGGCTGAACGTACACTAAAGGACCTAGCTTCTCACAAGCTTGATACACAACAATGGTGTATCCAAACTAACTCAACCTTCGAGATCAAGCCGGGGTTGATTAGAGAGTTACCAAAGTTCCATGGCATGGTGAATGAGGACCCAAACAAACATCTTATGGACTTCTATGCCATAGTTATGGATATGCTTCCACCGGAGACTAATGCGGATGGAGCAATGTTGAAAGCTTTCCCGTTTTCTTTGGCGGGTAATGCTAAGGAATGGTTATATTATTTGCCTTCCGGAAGTATCACAACATGGAATGGGATGAAGAAACTTTTCCTCGAGAGATATTTTCCCGCATCCAAAGCTACTCAAATTCGCAAGGAGATTTGTGGATTGAAACAACAAGTGGGAGAATCATTGTATGAATGTTGGGAGCGATACAAGAGGTTGGTGGCAAGCTGTCCACACCATCAATTTAGTGATGTTATGATACTCCAATACTTCTATGAAGCTCTCCACCCAAGTGATAGGTCTCTTCTTGACGCTGCGGGTGGTGGTGCATTAATGAACAAGACGGTGGCCCAAGCTACCGAGTTGATTGAAAGTATGGCTGCGAACTCGCAACAATTCTACACAAGGGATGAACCAATGGTTAGGCGAGTGCATCAAGTAAGTGATTCATCACATCTTGATCAAAGGATGAGTAACATGGAGATAATGATGCAAAGGATGGCCGCGGTAATTATTCCGGATGGTGAGACCGAACAAGTGAATGCTTTATATCCAAATCAAAGGCCAAGGTACGATCCATACTCCAATACCTACAATCCCGGTTGGAAGGATCATCCCAACTTTAGTTATGCAAATAAGCAAGCGGCGGTTCCCAATCCGTATGAGCAACAAGGTGGTTTCCAACAATCACGTTTCCAACCTCAACAACAATTTCAACCACAACAAGTCAAGGAGCGTGATTCTTTGAATGATGACAAGCTCAATGCGTTAATGCAAGGTGTGCAAGTTCTTACTTCTATGGTTCAACAACACCAACAAAAGACCGATTCGGCAATCAAGGAGTTACAAATTCAAGTGGGGCAATTAGCGACCGATGTGAACTTATTGCAAGCGCAAGCGTCCACAAAACTTCCTTCACAACCATTTGTTAATCCAAGAGAGAGCGTTAATGCGATTACTTTGAGGAGTGGGAAACAAGTGGAGCAACCAAATCAACGAGATAAGGTGTATGATGAGAAAGAAGAAATTGAAACCGCATCAAATGAGAAAACATCTCCAACCAACCAACCCGAGGAGACGGTTCCTACTTTCACAACTCCACCCCCGTTCCCTAGCCGATTTGCTAAATCAAAGAAAGACTTGGAATACATGGATATTTGGGAGATCTTTAAGAAAGTACAAGTCAATATTCCACTCATAGAAGCTATTCGTCAAATTCCTCGTTGTGCAAAGTTCTTAAAGGAGTTGTGCATGAAGAAGAAAAGGTTGAAAGGGAATGAAGTCATGAGTGTGGGGGAGAATGCTTCGGCGTTTATTCTCAAGAAACTCCCACCAAAATTAAAGGACCCCGGTAGTTTCAATATACCTTGCACAATTGGTAAAACAAGGTTTACTCGAGCTTTGCTAGATTTGGGAGCATCGGTTAATGTTATGCCTTCTCGATTTATGATTCTTTGAATCTTGGTCCTCTTAAAGAGACCGGGGTAGTTCTTGAACTTGCTAACCGATCTAATGTTTACCCGAAAGGGATTGTTGAGAATGTTTTGGTGCAGAGTTAATGAGCTTGTATTTCCGGCCGATTTCTATGTCTTAGACATGAATGATGAGAATTCTTCCAAGTCTACACCTTTGCTTTTGGGTAGACCATTCTTAAGCACAATCAGGAACAAAGATTGATGTCCAAAATGGCACCTTGACTATGGAGTTTGATGGTACACTCATCCACTTCAATATCTTTGAGACAACGCGATACCCTAGTGATGTGAAATCATGTTTTCCCGTAAAAGAGATTGATCCGGGCTAATGAATCTTGCAAGAGCTAAGTCGGGCCGTCGACTTTAAAACAAGCGCTTAATGGGAGGCAACCCATCGGTTTTGTATTTCTTATCCTTTTTTATTTTTTTTGTTATTTCTTTTTCTTGTTTCTTATCATGTTAAAATTTCCCACCTTGACTTTACAAGGAGGATTCAATTACATTGAGGACAATGTAAGGTTTAAGTGTGGGGGAGTGGTTAAGCATGTTTTTAAAACAAAAATTACAAAAAAATTAAAAAAATTTGAAAAAAAAAAAAGTTTTTCATAAAAACTCCAACTTTTAAAGATTTTAGAGTCACTAGCATATTTCTAGGTATGTTTACATAGAGATTTTGACCGACATAATTGAACTTGGAAATGTTAGAGAACTACATTCGGATTTCTTGCTTGTTTGAGTGTTAAATAATGGATTTAATCATGCCGGTGATGCGAATTTGGTGCAGGGAGAAGGGCATTATTAGAGTTGCTGATCAATCATTAGTGGAGACTACCCGTATTCATATTATGTGAGGCACCGACCAGAAATTTTCCATCTACTAAAGAGCTTCTTCTGAGTGTGTGTCACCGTACGTTAATTCCGGGTAGAATGGTGAGCTACCCAACCTCCCACCAATAGAAGCACTACTCTTTGATCTCTTGAGTGCTAATTTTGTCAATCATGAGGGTGACGTCTATAGATGAAAGCTTCCTTCTTGTAGTTCGATTTGCAGTTAGCACCATTCTCTCTCGACAACAACGGATCCATAGAAACACAATCATCATCAACAAGGAGCGACATCAAAATCTACAAGGAAAGTTGGAAAAGTTTAAGGTTTACAAGCAACAAAACGAGAAAAAGAGCAAATTTCAAATACAAGTAAAGCAACATACAAAGTGCAGATTTTTACATATATGTTGAAGACTTACAATACAAGGAGGAAATTTTATATCCAAGTATGAAGACTTATTCATGAAAGCGAAGAAAAGTAAAAGGTGAGAATTTTTGATTTCAAGACGATACAAGTTGTGAAGAATCAAGCGGTAAAATACTTCTCCCACGGCCATGGTTTATTTTTGTATTTAATTTCTTGTGTTTCTCATAAATAATAAAAAAAAAAAAAAAAAAAAAAAGAAAAAAAAAACAGAGAAAAACAAGAGAAATATTTGTTTTGTTAATAAGCCGTGGGAAAGGAAAATTTATAAGGAAGTTTCAAGCGACAAGGATTTTAAGGTAAAAAGAGTTACAAATTGTTAAGGATTTATGAAATTCAAGGGTTTATCATCAATAGTTGAAACCGAAGACGAAGACCAAGAAGTTAAAGACGAGGAGCGGAAGACGTTTCTATTGGATGCCGTGAGAGTGGTGTTATCATAATTGGCGATCGGATGTGAAGGTGAGTAAGTAATCTCATCCTCGGTAATAGTGGTTGATTTCCTTTCTTAGAGATCGTCAGAAAAATGGTTTTTCAAAATATTAAAAGATGTGGGTTTTTAAAAAAATATTTCGGAAGTTGTCCTTCCCACCATTCAACGTGTTGCAGGATTTCTCTCTTCATTCCTACCTGCACACATGTGAGAACCATAAAAAGCTGTCTTTTTGAGTGCAATTATCATAAAATCCTTTTTGGTGAGGCAGAAGTCGAGGCGAAATGCTTATTGATCGTTTCTCAAACACGCATTCTCTCATTATGGTGTGGTTATTTCTCACTCAACAATTAAGAACAAGAATATGTTCTTTAGTATTTCTAACTTCTTATTACTAGCATGCAGAAACTCTATGTTCTCATAGCTTTTTGGATGCTTGGGACGCTTGAACACTTTGAAGTTGTGAGTTTTTAGTTTGATTTGCTCGAGGACTAGCAAAGTCTAAGTGTGGGGGAATTTGATAGGTGTAGAATACACCTAATTTACTATCTAGTAGTTTATGCTTTCTTTGCTATTTTTCTTGTAAATTATGTATTTTACGCTTGTTTTGAGTTTTATAGCTACTTTGGAGTCGCACGGAGGAAAAGAAGAGGAAAGCACCCAATTTGAGCCAAAAGGGCAAAAAGGTCATTTTACAGGCGATTGATATATGGAGCCCGGTTAATGTTAAGGGACAAGTCTTTTGGAGGAGCGCTATAGACAAACCAGCAGAGGTTAAGGGGGGCTGTCATCAGGGTACCCCTTATCATTTATCAGAGGGTGTAATTATCCCTGGGGTGTCCCCTAGCCTATGCAGTAGGGTATCATTATCAATCCCTTTTTCCTACAACCCTAAATTACTCGATCATCACCTCTCAATCATTCACTTTCACCTGGAGCAGCAGCTAGAGAAATCGAAAATGGAGAAATTAGGGTTCGCTGAGAAATTGAATGAGAATCGAGAGATTACAGAGATGATGGGAAGAAATGGAGAACAAGATGGATTCACGATGGCGGTGGTGTTGTTGAGAGTGATCAGCAGCCGCTGTAAGAATCGATTGAGACGTAGAAGCCGCTGTGGTTCGATTGATTGAAAGAAAGGGAGACCAAATCAAGAGCCGAGAGAAGAAAGGCCGAGATCGATGATGCTGGTGGATTATAGGGTTTGAGAAGGAGTTGCTCGATCTGTGAGTGGAGTTCTGTGATCGGTCGTGTATGGCAGGGAGGAATTGCTGTGAATCGATAGAAATCAGAGACAGGGTTTAGACCGAATTGATTAGTAAAGAAGTCTTGGAGCTGATTGATTCAAGATGAAGAAGAAGAAATGGGTCTTGTGACTTAGGTGTTGTTGAAATTGTGAGGCAGAGAGAGAAATCGATGATGTTTTTGGGGCTGAGAACAGAAATCGAATAATAGAGATGGGTCTGTAACTCTAATGGGGAGTTAAAAACGAGTTGGAGCTGCTGTCGATGCTCTTGGAGTTGCACTGAGAGAAGGGTTGCGATTTGAATCCCCAATCGAAGAACAAGAAATTGGAGAGATGGGTCTCGACTCTGTTGAGGAGATGATTTGATTGTGGCTGGAGCTGATGTACATTGAATTAGTGATGGAAGAACTGAAGATGAGGTGAGAGCACTTGAACTGTTGGAATGAGGAGGAAGATTGATTGAGAGATTGCAGTTGGTTTTGGTATGTGTTGGCTAGATACTGTGATTGGGCTGAGATGAAATGGGTTCAGTCATGAATGTGTAACAATGCGGGTGCAGCCACAATTTCAGAGGTCATGGTGGTCTGTAACTGAGATATTACAAAATACAGGGTTGGTGAATCTGTGTTTGAGTGTTGAAATTGCAGGGAAGCTTGGTTGGGAGCTGTAGCTTTGTTTGAGCTGCAGCTGAATTGCAGGAGCTTGTGGTTCTGTGTGATTTGTGTAGCTGTAATGATGATTGACAAGCATCTGTGCAGTTGAGGTTGCAGGCTAGGTCTGGCAGCAGATGCATTGAACAGAAGGCAGTGGAGGCTCAAATGAAATGTCAATCTCAGATGGAGTTGGTTTGTTGGTTGGTGGTGCTGCTGTACATGGGAGTTGGTTTGAGGACTTGAACTGAGATGGATTGCATATGGCTTGTTGCTGAAATTACAGGGGAAACTGCAGGTGGTTCATGGCTGCAAAGGTGGATGGCCTGGGATGGAGAGGATGAACACTGGAGGTGAAATCAGGGTCTGAGTTGAAGTATAGAGCTGGTGAGGTCGCGGATTTGAGTGCAACTGCAAGAAATGAATGATAGCAGGGATCAATGGAAAGCAATGAGCAGTGATGGAGAGGCTGTGAGCTGAGAGTTGATGCAGCTACAAATGCAGGAGCAATAACTGAAGTTGTAGGTAGATTGAATGAGTCTGATGTTGGCAGTGATGAAAGATTTGGAGCAGTTCAGGGGATGGAGGAGCTGTGGTTGAATTCAGATGCAATGTGCTGTGATGTGTGCTGGCGATGGAATCAGTGCAGGCATTGCAGTGAGGCCATGAAAGGGTCAAGAAAGAGCTGGGGTTGTGTATGAGAGTGTGGTGGTCTGATAAATTGCAGGTGGTGCATTGGAGCTGAAGTGCAAGATGTATGGCCATTATGGCTGGTGAAGCACAATCATTGTGCAACACAGCGGCCGCCGCAGCCATGGCAACTTAGCCGAGTCACCCTGGATTAGCCGGACTCGATGCCGACTTCTGCCTTCGACTCGTGACCCAGACTTTGACCCCGATTGACTAACGGTTGACTGTTAGTTTGACCTAACGGTAACAGAATCTTGGACGGAATATTATATCACCGACGACGACTTTCAGGCGACCGGCGGCAACAATTCCGGCCGGATTCCGGCTACAATCCCGCTTTTCCCATGAGCCAAAAATTCCGAATTTCCTATGGACTTCTCTCATGGGTGTGAAGACTTGGGCTAGGAATTGGATGGAGAATTGGACTCAAATTTGGAAAAGAGAAGGTGGAAGAGTTGAGAAAAGCTTGGATTTGGAAATTGAATTGCAAAAGGAAAAGGATTCTATTCCTTGGAAGATTTGGAGAATGTTGAAGCCTATAAATAGAGAAGTTTTCTACAACTTCTACACACCTCTCTACACACACATCACTTGTGTTTTTGCTTGCTTTTCCTAAGATTTTTCTTTTTAATTATTTGTGTGAACTTGAAAATTCTCCTTTTAATAATTATTATTTGTGTGAATTTCAAAAACATGAGTAGCTAATTTTCTTATTGATTGAGGATGAATTCCTAGTTCTTAACATGATTTGAGTTTTGTTTTCAATTCTATCTTGAAGTTTTTCACATGATTATCGATTGTTTTTACTAATAGGAATGTTTATTCATTCATGATTGATTGATAGATTGTTTGGAGTGCACGCTAAATTGATTTGTTAATTGATCTATATCTAGTATAAGTTAGGGAATACGTAATCGTTCTCGACACTTTACACAAGTAGAAAACACGAGACCTTGCAGAGGGATTCCGTGGAGCAATTGTGTGTAGAAATAACGCTAGAAAGTGGACCAAGCGAACCGAGTTTAACTACTAGTACTAAACCTAAATTCATAAATCTTAATGCATTCTCGGGAATTACATCTTGTAAGCGAACCTCAAGGTGGTTCTTTTGAATAGAATCGATAACTAAGCGGACTGTTACTCGGTGAAATTAGGGATTTTGGGGCTAGCTAAGCGGACCTTCTATCCTACGGTTGGTGATAATCGTGACTAATAACAAGTAGAAAAGAACATAACTTTAATCATTGTTTTGCAACGAAGAAGGATTCCTTGATCTTGTCTCTCTTATTGCTTTCATCTTTCAACTTTCGATTTTAATTGCTTTGTTTATTTTCTTTTGCTTTTTACACCCCCCTTTCGTGACAATTTTTACAACTAAGATCTCTTGCTCCTCGTGGGAACGAACTTGACTTCCATTATATTATTTTTAATTGAGTGGAAATATTGAATTAATTTGATTGCACCTACGACACGCATCAAATTTTGGCGCCGCTGCCGGGGAGCAACGGGCGATTTTTAGTTGTTTTTATTTTTATTTTTGCTTTATTCTTGCTTTGTTAGATTCTTTACCGTATCTAACTTAGTTTTTGAGAATCTTGTTTGGTGTATACCTTTGGTGAATGCTTAAAGGGGGTAGACCGAGTCCAATACGTCTTCGATCCGGCACTCAACTAAAGGATTTCATTCGAGCGATTAACACTCCACTTCCTCCTTCTTCATCAAGTGATTCGGACAAAGAGGAAGAAACAATGGCTGAACGTACACTAAAGGACCTAGCTTCTCACAAGCTTGATACACAACAATGGTGTATCCAAACTAACTCAACCTTCGAGATCAAGCTGGGGTTGATTAGAGAGTTACCAAAGTTCCATGGCATGGTGAATGAGGACCCAAACAAACATCTTATGGACTTCTATGCCATAGTTATGGCTATGCTTCCACCGGAGACTAATGCGGATGGAGCAATGTTGAAAGCTTTCCCGTTTTCTTTGGCGGGTAATGCTAAGGAATGGTTATATTATTTGCCTTCCGGAAGTATCACAACATGGAATGGGATGAAGAAACTTTTCCTCGAGAGATATTTTCCCGCATCCAAAGCTACTCAAATTCGCAAGGAGATTTGTGGATTGAAACAACAAGTGGGAGAATCATTGTATGAATGTTGGGAGCGATACAAGAGGTTGGTGGCAAGCTGTCCACACCATTAATTTAGTGATGTTATGATACTCCAATACTTCTATGAAGCTCTCCACCCAAGTGATAGGTCTCTTCTTGATGCTGCGGGTGGTGGTGCATTAATGAACAAGACGGTGGCCCAAGCTACCGAGTTGATTGAAAGTATGGCTGCGAACTCGCAACAATTCTACACAAGGGATGAACCAATGGTTAGGCGAGTGCATCAAGTAAGTGATTCATCACATCTTGATCAAAGGATGAGTAACATGGAGATAATGATGCAAAGGATGGCCGCGGTAATTATTCCGGATGGTGAGACCGAACAAGTGAATGCTTTATATCCAAATCAAAGGCCAAGGTACGATCCATACTCCAATACCTACAATCCCGGTTGGAAGGATCATCCCAACTTTAGTTATGCAAATAAGCAAGCGGCGGTTCCCAATCCGTATGAGCAACAAGGTGGTTTCCAACAATCACGTTTCCAACCTCAACAACAATTTCAACCACAACAAGTCAAGGAGCGTGATTCTTTGAATGATGACAAGCTCAATGCGTTAATGCAAGGTGTGCAAGTTCTTACTTCTATGGTTCAACAACACCAACAAAAGACCGATTCGGCAATCAAGGAGTTACAAATTCAAGTGGGGCAATTAGCGACCGATGTGAACTTATTGCAAGCGCAAGCGTCCACAAAACTTCCTTCACAACCATTTGTTAATCCAAGAGAGAGCGTTAATGCGATTACTTTGAGGAGTGGGAAACAAGTGGAGCAACCAAATCAACGAGATAAGGTGTATGATGAGAAAGAAGAAATTGAAACCGCATCAAATGAGAAAACATCTCCAACCAACCAACCCGAGGAGACGGTTCCTACTTTCACAACTCCACCCCGTTCCCTAGCCGATTTGCTAAATCAAAGAAAGACTTGGAATACATGGATATTTGGGAGATCTTTAAGAAAGTACAAGTCAATATTCCACTCATAGAAGCTATTCGTCAAATTCCTCGTTGTGCAAAGTTCTTAAAGGAGTTGTGCATGAAGAAGAAAAGGTTGAAAGGGAATGAAGTCATGAGTGTGGGGGAGAATGCTTCAAGCGTTTATTCTCAAGAAACTCCCACCAAAATTAAAGGACCCCGGTAGTTTCAATATACCTTGCACAATTGGTAAAACAAGGTTTACTCGAGCTTTGCTAGATTTGGGAGCATCGGTTAATGTTATGCCTTCCTCGATTTATGATTCTTTGAATCTTGGTCCTCTTAAAGAGACCGGGGTAGTTCTTGAACTTGCTAACCGATCTAATGTTTACCCGAAAGGGATTGTTGAGAATGTTTTGGTGCAGGTTAATGAGCTTGTATTTCCGGCCGATTTCTATGTCTTAGACATGAATGATGAGAATTCTTCCAAGTCTACACCTTTGCTTTTGGGTAGACCATTCTTAAGCACCGCCGGAACATAGGTGAAAAATGAAAGTGCAAATACTTTTTGCATCTGGTGAGATCTAGAAAGTTTCCTGGCTTTCTTGTCCCACAAGGAAGGAACAAAAGAAGAAGCATCCTCCTTCGTCGGATCTGATGCGTGTCGTAGGTGCAATCAAATTAATCAATGTTTCCACTCAATTAAAAATAATATAATGGAAGTGAAGTTCGTTCCCACGAGGAGCAAGAGATCTTAGTTGTAAAAGTTGTCACGAAAGGGGGGTGTAAAAAGCAAAATAAAAATAAACAAAGCAATTAAAATCGAAAGTTGAAAGATGAAAGAAATAAGAGAGAGAAGATCAAGGAATCCTTCTTCGTTACGAAACAATGATTAAAGTTATGTTCTATTCTACTTGTTATTAGTCACAAATTATCACCAACCGTAGGTAAAGCAGCTAGCTCAGTGCTAAACCCCTAAATCCCTTGTATCACCGGACACGGAAGTTCTCGCCTACCGGATTCTAATCACCAAGCCACCTAGAATTAGCTCAACCTAGATGTAACTTGGCTCATGCATTAGGTTTTGTGAATTTCTTAGGTTGATATTAGTAGTTAGACTCTTAGCTCAAGGTCCACTTGCTAACGTTGTTTCTACACACAATTGCTCCACGGAATCCCTCCGCAAGGTCTCGTGTTTGCTACTTATGTAAAGAGTCAAAGAACGATTACTTATCCCCTAACTTTCACTAGCTTTAGATCGAATTAACAAATCAATTTAGTTGGCCACCCAAACAATCTATCAATCAATCATGAATGTCTTTAAGATCACTCCTATTAGTAAAAACAAGCGATAATTATGTGAAAAACTCAAGATAGAATTGAAAACAAAAACTCAAATCATATGTTAAGAACTAGGAATTCATCCTCAATCAAAAAGAAATTTAGCTACTCATGTTTTTGAAATTCACACAAATAATAATTATTAAAGGAAGAATTTTCAAATTCACACAAGTAATTAAAAAGAAAAATCTTAGAAAAGCAAGCAAAAACACAAGTGTTGTGTGTGTAGAGAGGTGTGTAGAAGTTGTAGAAAACTTCTCTATTTATAAGCTTCAATATTCTCCAAATCTTCTAAGGAGTAGAATCCTTTTCCTTTTGCAATTCAATTTCCAATTCCAAGCTTTTCTCAACTCTTCCACCTTCTCTTTCCAAATTTGAGTCCAATTCTCCATCCAATTCCTAGCCCAAGTCTTCACACCCATGAGAGAAGTCCATAGAAAGTTCTGGAATTTTGCTCGCCGGAAAACTGGGATTGTGGCCGGAATTTGGCCGGAAAACGTCACCGCCGGCCACCTGGAAATTTCTCCGTCAAGAGAATATTCGACGGAATATTCCGCCAGTCCTCCGTTAGGACTAACGGTCAAACGTCAAACCGTCAGTCAACAGTTAGTCAACGGGTCAAGGGGGAAGCGAGTTAGACAACGAGTCAGCGGTCTTAGTCGGCTGAGTGGTCTGATTCGCTGGGTCGGATCGCTGAACTGAATCGGTTATCGGGATCGCTGAGTCAACTCACCAGAGGGGAAATTTGGCCGAGTTCTGTTCAATTACAGGACTTTCCCGGCCAAATTCAGGCCTCAATTTCTGCTCCATCCTTGTGACATTCCTAGCATACATCTATTCTTCTCATTACCCTGTTACTGCTGCTGCAATATCAAGTTCATCTTCTCCCTGTTCTCTTCTCAATCCTGGTTGCAGCAGTGATCCCATACTTAGTTCATTTCTTCTTCTTCTTGATTCACAGACTCCTCTGCTTCTGCAACAACAGCCCAGTTCAGCTTCCCCTTCTTATTTCTCAGCTTCATTACCAGTTCCAGTTCCATCCCATTTCAGCTTAGTTCATACAGCAACAATGAGTCTTATCTCGACTCTGTTGAACTCCACATCTGCATTGAACCCATCCTCTTTCTCCTCCATTGCATCTCTTCATCTGCACTCGATCCCCTTTTTAATGAGCAATGACAACCCTCTTTGATGTAAACCATACCCAAATCTTCTATTTCATCGATCCACAAACCCAATCTCAGAATCAATCTCCGATTCATTCAACAGCGACACTTTATCATCGAACCCATCTTCGATTTTTTTCTTCAAATCTCACTTCAATTGTTAATGGCAACAAAACCTAATTCCCATCGATAGCAGTTTTTGGACTCAGTATCATCTTACACAATTGCTTATCGATCTGATTGCAACTTCTATTTCAAATCCAAGAGCAGACTTCATCCCTGTATTTTACTCGATTTCAGACTCAATCTCAGAACCAAAACATATCCATTAA
>JAJJWW010000510.1:0-243760 GCA_023531295.1 Papaver armeniacum
GATTTATATTTGCTTAGTAAAGATCAAATCGAGAGATTGAGATATAAACTCTTTGATATACTTTTTATTTAGATTGAGTCCTGATTGTCTAGTTGATTCTCTAGAAAGTATATTGGAGTTTTTGTCCATACATATTGCTAAGCGAAATATTGGGTGTGGTTGTTGTACCCCGTTTTTCAATTGGTATCGAATCAGGCAAACACGTTAAAACCTTATAAGTCTGTGTTTGTAGCTGATTCTATGGACAGAGTACTATCTCAATATACAACCACCCAATCTTTGATGGCTCAAATTACCCAGGTGGAAAGTTCTTGTGTGTGCTTATCTTCAAGCTCGTGATTTTCAAACCAAGGTACGTGTAGTTAAAAAGGTTATGATCCTCCGGTTAATACAAAAGACGATGTATCCATACCTAAGGATGTTGGTAGTTATAGTCTGAAGAATCTCTTGTCGCAATGCGTAAATCGATGGATTAAATGCTATCGAGACAAGCCGCTACCCCAGACCTTGAAGACTATGTGTCTTACTTGCACTAAGTCTAAAGATGCAGGATATCTTAGAAACCATTTTTGAAGACAATAGATACGTTTCTAAGAAGCATGCCATCGATGGAGAAATAACCTCTATACCCTCTCCAAAAAATACCTCTCTTGAAAGGTAAAAATTCTTGTCAAATTACGTTTCAAACCTTGCATTCAATGCTGCCCCAAACCTGATAAATCCTCTAACTTGTCTTGGGCTGATGAATGTTGTTCAATGATGATTGTTTGATAAAACCATTGATAACGAAAAGGATCAAGGATTTTTAAAAAGAAGCATTAGATGTAATAAACATCTTCTGTCAGCCTTTGCTGCTAATGATTCTGTGAAAGAAAAATCTTTAAGTGTGAATGTTTTGAATACGTCTGATAAATGTGATGAACCCGCAGCTCTTGCAGCAGAAACATCCACATAATCAAGGTCTGATTCAAAAATTGAGTCTGACACATAGATTTTTGAATTCTTGAATAGAGAGGTTCTTCAAGAAAATCTTCAATTAAAAGTTTCATTGAAGAAACTAAAATCATTAATCCGGGTGAAAAGATTTTGAGAGCATTTGTCTTAATTATAAACTCACCGAGAACCATTGCTCTAAAGGAAAAAAGAGACTAATACTCTCAAGGATGATCTACAAAGATTATCTGGAAGTTCGACAAAATCTCGGCAATGTTATTTTGGTGGGGAGATCCTTTGGAAACACAAATGGTTTAGGATTTAAAAGCAAAGTGCATGCATTGTCAACCGTTGTTTCTCTTCATGAAAAAATAAAGGTTGGCCGGTTGTGATAAGCAGAAGGCACTTCAACAAGACAAAGGATCCTTGATTTGTTCGTTTTGTGGAAATGTGAATCATGTTCAAAGCACATGTTGAGGTTAAAGAGGAACAACAAAAAGAATTTCGGACAAAAGAACATGCGAAAGATGAAACGGATAATCAATATGGGTCTCATATAACCAATGCTTAGAATCGAAGAGGTAAGAAAATGTTTATACAACAAGCCTTGGTAAACAAAGGGAGCATCTAGCTCACAACGTCTCTGTCTAATTCGAGAGACGTTCGCATCCTCATCTTTAACTTGAGAAAATGAGGTTTTGCGTCTTTGTGCCTCAAGTAGTGTATTTATTTTTGTTAATGAAATATTCTCCTAACAATATAGATATTGAATCTGTAAACTATGGAAGACTTTTTCTTCCAGGGTTTAGACATTTCACAAGTCTATTTAATACTTTTGTGGACTTCCTTTTTTCCTAAAGATACGGTTTCATGGCTCTGTGAACTGAGGCACCCACAAGAAGGGATGCGATCGAAGCAATTAATGTGTATACGTAGCAAGGAATCTCTTCCTCAAGGGTAAAGAAAGTGAAGACTACAAAGTATGGAGAAGGTTCTTCCTCTAGTTGCCTCTTGTCTTTTTATCGCTTGATAATAACTTGAGAGGTTTGGTGAAAGATTTCATCGACAAAAGAAACAATTTAAAATCTCAAATTGTTTCGTCTTTAGAAGGATAACTCACTATGAACAATTGTTGTCTCTTTCAAAGAACACCTTACGGAGCTAAAAAATAGACTAGTGAGTTAACGGATATTTACGAATATTTAGAGGAATTGAGCGATCCCATAATCAATGGGTTTTCAATAATAAGAAGGAATTCTCGATGAGGCCCGAGAAAGATCTACAACGACTAGTAAGTCTTGGATGAGAATTCTATTTTTCTCGTTTTGTTTAGAAGAATAACTAGAGAGTTTGGAATAGCCATTATTGTGATTACACATAGCTATGTCCAACGTTTTCATCTTCATGTGTTTAGATTTTGGTTTAAACTCTAAATTTGTTTGGAAGATGATTTTTGTGATATTAATCTTTATGATTTTATATATTGCGGTTGTTATGGGATATGTGTGTTTGCGTCCGTGAAATATGATTGTCCCATATCTTGTCAAAAGTAAAGTCTTTCATAAGTCGATATTCATATGTTGATAAAGGGATGAATGGACTTTTGACAAATACAAAAGTTAAGCCTATATTGTCAATTATTGATGGAACATAGGTTAAAATCTTTTTATTTTTCAAGGATTATGTCTATTGTATGTCATTGTGCAAATGGTGATGGAAAATAGAATGAATCCTTGTGTATTCCTCGATAATTGATCTTCCTGTTCCATATTTTATGTATTCTTTGTGAGGCTCCGTAATGTGTCTTATGTTGAGCACTAAACACCAAGTTGATTAGTTTATGATTAGCTTTGTTGTTGTTAAGTAAGGTACTTTATGTCGAGCATTTTTGAACTAAATTAATCATCTTGTTTGGTTATTTAGCTAAACTCATAAATCTTCTTATGTTTGAGCGTCTTTGTTGGGTTGATTACTTTCATGATTAACTTAGTCATTGCTCCATAGATTCTCTTATGGCGAGTATGACCAATTAAATTGATTACTTTTGTGATTAGTTTCTTTGCGTATTTTGATTAGTAATTATGGGTTCTCTTGTGATTAATCTAATTGAGTATTTCTGAGTCTCCATAAGTTCACTTATGTTGGGCATAATTGGTTAAATTAATCATGAATTTCTTGTGGTTAATTTAATATTTTGGATTCAAATTTATACTTGTATGTGATTTGTTATGTCCAAACAAATCCTTCTTTTCTTTCGAAATTAAGGTCGCTCTTGTTGTTATTTCGGGAATGACATATTGTGGGGGAGAGTTCTTTTGAACTTGTGCTTAATTGCCAAATCTTTGTGGGGAGTGCGCTTTGTGGAATATTATAGGGGTTGTCTTGTATCTTTAAACTCCTTGATGAATGCATTTAGCTTCGGCTTTATGATTGCATCTAAATAAGATGATATGTGTTTCTTTCTTTTGGTCATGAAATGTATCTTTCGGAAATTTCATTAGGATCTCGTTCTTGTACCTTTGCCAATTTTATTGACAAAAAGGGAGAATTAATATGTAGTTCACACTACAAATACATATGGTTTTCGGATCATTATGTAAGGGGGAGTGGTTTCCATGTGAGATGGAGTATTGACTAAGGGGAGTGATACATATCACCATAGTATTATTGTTGAAGTTGTGATACAATTGGACTTTGTGTTGTGTAATGATACTATGACATTGTATAACAATGATTGAGAACTCTTGTTTTCTTGTTGTTATAGCTACGGATTTTCAACAACGATGATGCTAAACTTACAACCTTTGGGATCATTGGAGTACTTGGAAGTGACGAAGATTTCGAGTAATGTTGAATATTAGGCATGTGGAATAGGAGATATAAAAGTTAATTTATTTATTTTTGTATTCCATATGTATTAATAGTTTTATCACTAAAATTGTCAAAGGGGAGATTGTTAGAGCATTGCTCGGTCGAACCCGCATGCCTTGCTATCTCAAGCATGTTTGTCAATGTTAGTGATCAAAACTATAAGTCTTGATTTCTAGCCTATTTTAGCTAAAGGTCTCGGACTAGGATAGAAAGTGTAGTTGAGCTCAAGACTCCATGGCAATCATCATACAAGACGAAGGACTACTCGAGGAAGCTGGAGGAACTTCATCGACTAAAAGGTATGTGGAGACTTGAACTTATCTCATCACTCAAAAGTCTATTTACTCTATCTCATACTCTTGAGACAAAAGTCGTTTTGATATATAGACTTTCATTATACACATTTGTTATTTCGAGCCGAGTTTAACTCGCCTATCTATTTCTCGAAATATGTGTTGGTAAGCTTTAACTTTAGCCAAATTCATTTTTACCTAGTGGCGAAAGTCATGTTATATTTCGATCACTTTGAAAATTGCTACGACAAAAAATGGTCGTGAATAACGGCTATATAACGTTCTGCGAGAATGTTTCAATGATTGAAATGAGAGTTTAGATTAAATAACCATTGGTAGGATATATGCATTGTTGTGGAAACACATATATGTATAAGTCCTTATTCCTTGAACCAAAGTTTGCGAACTTTGTTGATCAAGAGAAATGGAATGTGGCGTGAGCCAAGTCCATGAATCAGCGGAAGTTCTCGGCCGAGAATTTCTGCTGGAGTTTGTGAACTCCTTACAATGAGCTTAAGTCATGAACTTGAGTAGGTTATATCTAAAATCGGTTGTTCTTGAAGTCATGTTTATATAAACTATTTGGAGTTTGTGAACTCCTTACGTGAGCTTAAGTCTTGAACCCGATCAGCAAACTTGAGTAGGTTATATCTAAAATCGGTTGTTCTTGAACTCATGTTTATATAAACTAAGGAATTCTTTTGAAAACCGTGGCTATAAAGTTCATGAACCGATTAGTCAATCAAACCGTTTTTGCTTCGATTGTGTCTTGTGTAGTTACATAAGATCTAAGCAATTGAACAACTCTCTAACTAGTTCATTTTGAGTCATTTGAACTAGTTATGGTGAAGAAAGAATATGGTTGATATGAAAGTGGTCATATGGTTAACCATTTGGTTAACTATTGTTGAACCAACAAATGTTAATGTTTGGGAGCGGTTACATAAACCCAAAATTGGACATTTCATTTGTGTGCAACAAGCTAAGGTTTCTATCAATGGTTGAGAAATATTAGCTTGAATCTAATCAGGTTTTCATCTAATGGTGAATATTGAATGCTTTGTTACCAAGCTAACATTGATTGCAAACCCTGATTTGAAAGACTATATAAGGGAGAACTCTAGCAACTAGGAAACTTAATCCCCACACCTTTCGTGTGATACTAGTTGCATAAGCTAGTGTCGATTCTCCTTTAACCTTGGGTTTTCTTCTCTAAACCAGGTTAACGACTTAAAGACTTCATTGGGATTGTGAAGCCAGGACCAGATACTACTTTTCTTGTAGTTGTGTGATCGATCTTGTTGTTTCTATAAAATGCAGTACAATTGGAATAATTGGCTTGAGATTTATATCTTTGATAGGCAAGATAGAAAAGAAATCACAAACACTTTGTCTCATCTTTTGTGATTCCGCAATACCTTTTTCGCTGCGTCGATTAAGATTATTGTGAGGTGATTGATAATACTAGGTTGTTCTTCGGGAATATAAGTCCAGGTTATCAATTGGTTCTGTTCACCTTGATTTATCAAAAGACGGAACAAAAACTTCGTAGGTATATTAGTGGGAGACGGATTTATCTATTCTGTAGACTTTTACGTGTGATATAGATTTCTTTCTAAAGTCTTCAACTTTGGGTCGTAGCAACTCTTAGTTGTGGGTGAGATCATCTAAGGGAATCAAGTACGTAGCATCCTGCTTTGGTATCGAGAGACATTAGGAGCATAATTGTACCTTGGATCGGTGTGAGATTGGTTGGGGTTCAACTACGGTCCGGACCAGAAGTTAATTTGGAGTAAGCTAGTGTGCAGCGAGCTTAATACGGTGTGTGTTCAATCGGACTAGGTCCCGGGTTTTTTCGCATTTGCGGTTTCCTCGTTAACAAAATTCACGGTGTCTATGTGATTTACATTCCGCATTATATTTGTTTATATAATTGAAATATCACGGGTTGTGCCTTGTTCAATCAATTAGAATATCCGACCATTTGGTTGTTGATTTAAATTGATTGACACTTGGATATTGGTCTTTGGTACCATCAAAGTTGTCTCTCTTTGATAAAGACTTCGCATATTTATATTTGCTTGAGTAAAGATCAAATCGAGAGATTGAGATATAAACTCTTTGAACTTTTTATCTAGATTGAGTCTGTTGTCTAGTTGATTCTCTAGAAAGTATATTGGAGTTTGTCCATACAGATTGCTAAGCGAAATATGGGGTGTGGTTGTTGTACCCCCGTTTTTTCAGTTTCCTCTTCTTTTTCCTCTTGGATGATAAATAAATGAGAAGGGGAAGAGAAGGTTGAGAATTATAATTTGGGTCAGGAAGATGTGAGATATGGGTCTCTATTTATAGAATTTAACGACCCAACTGCCAAGTTTTTGAATTTTTTTCCGTTTGGCGACTCAACCATATTTGGTGAATTCAAAATTCACATTAACTGCTAAGTGGGTCATTACCGGTCAAATTAACAAAGTGGCGGCTTGCAGAGATACAAAAAGTCGTCATTAGTTATGGTAATTGGTGACGACCCTTATCAGAAAGTCTCTGTGTTAAATATCATTTAGAGTCGTTAATATGTCTTTCTCCAAAATTGACGACTCATACCAACAATTTCAAACAATCTATAGAGTCGTCACTCGTATATTTACAAACCGGCGACCCATTTTGGGAATCGATATTTGAACTCATGCATTTTATTGAATCGAAAAAAACATACATGTACTATGAAATAAAATAGAAGGAAAACACATAAAATAGTTCACTACATTGCGCTTGAACACCTAAACGAGGTTTAATCATATGCATGAATTTCCATTCACTTTCCCTCAAGAGATGATAGCAGTCCTCGTGCAAAAACTCGGGGAGAGGAGGATTAGAAGAATCAGACAACTCATTACCTTTGTCTCTTGGTTCATTGATAGAAAATGCTACCTCACTCGGCTTTCTTAAGCGTAATGGTGGCAAGTAAGTATTTATCGTGGCGGGGAGCTTTGGAAGGAGGAGTTATCATCATTGGAACCTTGTCTTTGGTCTTCTTGGTACTATAGTCCAACACAAAAAAAAAAATAAACCAATAAGATATCAATTTTATGGTATCAGTTAAAGGGTCGTCAGTGGGATGATCTATAACGCAAACGACCCTTCAATATAAGGTGACGACTCAAATATATATAATGACGAGTTTATAACAAAAAATGACGACTTTACCAATTCCGGATGAGCGACCCTTCCAAATATTTGGACCAGAGAGGGTGATTTTTTATCTTCGGGGTCGTTATCGTGTAACAATGGGTCGTCATAAAGGCAATGACGATCCTACGATTTGGGTTGACGACTCTAGGGCATATAGCTAAATGACGACTCTATGAGACCTAAGATGATGACACTATCATTTTTTGGAGAAAGAACATTCGAGTTCTATCTAGAGTCGTTAACCAATAAAAAAGGATCGTCAAAACATAGTCATCATCTTCAACCTAATACAGTAACGACTCTATTCTAGGGCAAAAAATGTTGAAGTATGATAATTAGGGTCGTCATCTTCAACCTAATACACTAAAGATTTTTCACATAATCCGCATGCAAATCAAAAGTCGTTAAGGGTTTCAATTTAGATACTAACGACTCTTACACTGAAACTGCTAATTTTCAGTTACCAAACTCCCTTTCACAATCAAAACACAACAAAAAATCGAATAGAAGGTGGGTTTTAGTTCACATACCTTCTAATTGGAGCCATTTCATTCTTGGGTTTCGATTTTTGGTTTTCGAGTTCTTCCCTCGGCAATCTTGGCTTTTACGTATCTACGAGATTAGGGGTTTGAAGTGCTTTTCTAGTGATGCGCTTTGTACGAGCAATGTTTGTAGAAGAAGTTAATCATCGATTAAAGTTTTATCATCGACGATCACGCGATGAATCGGATGATTTTTTCTTCGAAGGGGGTCGTTAATGGTGGTGGAGAAGAGAAAGGGGGAAGAAGAAGACGAAGGGAAGAGGAAAGAAAGTGATTTTATGATTTGGTTTAGGGTATATGAATTGGGGGTCTACTTAAGATTTCTAATTAGGGTTAACTGATTTTTAATGTTTAGTTTTAGTCAAGGATAAAATAGTATTTTCACAATCGGTTGAATACGCCCCTGATAATTTTAGGGTGCAAATAAAATGTCAAGGCCCTAATTAGTTTTCATGGCCCAATCAAACGAGGATATGAAGAGGGAGATGACCAACAATCCACAAACTCCATAAATCTTTGGAATCTGAGTTTCATAGATGAGTTTCATAGAAACAGAACGACTAATGCTATTAAACACATACGGTGAAAACTCAATTCGAGTAGATGATGTACGGGTAGGGAAAGACATGAATTAAGAAGCCAGATTTGAAATCGGCCGAGGATTTCCAACAAATATAAAGATGAATCAACAAGGGAGCCAAGGCTACATTTGATGCAAGGGAGCCAAGGCTGCATTTGATGCAACTTTAACTAACAAATCCATTCGGCACACTGTTTCTGTCAATCTGTTTTTTTTTTTTTTTTACTCGCTTCTTAAAATGTGAACCACTACAACTATGTTCTGACACTCTCGCATTGAACATTTTGAAACTAAAAATTTATGGATCGAACCAAAATTAGACCAGTTACCATCATGAGCTGAAAGGGTTGGTAACAGGCAAAAATATACTCTTGTCTAAATAAATTCTGTCTAGATAATTTTACATTAATTTAGTAAGTAATGTATACATTTCTATCAAGCAAATCTCAACCCTAATGTATCTCTAAAACATTTCTTCTCATTCAGCAGCGACTTATCTGCAGAAACCCCACACATCCTCCTCAAAACGGGGATGGATCACCTAAAGGGGTCTCTCTCTAATTCTGATAAGAAACAATACAGAAATGAAAATGCATTTCCTTTTGTTCTTTAAATTGTAAGCTGACTAATCCAAGCCAAACTCAAAGTGTGAGAGAGAAATCACCTCTAATATTTATTACTTCGCCAATGTTCTCCATATGTTCTTCACGTAGACAAATAATGACCATAGAGCAAGTCCAGCTGAGATATATAACAAACTCACACCCAACATAACAAGAATCCCTGGTCCTGCAAGACTGTACAAACAAATGGGAACAAGAAAAATAACATGTCAGTATTTACTGACAAAATAACTTTCCGGATTTCATGTTTGTTTTGATGATCATGATACATGGAAATGGAAATCTAAGCACCATATCGAAATTCCCGACCTGCGGTCTCGAGCAGCCAAGAGGATAGTTAGTGCAGTCATTTGGCTAGCAGTTTTCCACTTTCCCAAGCTATTGACAGCAACAGCCTGATGATAATTACATTCAAAGTTCAGTCTTTATCTTTTCAAAAAATTATCTTCAGAGATTTCACAAGGAAAGGAATAATGGGTTAGAGAGGCTACAGGTGAAGAATTAACCTTGCCAACTTTACTATTCTGAGATGCGGCCCATTCTCTCACTGCTGACATTGTTATCTACAAGAAATAAACTGTACAAATCACGACAAGCCGGCAGAAAGAAAATATAAGACAGATATTTCTTTAAATGTAGCAACGAAGGGCAACAGGAAAATGCCAGTGAGCATAGAATAGCTTTTTCAAGCTCATGTGCTCTTAAAACTATACAGTCCCTGAAATATAGCTACTACATGTACAAAGGTTATGACGTCCACAATCTAAAATGTATAATTTTGTGACGAGAAAACAACAAACATATGGGGAATTAGTGTAATTTTAGTACAAAATGGTCATAAAACCATACTCCGAAATTGATCTCATCAATCATTCCAAGGTATCTTCTCTTCATAGAGGATAACTATCATATCATAAGGTCTGAAATCGTCTTCAAATTTGACGTTTTAGTGTTGCATTTGGGTTTCTTCATATGATAGTATGATTCATATTTCCTCAGCTCTCAAATATAAATACACAGTAATATTGTATTATATAGATGCTGAAAGTTGCATATCTACACAATTTTTGTTTTAGTCCATGTGGGGTTCCTGTATTCATTCCTTCATGCCACGCCATGTTCCTGCAAAAGCTTATGGTTGTATGCCTATCTCTACTGGGAACTTCTGTAACATGTTCATCTTGCTTATATTCAAGCAAAAAAAATGCAGAAAGAGATGCTTTGTTGACAGTGAAACTAATTTAAATTAGTATGTATTTACCTCTCTACCAATAATAGCAACAGAAGGTACAGGCAGTAACCATGGCACTTCACCAAACACAGCCACTTCCAGAGTCCCAGTACACAATAACACCAACGTAGCAGCAACCATAAGCTGCATTCATTCAATAAGCATCAAATCAGATAGAACTCTTAAGCTGTATCAGAAAGCAAACTCTTAACTGGTTGGTTTCAAACTTGATCCTATTTCTATCACTTATTTTTGTGTGATAGAATTCCTTATCTATCATATAAAGCCAGGACAAATTCTTAGTTACAAATAACCGCCAGCAACGACAAAAATAAAATAATGAAGAAAGGGCCTCTACCTTATCAGCAACAGGATCCAGGAATGCACCAAATGCTGTGCCTAACCGCATCTAATACACAGGTTATAAATTAGTATTAGCAACTACAGTGTATTCAAACAGAAGACCCATAACATATTTGGCTAAATGGTTGGACAGAATCAATCCATATATCAAGAATTACCTTTCTAGCAATATATCCATCAAGCCAATCTGTAATTGCTGCTACAATAAATATACTTGTTGTAGCCGTTGTTGCCCAATATCCATTCATGTAGAAAGCTAGAGAAAATAAATAATATGTTAGACTCAGGTTTTAAGAAATCAATATGAAAAGTTGTACGTGCCAATTACAATCCCTTTGCATTCATGCACACCAATTTACTTTTTCACTTGTTCCTTGTTTGTTGATTGGTGCAATGTATCAAGAGCGGTCATATAATTGTGATAGTATGGGTACTGTAAAGCAGAAAACGACTCAATTTTGCCTCTTTATTAGAAGTTGGCCAAATACGAATATTCTATTTCATCAAGGCAATAGTAGAAGTTTTTCCTTTGCTTCATAGCACTAAACTTTCAATGAAAATATTTTAAATTGATATATGTAATACAGGTAAGATGGGGATGTGATTATGAGAAGCTGGGACATAGCTCAAACACCTCAACTGCATTGAATATGTCATCTTAACAAAGTTACAAGTTTTTCTATTTTTCCTTTTCAAAGGCCGAGCATTTTTCTATTTTTCCATGCTACAATTTACCATTTGTGAGGTGGATTCATATGGCATACATTGTGAAAAAGGTTTCACAAATGAGGAAATTTAACAATCATCTCAATGCATACAAATTTCAAGCCGTCAATTTAACATGATTAATCACACACATCTCCAACAACAACAAAAAAATCGAAATTTGAACAATAATTTTATTTTTTTGTGAAAACAAAACCTCAGGAAGCAATAACTTATATATCAAAAAAAAAAAAAAAAATCATAGACCCAAATGTCATATAAACATGACATACCTAAATCAATCAATCAAATTGCAAATCTCTAACCAATTTTAAAAAAATCAGATCTTGATGATGAAAAAGATACTTACTGCTAACAAGAAGAGGAACAGCAGCAACACGCCCAAGCGTCAAGATCGTCGGCAATGTAAGAATTGTTGTAATCTCCTCCTCATCTCTTTTTAATTCTTGATAATGATTTTCATGTTTTTGATCTTTATGATTCTGATTCATATTGCTATTGCTATTCAAGAATTGAACACCATCTTCTTTCTTCTTTTTATTAATATTTGATGAAAACCCCATATTCTCAGAACACAAACTCAAACCCAAACCCAAACCCTCTTTGCTGCTGCTATTTATTTGTTGAATACCTAAAACTTCTAATACCTTTCTTGTCTCTCGGCGCATCTCCCAGTTTCCTACTCGAACCCTAAAACCTTTCCTTCTACGTCTTTGAAACAACAGACTCTACCACCGCTTTTCACTTTCGGCGATTCTCTGAATCTCCTCCATTCTTTATACCAAAACCACCAACAAAAACAACATAGGATTTATTTTTGGTTTTTTTTTTTGGTGATTTATTAATATATATACGGATATTATTCTTACACCAAAGCAGCAGAAAATGGCTCACGTTAGTGACGTCCGATACAGCTACAAAGATCTTGTTTAGCCTGCGCACCGCCCTGGTTAATAGTGCAAAGCCATTATTGGATTTTTCTTGCTACCAGTAAAAAAGAGAAAAATGGAAGAAAAAATTTCAGATCCCAAATTTCTACAAAAAGAGGAATAAACTAAACTTCCTGGATTTTAGGGGTGAATTCTTGATGTCATATAAGGAGGTATAAACACGTGTAATGTCAATCTGGAGGTTGGTGCATTGTAAGTTAAAGTGGTCTAACCACCACACATCACATGGTGCATTTGTCGACGTCGTTTTGGATGGCCGTGCAAATGTCGCCTACCTAAAAATATCTTTGGTGATTATTGAGGAAACTATCTCTGTTTTTGTTGCAAAATAGGGTCATAAAATTTTGGACGGAGATGGTGCATGGCTGTTGGAAGGAAGATATCGGTTTATTGGGTACCAAAATTCATATAAGACAAAATAAAAAATTTATTATCATAATCTGACATTCCCAATTAGCAATACTATGGCTTTACGTCCAACATGAAAACCATCCGGACGAGTAAGATGATTTCTACTTAGTGGGGCATGTAGCATTTTAAAGGTGTTTTTGCAATACTTACTGGCAATTCAATTGTCTCAGCTCTTAATTTTAATAACGCAACTAACTTTCGTTTGTTTTCCTTTTCAAGGTCATTTGAAAGATAATTTTTCTGGTCGCTAAAAACTAATGATTGAATTTCACATTTGTTGATTGTGAGATTAGAAATCTCCCTAGGTGCTCGCTTTCTTATAAGATTGTACATATCGTAAGAACAACAAATTGTAATAAAGTAGCTTCAAATCATTTATCATTTGGATTTTATAAGCAATTTTCCACCGGGCACGCATTTGAATTTTATCATTTGTAAGATAGTGTGATTTCATCTTTCTTTTCTCTTCCCTTCTAAAAATATCCTAGAGGTCCTTTCATCTTTCTTGCTTAGATTTGGTCCCTTTGGTAGATCTAAGCAAGATTTCCTTTTCTTTTATAGTTTTATGTAATAGTTTATTGAACAAGATGTTTCCACATCATTTTGTGTGTCTTTCGACATGTTTCTTCACCGTTTTGGGGCGATTTTTCTTCGTCGTTGTGGGGCGAGTTCTTCAATCTTTGATGGATGGTTCGTGGCTTGCTACTCTCGATTCAAAAACATCGACGATTCAACACGAAATCGCTTTAAATCCACACTCTAGGGATTTAGGGCATCCAAGTTCGTTTGGATCTACAAGTTTATGGGGAAAATACTCCTTCCTTGGAGCATCTCTTATCATGGAAGAATACAATCAAATCAAATGGTCAGAATTATTTCCGGAATATACCATCATCTCTCCCTTATACATAATCAAAAATTGGGTATCTCTGCGGTTCATTGCTCTTTCTCGATCTACTTGTAGTTGATCCTTATTTGTATTAGGGTCTTGATTATCTTAATATTTTTTAATGTATTTTGATGTTTTTGTTAATCTTGTAAGCGACCATGTAATCACTATTTTAATTTGAATGAATTGAAATTTGTTGATTGACCAAAAAAAAAAAAAAAGTAAGATAGTGTGAGATTAACTTTGTCATCGGGTCCGACACATTTGCCAAAAGATGACGGCTGATAATTTCTCTCAAATTGTTTTTCCCAGCAAACATGAAAGGAGACAAAGGTTAAGAAGAAACTTTAAGAATCTTTTTCCCGATAATATGAATAAAATAAATTAACCTTGCATCCTAATTGGTAAGTGGGGAATTGCCAATTACAAAACTTACATAAGAGGGAAGATCCATGGACACTCTTAGATGGACAAGGTCGGACAAGATTTGCGCCATTTTCTCCACAAAACCCAAACGTTAATGAATTTAAGTCTAATATTTTGATGGTATATTCTTCTTATAAGACTCTACATTCCTACAAAAAATGATTACAATTCGAGATGTATAAAACCACCATCTACCTCTTTGAATAACAGTCGTTCAAAATTAACTGTTGAAATTAAGATCGGTAGATGGTCAGGTTTGCTATCTCGAATTGCAATCATTTTTAGTAGAAATGTAAAGTATTATAATAAGAACATATCCATAAAATATTAGACTTAAATTCATTGTCGTTTGAGTTTGGTGGAGAAAGTGGCGCAAATCTTGTCCGACCTTGTCCATCTAAGAATGTCCATAGATCCTCCCTCCTTACATAAAGACATATATTTGATCATTTAGCAAACTTACAGGCAACAGTGTAGATTGTAGGTCAATCTACCACAAGGTAGATTTTGGTTATTCACATGGCAAATTCTTAGGGCAATTTTATAGTATGGATGTTTAAACATCCACATCTTAAGGATAATCCTTATAAATGCAAATGGTCAGAGATTTGCAAATAGTTTTTCGACTATGGTTTCCAAGGCTTTGAAGATTATCCAAGATGATGGGGTTGAATGAGGGTTACATTTGAACATCGCTAAAACAGAGTTGTTCTGGCCCACCCCGGATCCGAGAGCTTTGGTTACAGGTGTTTTCCCTTCTAATATTAGTTGGTCGTCTAAGGGAGTGAAATTACTTGGTGGTCCGGTCAGTCTTGGTGCTCAATTTAATAAAGAATTGGTTGTTGGTAGAGTGGGCAAGACTATGGCTCTTATTGATGTCGTGGAGAAGCTAAAAGACCCTCAATGTGAAATGCTCTTGTTTAGGAATTGTACGAGTGTGTCGTGGCTTTACTTCACACTGAGAACCACCAAACCTGAATTCATACTCGAAGCTCAAGATTTATTTGATACTCGTCTGTTTCAATTCCGTAGGCACATTATTACTGGTGATGGGCCTGGTTACGGACTTCTTCAGCAGAGATTGTCTACCTTTCCTTTCAAGCATGGAGGTTTTAGTGTGTATACAATGCAGGACACAAAGCATTTTTATTTACAGACCCTTGATCTGCAGTCCACTATTCTCAAACGCTCAGGTATCGATGGTAGTAGTATTTATCTTCTACAAGCTTTGGAATCCTTTAATTCTTTGTGTGGGATTGTTTCTCCTATTTGCATTAGTAATTTTTCCATTCATTCCATGAATTCTTTGGCAACTATTTACTTTGATGATGTAAAGAAGAACTTACCTACCAATTATGTTATGTCTGAACGAGATTCTGTGCTTTGGCAATGTAACCAAACAAAACATGCTTGGGATTTCCTAATGGTGATTCCAATTTTGGGCTCAATCAACTTATTGGAGCTAGGCAATTCAGTGCAGCTCTCCGATACAGATTAGGGATCCCCCTGTTTGAGGTGGATGGGCTTGCCCCTTTTGCAAGAGAGATATGGATGTCTTCGGTGATCATGCTTTGCACTGTGCGAATGAAGTTGGGCTTAAGTTTAGACATGATTTGGTGCGTGACACTATTGCGGACATGTGTTTTCGAGCAGGTGTGCCAGCTATGAAGGAGGTTAACTTGGGTTTTCTTGCGAATAATGGCACATCTCTTCGACCAGCTGATATATTTGTATATAATTGGGACAATGGGCGTGATGTATGCTTGGATGTAACAGGTGTTTCACCTTTTACTGGTGGTGGGGTTCGTTTCCTTTGTCTCAGGTTTGGCCATTAAGAATGTTGTTACTCTCAAGAATGCTATATACTTGGAGAAGTGTACGTCTCAAGGTTACGTTTTTGGGACACTTGCCTTTACCACCTTAGGGGAGTTGGGGAATGATACTATGGACTTTTTGAAGCGCTTACGCAATTATATTGCTAGCCATGATGCTAATGTTCGGGTTGGATAATTTCTTTTTCATAGGTTAGGTGTAGTTTTCCAAAAAGGTGTTGGAGCTCAGCTTGTTGCTGGGCTTCCAACTAATTTTTTACCGGATGATAATCCTTCTGAGTTGTAATTTTGCATTAATTAATTAAGCTACTATGAAAAATCTATAGAAATATCCATAAATCTAAACCCATACTATTTTTTCTATTTTAGATATATTAAAAAATAAAACTATATATCATCCGATTAAAAACCAATCGGATTAGTTTTCGAATTAAATTAAAAAAAAATTGTTATATCTGATTAATCAGTGACCGGACAAAGGAAAAAAAAATATTTAAAAAAATCCATCCGGAATGACGTATCCGCTTGGCCTATGACCGGATGGACTACTCCAGAGTAAACCCCTCAAATATGTGGGTACCATCTGGACTTCACATTAAAAAGCTTAATCATCGCAAAAAGTTAAGTTCATGTAACAAATTCCCGGTCTCCACAAGGATTCTGGTTCATATGAAAGTTTATGACTATGATGGGAGATTTAAGGTCATACTTCGTCCATCCCCTACATAAAGGCGGGGAAGTGGTAAAGTCGGAAAAGTGGAATTCTCTTAAAATAAGAAAGTCTTTTGGCTTTTATAAATTTTCCTAATGTTACTTGATTTATCCTCACCAATTCCAATACAGTTAGTTAGATTTATCAAAAGAAAAATTATTAATATATTAATAATTTCTAATCCACTAAAGTATTGGAAAATTGTAATAGTTTTTTAGGATTACTATATGCATTAACTAAGCCTATATTGTTTAATAAGGGTATATATGGAACAAACCACATTGGAATTGGTTTTCTGCCTATCTATTGGGACAAAAGAACTTCATTTCTCCGCCTTTATATTGGGTACAGAGGGAGTATGATATAGATCTTAGATTCTGTCATAAAGTTAGCATTAACAATGCAAATCTTTCGACGCAAATCAAATCATAACGTGGGTTACCTGGAAATTTCAGTCCAGAGGCATATATCAGATCATAAGGCAAATTTTTGGATGATTTTGGGTCACATTAAGATAACATGACGGAATGTTGGGTATACAATGCATCACTTAGTACTCTTAGGATCACATAACGAATTTTAGGTTATCGTAATAGGTTTTAACCACTTATAAGGCAAATTCCTATATGCAAGGTATATTGCCTAGTTTGTCACTTTTGCACTCATTACGGGCATGACAAACTGGAAAACATAACTCCCTAAGTGGTATAGTATTTACCGAGCGATAGAAACTCCATCGCTTGGTGGTCACTATACCACTCGATGGTCAATAGATCACCAACGATTTATAAACTTTCACTCGATGCTATGGTCGATAATCATCGGTGGTTCATCATCCAATGATCATAAATCCACCCCTATAAATACTCAACATCAAATTCACTTATCAGACCTCATCTACATTTCTCAATTTCTCTTTCACATTTCTTCTAATCTTAAACAAAATACACTTATCACACCTTCTCTGCACTTCGTAAATCTCTAAATTTCTCTAATATAGCTTCTCAATTTTAATCTCAACCTCAATTTGGAAAAAGTACCAAAGTTTAGTTTCAAAATTTACTGTCGCCGAATATGTATGTATTCGTCGGAATAATGTTTATTTTTTTCTATCCAATATTGTATTAATGGTGCTCAACAACATGGTAACATCATGTAGGATAACATATTTCTCAAATATGAAGAACAAATGATGAACATGAATGGTCGTGATGCTAATGGGTTGTTAGATCACTTAGTTGTAATCAATAAGGAATTTGTCTTATATGTTTTTGCGATAATGCAAGCGACTCGAAGCAGGAGAATGGTGATGTTGATGTGGAAAGAAAGTGTTGCACACCGACATGGAAAACAATTTGCATAAGAAAGTTGTTACCTAAAAGTGTTACCCAATTATAATCCAGACTTGTTAGAAGCTAATCATCAAGTATCTGACAAATCATCATACACTTCTTCTTTTTCAACACTAAATTCTCCACCATTTTCACCAAGTCCATCAAATCTTTTTTATTCACCAGATACCATGATAAACCCCGATTCCATCTTAATTATGAACGATGGTAATAAGAGAAAATTACCAATTATAATTTGCATAAGAAAGTTGATATGGAAAACAATTTGCATAAGAAAGTGTTGATGTGGAAAAAAAGTGTTGCACACCGACATAAAGTTGTTACCTAAAAGTGTTACCCAATTATAATCCAGAGTTGTTAGAAGATAATCATCAAGTATCTGACAAATCATCATACACTTCTTCTTCTTCAACACTAAATTCTCCACCATTTTCATCAAGTCCATCAAATCCTTTTTATTCACCAGATACCATGATAAACCCCGATTCCATCTTAATTGTGAACGATGGTAATAATAGAAAATTACCAGGGAGAAACCAAACAAGACTGGCGAGAAAATTAGCTCAAGAATGAGCGACCTCTGAAGGATTTAATGCGTAGGAGTTTATGGAACATCAGATTACCGTGGACAAGCAAAGAGCGGTTGTCCAAAAATTTCAAAATAAGAAGATGAAAAACAATAGGTTTTCTCAAGACAAATTTGTCTATGACTATGACAAGCATATGAATTTTAATGCAGACACTATAACAATGAAGCAACAACAAAAACATGTATGTCAACTGGCTTCTGATAAGCTACAAAGAGAATTAGAACAACAAGAAACATTTAACAACCAAGCTGGTGATCATGATGACGATGATGAATTCAATAAAATAAAACCTCTTAATTAGATAATTGATGTATTAAGTTGAATATTAAAATGTTGATTCATTCTGCTTAATTTTAATTTGAAATGATAAATTTTTCTTAATTTTACATAATTCTATTTAATAAGTTTTGCTTAAAACCACATTAACATCTGAAAACGCCGGGGTACCAAAATACACCACCACTTTTTTCTCAGGCAATCTGTATTGACAAACTCAATACAACTCTGAGAGTTAAACTCAATCAAGGAATAGTATCAGAGTTATCTCTCTCTCTCTCTCTCTTGCGATTAGAACATTTACAGAATCACATCCGTGAACCTAATCACAAAGACATTACTTGGACGGTACCAAAGACCAATGTCCAAGAATCAATAAAATCGTATCCAACAAACTAGGTAGGATGTATCTACTATGATTGATTAACGCACAACCTGTGATATTTCAATTATAAAGATAAACAATATAATGCGGAAAAAAAATAACACAGACACTAAAAGTTTTGTTAACGAGGAAACCGCAAATGTAGAAAAACCTCGGGACCTAGTCCAAATTGAACATCAAACTGTATTAACCCGCTACAGACACTAGCCTACTACCAATTAACTTTGGACTGGAATGTAGTTGATCACTAAAAGGTATATCCCGCCGATTATGGTACAGTCGCGCTCCTAACGCCTCTTGAATGCCAGCAAGACTCCGCACAATTGATTCCTTTAGTTGACGTCACACCAACTAAGAGTTGCTTCAACTCAATTGAAGACTTTGAACCAATCTGCCTTCCACGGATTAATACTATATATGATTTCCTTTTACAATCAAATAATTTGACCAAAGGTGATGGTGTTGATACATGAAAATAATCCATCCTAAATAGATGGCCCCCTTAGCCTATCAAGGGTCCCTTTTAGGATGGAGAGACTAGGGGACTAGGCCAAGCCCACTAGAATGGAATAGTTCTAGTCCATCCAAGACCACATTAAGTTGGTTGGGATTTAGCCCAAGAGGAAAGCCTCTAGGGTTTGGTATTAACTTAAGGAAAGAGAAATGGTAGTTTAGTAATATGTTTTTTTTTTGAAGAAAACAGATCTTAATTTATATTAATCCTCAAAAACACTGAGGCGTTGCATAATACAAATTGGGATTTCATCATGAAACCACCATCTGTTTAAAGAGTTTGAAATTGCAAACTGAACTAAATCATGTGCAATTGAATTAGCGTCTCTAGGAACAGCTGTGAATCTAACTTCACTAAAATCCTTGACGTGATCTTGAATAGAGAGAACAGTGGATCTAATACTCAATCGAATATCATTCATGTTCCATATAATGGATTTAGGAATTTCCTCAGCATCCCCTTCAATTATAATTTTTGAAGCTTGTAGTCGGCATCCCAATTGAGTACCAAGACCGTATGCTTTGGCTTCCGACACCACAGATGAGAAAGAGTTAAAGCAAAAAGCTCCACTTCCCAAATAATTTCCAGATGAGTCTCTAGCTACCGCCGCTGCAGCTCCTTTACCGTCCATGTATGCACCATCTACATTGATTTTGATATAGAATGTAGGAGGAAGTTCCCACTGTATTGTTACTTGTTGATGCATGTTTACAAAAGAACAAAAATTCAATGCATGATGTAAATCAAATATATTAAAATCCTGTAGAGCTTTGTGAATACATAAAGGGACTGACTGTTGGGTATTGTTGAAGACTTGTCATTTATCATCTTCCAAATGTTCCACAGTATGCACGCTCCCAAATTTAAAGAAATTCTATGATCACCCTGGCTTAACCAATTCTGAATGATCTCCATAACATTTACACCATCAGCCACTTCAATTGGTAAAGGACTTTCTTGAAAATACTGCCTTCGAGAATTGACATGAAAACAGTAGGTGTTGGACAGTTTCTTCTTCAGAATTACAAAGAGAGCAAACATTATGAATATTATTGCTGAATCTTGATAAATTGCTATAAACTGGCGAACCATTGTGAAGCACTTTCTAGACGAATGTGTGGATTTTTTGTTGAGTCTTCATTTTTTTCCAAAACTGTTTTCATGGGAAAGAAGAGATAGTTGAGGTTGTTGCGACATTATCAACCATCAATTTATAGCATGATTTTGTCGTGAAGTCCCCTTTCTTTGTTTTCAACCAAATGAGTTTATCCTTCACTGAATAATCATGAGGGATATATATACTGGATATTGCTTCCACTTGATCCACCGGGAATATCTGCATTAAAAGCTCAGTATTCCAAATCTTCGAATGTTGAACAAATAACCTGGTAGGCCTGGAAAAGATGTTTATATTAATGCCTACGAGTGATAACCGCAAGTTCACGGCGTCTATCGGAGACGCGGCAAGTACGGGTCGAACCACAGAGACTTGTGGTGCTATGTGTGATCTAAGGCTTACTTAACTGAATTCAGAGAATAGTAACACAATTATATGTTGTTGCCGATACGGCTGATTGAAGGTCAAAGCAATGAAGGCAAATGAAATACAAACAGTGATAAGAAATGGATGCTAGGGTTATCAAATCCACCTCTAAATTCCTAGTATGTGTTCAACTAGGTTGAGTTTCTTGTTCCTATGGCGTTAAGGATAAGGTGTCAATTTTATCACTTAGCTAAGGGGTTTCACCTAATGATAACTCAATTATCGGCTAAGGCACTAACCTAGAGCACTAGTTGTCTAATTAAGCACAACTAGTCAAAAGAATTAGCATTTTAACTCTAAGGCTTGAGTGGAGCATAGCTAATGTAATTTTAGCCTAACTACAATGTATACTTGGCATGCATTGTGAGAGAAGAACATTGGGTGCTAGAACCTGAGATTATCTTTATAATTAAGCACTCAAGACAACTCAAACTCAGTTGAAATCATAACATGGAATTAGGGTTTCACTGAAACCCTAGCAAACTAATTTAGAACATTAAAAACAACAAATAACAGAAATTAAATCTACAATGGTGCTCTGGCTAATCCCGGCATGAACCCTAACACACACAACCTCTTCTATTTATACATGCATCCAATCCAAACCCTAAAATTGATTTCAAAAATAAATTAAACACAAACCCATGCTTCAATCGCCGCCTGAATCAGTGGTCGCCTCTGCTTCTGCCTCACTGAGAACTCCATACTCTGATTTGATATGACCTAACCCTAGTTCTTTCTATCTCTAACTTAGCTTCTAGGTAAGAGGCTATGAGAGAGATAGAGAGCAAGTAGGGGGGAAAGATGGTGGTTCTTTGTGGTGTGGTTTGGTGGCTGACAAGAGATGGAGGTGGTGGTGATGGCTCTGTCAGGGAGAGGGAGGAAGAGAGGAGAGGGATGGTGGTAGGCCTCGAAAGATGTTTATATTTGAGCCTACGGGTAATACCGCAAGTGCACGGCGTCTATCGGAGACGCGGCAAGTACGGGTCGATCCCACAAGGACTAGGGGTGCTCTACGTGTTTTCTAAGGCTTCTTCAACTGAGATTCAAAGGTGACAGAGTAACAAAAGGGGGAGTTTTTGCAGAAACGGCTGATGTTGAAATGAAGTGAACTTAAGTTAAGGTATTTTGGCTCTAAACTAAGGTAACACAGTGACAATGGGTAAGTGCCAGGGTTATGAATCCACCTCTACTTCTATGCTAAGGTCAAACATACCCTGTTCATATCTCATACCTCCTTCTGAAGGCCTCAGGTGGAGGAATCCTTTAGCTAACTGTCCTCATTCACTCCTAGTATAACTTGTCTTTTCACAGTACAAGTTATCACAAGCTCATTCGGGTTGTAGGCTAACTAATTACTCCTAAGTGATTCAAATGATATCACTAATGCAATCCTAGTATAATTTGTCTTATCACAGTACAAATTATCACAAATGTAATTGATCCAAACAGCATGAAATCACTCATCTCCATTAAGCACAATGAGACACAAAATTAGACATGTGAACTCAACATAAGAGCAGGAGTATCATCAAACACCCTGAAGTTAAATTAAAACATAACAAGATAAAATTGAACACAAATAAACTAAGGTGACAGCTACGGCTAATCCGGGCGTGTCTAAAATCATCATCTCACTCTTATTTATACATACCAAGCAAACCCTAAAACAACAAACCCTAATAATTCAAAAATCGAAATTAATTGAAAAGTAAACTAAACCCATGCTCGATTTTTGCCTCTCCTCTTGTCTCATCATGCTCGAACTCCATGCGGTTACTTGGGTGGAAACCCTAGCCCTAGATGTCTCGATTTAGTTTCTAGGGTTGGTAGAAACTAAAAGGAGAGATCTAGTCCTGGGGTTGTTGGTGGTGATGGTGCGGGGCAGAGATGGTGTGGTTGTTGTCGGTGTATGGAGGTGGTGGTTTTGCGGCGGCCCGGTATGGTCGGGGCGAGAGAGGATGGTAAGGTTGCAGAGGTAGGGGAGAAGAAAAAACGATGGAGAGAAAATGGGTAGTCGACTAGGGGTATAGGGTAGGGTCATCTCGGCCGTGAGGCATGAACGGCGGGGATGATGAAACGTTGCACCGAGCGTTGGATGAAGTTAATGGAGATCGACGAGTCGAGGATGGTTGGCGGTCTCGGTGTGATCCGGTGTTGCACGGGATCATCGAGAGATAGATGTAGCGATGGAGCGACCGTTGGATGTAGCCAGGCGAGATCTCGACGGCTCAGAGTGAGCGGGCTCGGATCCGGGTCGTGGGTAGCTCTAGCCCATGTCTTCCTTGTTGGTTTGCAACTGATTCGCGCGCGGGCTTTGGATATCTGCTCCATAGATGCTCGACTCTAATTCTTCGCTCTTTGGGCTCCTTAGATTCTCCGAGCTTTATTTATTACCTAAAAACACAAAATTAATTAATACAAATATTTATTCTTGAAAACAAAGAAAACACAGAATATGGGATAATATCTGATTTCTAAGCGCAAAAGATGAGTAAAATGCCAATAAAAAGGTGTATAAATATGCACTATTTGGCACTCATCAAATACCCCAAACCTGAATTTTACTTGTCCTCAAGTGAAAGAGAGAAAATAAGAAATCCTAACTATACCCCCCGTCGCAGGTCTCTCGAATGCATTTAGCGTATGCACTAAGCCTTTAAACCCCTAGGTGTCCCTAGTGGACGAGTTGTAGTCTCGTGAGGGTTTACCGAGGAGGTGTACCCACAAAACCTTCTCCAACCGAGAATGTAAAAGAGTCTCAAGCCTCCAAGAAGCTATGAGGACATAGAGTTTCGCATGCTAGTAACGAAGTTAGAACTATCGAAGAACGCATTCTCATCCTTAAGTCTTTGAGCGAGAAGTAACCATACCATATGAAAGAATTCGGGTTCGATTGTGATCATAAGCCTCGACTTCTCGCCTCACTAATAAGGTTTTATGATAATTGCACTCAAAAAGATCGCTTTTAGTCTCTCATGTGTGCGGGCGAGGAAATAAGAGAGAAATCCGCACACGTTGTAGGTAAGAAAGGTAACCTTCCGAAATAAAATCTGGAGACTCCACAGAAGTGTGGACAAAAAGAATCTTTTTCTGATGATCTCTAAGAAGGGAAATCAATCATTAATAAGGGGTGGGAGTACTCACTTACCTTCTCACCCGATCGGCAATTAATATCACTCTCTCATAAGAACCATAGAAACGTCTTCAATCTTCGGTCTTCAACTGTTGATGACGAACTTCTGAACTTCACAAAAACTTAATAATTTTTTTTTTTTTTTTTTTTTTTTTTTAACAAACACTAACAACGATAAAATTTAAATTTTCACAAACTTCATTAATTCTCATCTTCTTTTCCTTTAAAATATCTAACCTTGGACTATCTCAACTTTTCTTCAAATATTCTCGCTAATGCTCAACTTGCTGACGATGATGTGTTTCTATGGGTCTTGCGATTGATTGAGAGAGAGAGATGCTAACTTGCAAATCGATATTTAGAAGGAGTTTTCATCTTTAGACGTCACCCTCATGATTGACAAAAACTAGCACTCAAGAGATCAAAAGTAGTCTTTGAAAATGGTGCGAAGTTGGGTAGCTCACCATTCCTACCGGAATTTACGTGCGGTGACACACACTCTAACGGAGTTTTTCTAGAAAGTTGCAAAAATTGAAGGTTGGTGCCTCACTTGATGTAAATTGGGTAGTCTCCACTATGGTTGATCACAATTCTACTACCGAATATCTATGACACCTAATTCGCCCTCCGGTATGGTTAAATCCAACTTTAACGCTCTAATCAACTAAGAAACCCGATTGTGTTCTCGGTACTTCCAATTTTTGTTATTTGGTGAGAATTTCTATGTAAACATAGCTAAAAGCATGCTAGTGACTCTAAAATCTCTAAAAGTTGGAGGTTTTTATTTGCAATTTTTTTTTTTTTTTTTTTTTTTTTTTTTGAAAATAAAAGGTAAAATAAAAGACTAAAAACTCTAAATGCAAAATGCACCCCCAAACCTAAATCAAACATTGTCCTCAATGTGTCACGGATAGGAAAAATTTAAACAGTCACATACTATGAGAACTATGCTGAAAAGAGAAAAGGGAAGAGATTACCGGAAATGTCGGCGGAAGCAAGGTTGGAGCTTCACTAGTCAAGGCTAGAATCCAATATTCTCAACGGAGATCATATCGGATTAGCATAATATATGTGCAAGAAGACTCAACCGAATCAAGAAAAGAAAAATTTAACAAGTCCTCTTTGGATATATACAATGAAAATGCACCATAAACCAACAGATCTAAAGAGTTGAGGATCAACCCAAAAGACGATATGTACAACCATCAACAATCTTACACAAATATAACATGAGAGTGCAAGTAAGACTGTAGATGTGAAGGAGTTTCCCCAAACCTAAACTTGTGAACAGGTGTGTTTGTGAGAAAAAAATCTTGCAATTTTAAAGGTACATCATGCAAAAGGTCTAACTCAAAATGAGTTTTGCTAATTACAAAGGACATACATATTCCAACTGTGGCTCCTTAAGAGTGTTATACTTTGATGCAAAATAGTCCAAGAGGACTTGGGAAGCACAAAGTTCTAGGCCTAAGTTAGGCATTTTCAGAAAAGTTGGTTTTGCAATTTTGTGACAAATTACACCTAGGTTTGGTGGAGGAGTTTCAATTTGTGACTCGGGGAGAGGTTAGGTACATCTAAGTTGTGTTCATGTATAAAATCATTTGCACCGTCACACTCTTTCCTAAGGTCAGGAGTGGGTAAATCATGGTCATTTTCACAGGGCAATTCATCAGGTTCCACATCAAATTCATCAGAGGAGGCAACATATTGTGACATGGGCGGGGAATCAGACACAGAAATAATATTATGATCCAAAAGAACATTAGTGTCAACGAGAAGATTCATCCTTTCTTAAGTCACAAACAAGTTGTGTAGCATGCTCACATTCACTGAAGAATTTCACAAAACTAAGCTCATAGTTAAGATCACATTTATGAATGTTAGAAGAAGTATCATTCATAAGGTTCTGAGAAGAGACGCCTAATGTCTCTGAACCAAAAGATTCCATCATATTTTCAGCATGCACATGCTCTTCTAACATATCATATTTATCATAGCAAAAATTCATCTCTCCATTCACAATTGTAGCATTTCTAGTGTACTCATTGACCTCTAGATTAGGTTCATATTCAGTATATGGTTGTGCAAAAGGTTCACTAGAGAAGGGATGCTTAGACATGTTGCTATGTGGATGGTCATGCATTGCATTCATTTCAAGCCTAGCATTTTGCTCCATGAGTGTTTCCATTGTTGATTGCAAACTAGGAGTTGGGGAGTATAAAATTGTTCATCTCCCCATTTGTGGTGAATGATGCATGTGTGCGGGTTGATCATGGTCCCAATAGTCACTTTCTAGACACTTCGTACATTGGATTATCATGGTTTTCCCTAGACTGTCTAAAAGCATGCAAAATATGATATTCAGCCGGGGTGGTCTAAGCCACCACATAAGGTGCAAGCATGCATTTCATATTGCCTAGAAAAACTAGATTGACAGATTGCCTTTCTAAAGCAGATTGCCTTTTTAAAGCGGATAGTCGAGCTTCTAATTGATCTAAAAGTGATGACTGGGTATGAGAAAATTGTTCATTTTCAACTTTGTGGTGGATGATGTATGTGATCATAATGATTAGGGTATGTGAGATTAGGGCCCTGAGCAGAGCCCATAAAATTCCCTAAAGTCACTATGGTATATGGGGTGTTCATCCTTTGAAAGGTGCCCGTAAGCAAGCTCTCTAAGGGATTTATTTGTTCCATCCCAGATCTGGACCAAAATCTGACATGGTCTAGCTCTCAAATTGAACTCACAATCTAATTTGGTTTTGGTGGGATTGGTTTGGTTTATTGGGTTTCATTTGGTTTCAATGGGATTCATTTGGTTTTGTTGGGTTTTGGTTTGTTGTGGGCTAGTTGTTTGGTTTTTGAGGGAAGCTTTTGGTTTATGTGGGAAGCCCCGGTTTGTTGCAAAGTGTGTAGCCCGAGAAGTGGCTTGAGTGTGAGCGGCCGGATTAGGTTGAGTTGGGCCCAACTTGGTTTAGAGCCAAGGTTGTGTGATTGTGAGCGGCCCAAAGTTAATACACGGCCAGCGAGATGTGGGCTCGGGTTAGCTTAAGCCCCAGGAGGTGAGCCCGTGCGAAAGGCTCAAGTTTGTGCAGCTAGGCCGGTCTCGGTTACGTGGCACAAGATAACCGAGTCTTTGCAACTCGATTTAGCCTATCTTTGGCAGTGCACAAGTACGGGCTAGTCACGGGTTTGTGACCTAGGTTGGCTTGCCTCACAGAACTGAGCACACACAGATTACACAAATTGGCTCATTGGCAATTTACACAGCATACTTATCAGGTCACAGCACAAGAAAACATTCACAGCACAGCAAGGTCACAGGGTCACACAGAATTAGGCAAAAATCCCAGAGATTGAGCTATACCTAGCTAGGCAGCTAGTTTATCATGCAAAGATGGCTTAGCATTCACAGGGTTTCCACTCAGGGTTTTCGCAATACCACACAACACTCAGGGTTTGCATACAAGCACAGGAATTACACTATGCACTTACTAACCTCAAGTTTGCACTTTTTTGTTCTTTAGGTTAGCTTAGCGGCTTGGCAGCACAGCAGCACAACTACACAGCCTGGGGTTCTCCCTTGGTTTCCTTGGCAGCACAGCAAGCACGGCCAGCACAGCCAGCATATGTTGCTCAACAAACAAATTTAGTACCCAGAAATGCACAACAGCCACTCTCAGTTCCAAGAAATGAGACACAGGATAATAATGCTGACACAGGTGGAAAGTGGGTTGGACTGACACGGGAGTTAAAAGTGACAAGTGACACTAAGCTACAGCTACAGAGGCTTATAGCTCAGGTCAAAAAGCCAAGATGCAGAAAGAACAAAATTTACAGCTGAGTTATGCTACTAGTTATGATAACTACAAGTACAAGTTATACTAAGCTAACCAAGAACAAAAGGAAAATTATGATGCAAATAAAAAAAAGATTCAGCTAAGTTACACTTAAGACAGAGCTAAGAGAAATAGTACAGATAGAATATGTACAAGGAATAGATTGAAACTTAGTAAAGCAAGCACAAAAATCAGCAAGGCACGCGCCAAGTCCCCGGCAGCGGCGCCAAAAACTTGGTAGGCCTCGAAAGATGTTTATATTTGAGCCTACGGGTAATACCGCAAGTGCACGGCGTCTATCGGAGACGCGGCAAGTACGGGTCGATCCCACAAGGACTAGGGGTGCTCTACGTGTTTTCTAAGGCTTCTTATTTGAGATTCAAAGGTGACAGAGTAACAAAAGGGGAGTTTTTGCCGAAACGGCTGATGTTGAAATGAAGTGAACTTAAGTTAAGGTATTTTGGCTCTAAACTAAGGTAACACAGTGACAATGGGTAAGTGCCAGGGTTATGAATCCACCTCTACTTCTATGCTAAGGTCAAACATACCCTGTTCATATCTCATACCTCCTTCTGAAGGCCTCAGGTGGAGGAATCCTTTAGCTAACTTGTCCTCATTCACTCCTAGTATAACTTGTCTTTTCACGGTACAAGTTATCACAAGCTCATTCGGGTTGTAGGCTAACTAATTACTCCTAAGTGATTCAAATGATATCACTAATGCATTCCTAGTATAATTTGTCTTATCACAAGACAAATTATCACAAATGTAATTGATCCAAAAACATGAAATCACTCATCTCCATTAAGCACAATGAGACACAAAATTAGACATATGAACTCAACATAAGAGCAGGAGTATCATCAAACACCACTGAAGTTAAATTAAAACATAACAAGATAAAATTGAACACAAATAAACTAAGGTGACACTCTGGCTAACCCAGGCGTGTCTAAAATCATCATCTCACTCTTCTATTTATACATACCAAGCAAACCCTAAAACAGCAAACCCTAATAATTCAAAAATCGAAATTAATTGAAAAGTAAACTAAACCCATGCTCGATTTTTGCCTCTCCTCTTGTCTCATCATGCTCAGAACTCCATGCGGTTACTTGGGTGGAAACCCTAGCTCTAGATGTCTCTGATTTAGTTTCTAGGGTTGGTAGAAACTAAAAAGGAGAGATCTAGTCCTGGGGTTGTTGGCTGGTGATGGTGCGGGCAGAGATGGTGTGGTTGTTGTTGTCAATGTATGGAGGTGGTGGTTTTGCAGGCGGCGACTGGTATGGTCGGGGCAGAGAGGATGGTAAGGTTGCAGAGGTAGGGGGAGAAGAAAGAAAACGATGGAGATAAAATGGGTAGTCGACTAGGGGTATAGGGTAGGGTCATCTCATTTGTGAGGCATGAACAGGGGGGGATGATGAGAACGCTGCACCGAGCGTTGGATGAAGTTAATGGAGATCGACAGGTCGAGGATGGTTGGCGGTCTCGGTGTGATCCGGGTGTTGCAGGATCATCGAGAGATAGATGTAAGCGATGGAGCGACCGTTGGATGTAGCCGGGCGAGATCTCGGCGGCTCGAGTGAGCGGGATCGGATCGGGTCGTGGGTAGCTCTCAGCCCATGTCTTCCTTGTTGGTTTGCAACTGATTCGCGCGCGGGCTTTGGCTATCTGCTCCATAGATGCTCGACTCTAATTCTTCGCTCTTTGGGCTCCTCAGATTCTCCGAGCTTTATTTATTACCTAAAAACACAAAATTAATTAATATAAATATTTATTCTTGAAAACAAAGAAAACACAGAATATGGGATAATATCTGATTTCTAAGCGCAAAAGATGAGAAAAATGCCAATAAAAAGGTGTATAAATATGCACTATTTGGCACTCATCAGATGGGTTTTGCAGAGGAGTTGGTCGGAGAAGAAAGAGAAGATGGAGAAGAAAATGGGTCTGCTCGAGTGGGGGTATAGGGTTAGGAGACTTTGCTATGGAGCAGGCGCAGCGAGTGATGATGAGAATGATGCAACGAGCGTAGGATCTAGGAGTGATATCCGAGCGGCTCGGGGAGGCTCGGAGTAATCCGGTGTTGAGCGGGGCAGCAAAGTGTGATGCGCATGAAGGAGCGACCGTTGGATGTAGGCCGGGGAGATCTCAACGGCACGAAATGATGGGCTTGGATCGGGTCGTGGGTCGGAGATGGATAGCTCGAGCCCATGTCTTGTAGATGAGTTGCTACTTGTTGGGTTGCAACCATGCGCTTGCGCGTGGGCTTTGGCTTTCGCTCCATAGATGCTCGACTCCAATTCTTCGGCTCTTTTGGCTCTCGGATTCTCCGAGCTTTATTTATTACCTAAAAACACAAAATTAATTAATACAAATATTTATTCTTGAAAACAAAGAAAACACAGAACCGGGATAATATCTCGATTTCTAAGCACAAAAGATGAGTAAAATGCCAATAAAAAGGTGTATAAATATGCACTATTTGGCACTCATCAAATACCCCCAAACCCGAATTTTACTTGTCCTCAAGTGAAACAGAAATTAAGAAATCCTAACTATACCCCTCGTCGCAGGTCTCTCGAATGCATTTAGCGTATGCACTAAGCCTTTAAACCCCTAGGTGTCCCTAGTGGACGAGTTGTAGTCTCGTGAGGGTTTACCAGAGGTGTACCCACAAAACCTTCTCCAACTTCAGAGTGTAAAAGAGTCTCAAGCATCCTAGAAGCTATGAGTACATAGAGTTTCTCGTGCTAGTAACATGAAGTTAGAACTACCAAAGAACGCACTCTCATCCTTAAGTCTTTGAGCGAGAAGTAACCATACCATATGAAAGAATTCGGATTCGATTGTGATCATAAGCCTCGACTTCGCCTCACCATTAAGATTTTATGATAATTGCACTCAAAAAGATCGCTTTTAGTCTCTCATGTGTGCGAGCGGGAATAAAGAGAGAAATCCCGCATACGTTGTAGGTAAGAAGGATAACCTTCAGAAAATAATTTCGGAGACTCCACAAATGTGTGGACAAAAGAATCTTTTTCTGATGATCTCTAAGAAAGGAAATCAACCATTAGCAAGGGGTGGGAGTACTCACTCACTTCTCACCCGATCGGCAATTAATATCACTCTCTCATAAGAACCGTAGAAACGTCTTCACTCTTCGGTCTTCAAATGTTGATGACGAACTTCTAAACTTCACAAAACTTGACAATTTTTAACTTTTCTACTCAATTTCCTTGTTGTTTGGATTTTTCTTCTTGAACTCTCTTTACCATGGTGGTAGCAAAAATAAACTACAATATTTTTTTGATTTTTTTATTTTTTTTTTACATGAAACGAAAATAATAGTAACACAACACACACAATTTTTTTTTTTTTTTTTTTTTTTTTAAGAACTTACAATAAAACAATAAAACTTAATTTTTCACAAACTTCATTAATTCTCATCCTATTTTCTTTTCTTTGTTTTGTTGCATATAAACCTTGGACTATGTCAACTTTTCTTTCAATATTACGATGATGCTCCGTTTCTTGACGATGATGTGTTTCTATGAGTACGTTGATTGAGAGAGAGTGATGCTAACGCAAATCGATATTTAGAAGGAGTTTTCTTCTTTAAACGTCACCCTCATGATTGACAAAAACTAGCACTCAAGAGATCAAAAGTAGTGCTGAAATTGGTGCGAAGTTGGGTAGCTCACCATTCCTACCCGGAATTGATGTACGGTGACACACACTCTAACAAAATTTTCTAGAAGTTGCAAAAAAATTGAAGGTTGGTGCCTCACTTGATGTAAAATGGGTAGTCTCCACTATGGGTGATCACAATTCTACTACCGAATATCTAAATAAAGACCTAATTCGCCCCTCCAGGTATGGTTAAATCCAACTTTAACGCTCTAATCAACTAATGAACCCGATTGTGTTCTCCGGTACTTCTAACTTTTGTTATTTCGGTCAGATTCTCTATGTAAACATAGCTAGAAGCATGCTAGTGACTCTAAAATCTCTAAAAGTTGGGGTTTTTATTTGCAAAAAGTTTTGAATTTTTTTTTTTTTTTTTTTTTTTTTTAAATTGAAGTAAAATAAAAAGACTACAAACTCTATATGCAAATGCAAATGCACCCCCAAACCTAAATCAAACATTGTCCTCAATGTGTCAACAGATGATAAAATTTTAAACAGTCACATACCAAGAGAACTATGCTGATAAGAGAAAAGGGAAGAGATTACCGGATGTCGGCGGAAGCACGGTTAGAGCTTCACTAGTCAAGGCTAGAATCCAACATATCATATCGGATTAGCACAATATATGCACAAGAAGACTCAACCGTTTCAAGAAAAGAAAATTTAACAAGTCCTACTGGATTATATACAATGAAAATTCACCATACACCAACAATCTAAAGAGTTGAGGATCAACCCAAAAGAAAATATGTACAAACATCAACAGTCTTACATAAATATAATATGAGAGTGCAAGTAAGACTGCAAATGGGAATGAGTTTCCCCCAAACCTAAACTTGTCAACAGGTGTGTTTTTCAGCACAAAATCTTGCAAAATTAAAGGTACATCATGCAAAAAGTCTAACTCAAAATGAGTTTTGCTAATAATGAAAGTGACATACATATTCCAACCGTGGCTCCTTAAGAGTGTTATACTTTGATGCAAAATAGTCCAAGAGGACTTGGGAAGCACAAATCTCTAGGCCTAAGTTAGGCATTTTGTAAAAGTTGGTTTTGCAATTTTGTGACAAACTACACCTGGGTTTGGTGGAGGAGTTTCAATTTGTGACTCAGGAGAGATATCAGGTACATCTAAGGTATTTCCATGTATAAAATCATTTGCACCATCACACACTTTCCTAAAGTCAGAAGAGGGTAAATCATGTGCACCTGCATAAAACAGTTCATCAATCTCCATGTCATAATCATAATCACTTTCATGCACAACATGATCAGGAGAGATATCATGCTGTAACCTAGGCATGGAATCGGGCACATGCATTGAATCATCTGTGTTAACAGACAATTCGGCTATTCCTAGGTCACAAACAGGTGGTAAAGCATGCTCACATTCACAGGACAATTGCACAGGTTCCACATCAACAGCACATGTATGAATATCAGAAGAAGCATCATTCATAGGGTTCACGGAGAGACACTTAATGTCTCCTGAACCTACAGATTCTACTATATTTTCAAAATACACATGCTCTTCATATTCATCATCATCATCATCATAGCAAGAATTCATCTCTCCATTCAAAATTGTAGTATTTTTAGTGTACTCATCTACCTCTAGATTAGGTTCATATTCAATGTTAGTTACATGAGTAAGACTAGAAACACTATTTTCAATCCTATCAATTTGTAACTCAATCAGGTTCCTTTGAAGAATCATCTTGAGTTGTTCTATTGAAGGAGAGTCTTCACTAGTGGGTATGCATTCCTCATAGGATATTCATTGTATGGTTGTGCATGAGGTTCACTAGAGAAGGGAAACTCAGACATGTTGCTATGTGGATGGTCATGTATTGCATTCATTTCAAGCCTAGCATTTTGCTCCATGAGCGTTTCCATTATTGATTGCAAACTAGGAGTTGGGGGAGTATAAAATTGTTCATCTCCCCACTGTGGTGAATGATGCATGTGTGCAGGTTGATTATGGTCCCAATGATTGCTAGCATAGTCACTTTTAGACAATTCGTACATTAGATTATCTTGGCTTTCCCTAGACTGCCTAAAATCATGCAAAATATAGTTCTCGGCGGGGTGGTCTAAGCTACCACATAAGGTACAAGCATACATTTCATATTGCCTAGGGAAATTAGATTCGACGGAGTTGCTCATGTAATTGCCTTTCTAAAGCGTAAACTTGAGCTTCTAATTGATCTAAAAGTGATTTGGGTATGAGAAAAGTGTTCATTTTCAACTTTGTGATGGATGATACATGTGCTCATAGTGATTAGGGTATGTGAGGTCGGGGCCCCGAGAAGGCTCATAAAATTCCCTAAAATCACTATGGTATGCGAGGGAGTTCATATTGTGAAGCATGCCCGTAAGCATGCTCTCTAATGGATTTGTTTGTATCCCGAGTTGCAGACCAAAAAATCGACATGATTTAGCACTCAAATTGAACTCAAGCTTGATTGTAGTGGACTTAATTTGGTTTATTGTGTTTCATTTGGTTTATTGGGTTTCATTTGGTTTTGTGGGTTTCTTTTGGTTTAAGTGGGCTTTAGGCTATGCAAAGACAAGCCGCACGGCCCGGTGGAACTGTGGGTTTGATTTATGTTCACCCAGGTTATGGGCTTCAAGATACAGTGCACGGCCAAGCAGATGTGGGCTTGATTTAGGCCGGGCAAGTTAGCGGCCCGAGGTTGTGGGAGGCTTAGGTTTGCTTGCGGCCAATGGTGGGCAAACTTAGCCTAGAGGAAACAAGCTTATGTGGGCTTAGTTAGTTTCAGCCACTAATTTTGGGAAGCTTAGTGGTTGTGTGTTCCCGGTTTAAGTGCAAATGCACGGGTATGTGTAGATGCGGGTGTGCACTGACCTAGTATGTGAGCTTCAGTTTATGCTCAAGTTGTTTTTGTGCAGGGATTGGCAAGTTATGTGCAGCCCTAGGCCAAGCATAAGAAAACAACAATAGGCCAGCAACTCTCTAAGTACAGCTCTAAGTGCAGGCCAACAACTCTCAACACAGCTCTACAAGCTCAATTGATGGCAGGTGAAGACTCATACAAGGTTCGAAACAAGATTAAGCATGCAAAAGAGTTCAGGGTGTGTGGCATCAACTCACTCAGTTGATGTCACTTGAGCTTTCAGCCACTCAGGTTTCAGCCAATAGAATTATGCACACATCTCACTCCACAGGGTTATGCACAGGTCATTCAACAGGGTCTGTGGATTGGAGCACAGCTCAGAGGTATGCTCAGGGTTGCAGCTTAAATGTCTCTCCAAGGTGCGGCTCAACTCACAGCTTCAAGGGCTGGAGTTGGGGCACAGGGCAATTGAAATTAGCTAAGGGCTACAGCACAGATTAACACACAGAACACTCAATGGAAAGCAAACCTAGAGCACACAATTCAGGGTGTCACAGAATGCCAATTCACAGCACAAGCTGGAAGGTTTGGCTGATGTCAACTATCTCAGTTGACTTCAGCTGGGTTTGTAGCTAAACTGGTTATCCAATTTGTAGCTCAAGATCAACAGCTGCAGGGGCTGGAGCTTGGCTCAAGGCATCTTGTTTTCATACATTCAGGCCAAGAGTGATACAAGCTATGCTCAAGCAAGGTAATGACACAGGTTATGCTCAGCTCACACAAGAACAAAGGTTTGTGGCATGAACACTACCTAGCACGGTGAAGACAAACTCGGGGTTTACGGGAAGTTTAGTAATGCTTACCTCACTCACGGGGCAATGCAAGGTTCAATTACGGTGCATTCACGAGGTTAAGCTCAAACTTGAGCTTTTCCTTGCCTTCCTTGGGTTGGCTCAATTGCTCACGAGCAAGAAGATAGCAAAGATAGCATAATAGGTTTTCTTTGGCTCAACAAGAGTTTTAGTACTCTGTAATGTGCAAGTTAAAGCAAAGAAAGTGGAAATCCAGACTGGCTATCACCAGCTGAGAATATTTTGACTGACAGGAACAAGAGAGCTTAAGCGAAACAAGATCAATGCCAAAGTGCAAATGAACCGAGATGCAAGAAAACAAGTGCGAGAGCATATGCAAATGAGTTACAAATGAGAGAGACTGCAAATGAAAGAAGCTACAAGATAATGATGCTTATAAGAAAATACAAAAGATGCAGAGATATGCAAAGTGAAGCTAAGCTATAGCTAAAATGGCATGGAAACAAGAAAAATATGCTTCCTAAGATGCAATACAGATGCAAGGATGCAAGGAAAAGAAAAAGAAAAACTTTAGCTAAGTTACAGTAAAACAGGGCTACAAGTAATATTACACAACAAGTATGTACAAGGGTGAGTGAAAAACAGTGAAGATAGGCCAGCAATCACAGGGCACACGCCAAGTCCCCGGCAGCGGCGCCAAAAACTTGGTATGCCTGGAAAAGATGTTTATATTAATGCCTACGAGTGATAACCGCAAGTGCACGGCGTCTATCGGAGACGCGGCAAGTACGGGGTCGAACCACGAGAGACTTGTGGTGCTATGTGTGATCTAAGGCTTACTTAACTGAATTCAGAGAATAGTAACACAATTATATGTTGTTACCGATACGGCTGATTGAAGGTCAAAGCAATGAAGGCAAATGAAATACAAACAGTGATAAGAAATGGATGCTAGGGTTATCAAATCCACCTCTAAATTCCTAGTATGTGTTCAACTAGGTTGAGTTTCTTGTTCCTATGGCAGTTAAGGATAAGGTGTCAATTTTATCACTTAGATAAGGGGTTTCACCTAATGATAACTCAATTATCAGCTAAGGCACTAACCTAGAGCACTAGTTGTCTAATTAAGCACAACTAGTCAAAAGAATTAGCATTTTAACTCTAAGGCTTGAGCTGGAGCATAGCCAATGTAATTTTAGCCTAACTACAATGTATACTTGGCATGCATTGTGAGAGAAGAACATTGGGTGCTAGAACTGAGATTATCTTTATAATTAAGCACTCAAGACAACTCAAACTCAGTTGAAATCATAACATGGAATTAGGGTTCACTGAAACCCTAGCAAACTAATTTAGAACATTAAAAACAACAAATAACAGAAATTAAATCTACAATGGTGCTCTGGCTAATCCCGGCATGAACCCTAACACACACAACCTCTTCTATTTATACATGCATCCCCTCCAAACCCTAAAATTGATTTCAAAAATAAATTAAACACAAACCCATGCTTCAATCGCCTCTGAATCAGTGGTCGCCTCTGCTTCTGCCTCACTGAGAACTCCATACTCTGATTTGATATGACCTAACCCTAGTTCTTTCTATCTCTAACTTAGCTTCTAGGTAAGAGGCTATGAGAGAGATAGAGAGCAAGTAGGGGGGAAAGATGGTGGTTGCTGTGGTGGTGCGGCTGGTGGCTGACAAGAGATGGAGGTGGTGGTGATGGCTCTGTCAGGGAGAGGGAGGAAGAGAGGAGAGGGATGGGTTTTGCAGAGGAGTTGGTCGGAGAAGAAAGAGAAGATGGAGAAGAGAATGGGTCTGCTCGAGTGGGGGTATAGGGTTAGGCGACTTTGCTATGGAGCAGGCGCAGCGAGTGATGATGAGAATGATGCAGCGAGCGTAGGATCTAGGGAGTGATATCTGAACGGCTCAGGGAGGCTCGGAGTAACTGGTGTTGAGCGGGGCAGCAAAGTGTGATGCGCATGAAGGAGCGACCGTTGGATGTAGCTGAGGGAGATCTCAACGGCTCAGAAATGATGGGCTTGGATCCGGGTCGTGGGTCGGAGATGGATAGCTCGAGCCCATGTCTTGTAGATGAGTTGCTACTTGTTGGGTTGCAACATTGCGCGCGCGGCTTTGGCTTTCTGCTCCATAGATGCTCGACTCCATTCTTCGCTCTTTTGGCTCCTCGGATTCTCCGAGCTTTATTTATTACCTAAAAACACAAAATTAATTAATACAAATATTTATTCTTGAAAACAAAGAAAACACAGAATGCGGGATAATATCTAATTTCTAAGCGCAAAAGATGAGTAAAATGCCAATAAAAAGGTGTATAAATATGCACTATTTGGCACTCATCAAATACCCCCAAACCCGAATTTTACTTGTCCTCAAGTGAAACAGAAATTAAGAAATCCTAACTATACCCCTGTCGCAGTCTCTCGAATGCATTTAGCATATGCACTAAGCCTTTAAACCCCTAGGTGTCCCTAGTGGACGAGTTGTAGTCTCGTGAGGGTTTACCGCAGGTGTACCCTCAAAACCTTCTCCAACTTCGAGTGTAAAAGAGTCTCAAGCATCCTAGAAGCTATGAGTACATAGAGTTTCACGTGCTAGTAACATGAAGTTAGAACTACCAAAGAACGCACTCTCATCCTTAAGTCTTTGAGCGAGAAGTAACCATACCATATGAAAGAATTCGGATTCGATTGTGATCATAAGCCTCGACTTCGCCTCACCATTAAGATTTTATGATAATTGCACTCAAAAAGATCGCTTTTTTAGTCTCTCATGTGTGCAGCAGGAATAAAGAGAGAAATCCCGCACACGTTGTAGGTAAGAAGGATAACCTTCCGAAAATAATTTTCGGAGACTCCACGGATGTGTGGACAAAAGAATCTTTTTCGATGATCTCTAAGAATGGAAATCAACCATTAGCAAGGGGTGGGAGTACTCACTCACTTCTCACCCGATCGGCAATTAATATCACTCTCTCATAAGAACCGTAGAAACGTCTTCACTCTTCGGTCTTCGGTCTTCAAATGTTGATGACGAACTTCTAAACTTCACAAAACTTGACAATTTTTAACTTTTCTACTCAATTTCCTTGTTGTTTGGATTTTTCTTCTTGAACTCTCTTTACCATGGTGGTAGCAAAAATAAACTACAATATTTTTTTGATTTTTTTTTTTTTTTACATGAAACGAAAATAATAGTAACACAACACACACAATTTTTTTTTTTTTTTTTTTTTTTTTTAAGAACTTACAATAAAACAATAAAACTTAATTTTTCACAAACTTCATTAATTCTCATCCTATTTTCTTTTCTTTGTTTTGTTGCATATAAACCTTGGACTATGTCAACTTTTCTTTCAATATTCTGATGATGCTCCGTTTGCTGATGATGATGTGTTTCTATGAGTCTGTTGATTGAGAGAGAGAGTGATGCTAACTGCAAATCGATATTTAGAAGGAGTTTTCTTCTTTAAACGTCACCCTCATGATTGACAAAAACTAGCACTCAAGAGATCAAAAGTAGTGCTGAAATTGGTGCGAAGTTGGGTAGCTCACCATTCCTACCCGGAATTGATGTACGGTGACACACACTCTAACAGCTTTTCTAGAAGTTGCAAAAATTGAAGGTTGGTGCCTCACTTGATGTAAAATGGGTAGTCTCCACTATGGGTGATCACAATTCTACTACCGAATATCTAAACAAACACCTAATTCGCCCTCCCAGGTATGGTTAAATCCAACTTTAACGCTCTAATCAACTAAGGAACCCGATTGTGTTCTCCGGTACTTCTAACTTTTGTTATTTCGGTCAGATTCTCTATGTAAACATAGCTAGAAGCATGCTAGTGACTCTAAAATCTCTAAAAGTTGGAGGTTTTTATTTGCAAAAAGTTTTGAATTTTTTTTTTTTTTTTTTTTAAATTGAAGTAAAATAAAAAGACTACAAACTCTATATGCAAATGCAAATGCACCCCCAAACGTAAATCAAACATTGTCCTCAATGTGTCAACAGATGATAAAATTTTAAACAGTCACATACCAAGAGAACTATGCTGATAAGAGAAAAGGGAAGAGATTAATGGATGTGGCAGGAAGCACGGTTAGAGCTTCACTAGTCAAGGCTAGAATCCAACATATCATATCGGATTAGCACAATATATGCACAAGAAGACTCAACCGTTTCAAGAAAAGAAAATTTAACAAGTCATACTGGATTATATACAATGAAAATTCATCATACACCAACAATCTAAAGAGTTGAGGATCAACCCAAAAGAAAATATGTACAAACATCAACAGTCTTACACAAATATAATATGAGAGTGCAAGTAAGACTGCAAATGGGAATGAGTTTCCCCCAAACCTAAACTTGTCAACAGGTGTGTTTTTCAGCACAAAATCTTGCAAAATTAAAGGTACATCATGCAAAAAGTCTAACTCAAAATGAGTTTTGCTAATAACAGGCAGACATACATATTCCAACTGTGGCTCCTTAAGAGTGTTATACTTTGATGCAAAATAGTCCAAGAGGACTTGGGAAGCACAAATCTCTAGGCCTAAGTTAGGCATTTTCAGAAAAGTTGGTTTTGCAATTTTGTGACAAACTACACCTAGGTTTGGTGGAGGAGTTTCAATTTGTGACTCAGGAGAGAGATCAGGTACATCTAAGGTATTTCCATGTATAAAATCATTTGCACCATCACACACTTTCCTAAAGTCAGAAGAGGGTAAATCATGTGCACCTGCATAAAACAGTTCATCAATCTCCATGTCATAATCATAATCACTTTCATGCACAACATGATCAGGAGAGATATCATGCTGTAACCTAGGCATGGAATCGGGCACATGCATTGAATCATCTGTGTTAACAGACAATTCAGCTATTCCTAGGTCACAAACAGGTGGTAAAGCATGCTCACATTCACAGGACAATTGCACAGGTTCCACATCAACAGCACATGTATGAATATCAGAAGAAGCATCATTCATAGGGTTCACAGGAGAGACACTTAATGTCTCTGAACCTACAGATTCTACTATATTTTCAAAATACACATGCTCTTCATATTCATCATCATCATCATCATAGCAAGAATTCATCTCTCCATTCAAAATTGTAGTATTTTTAGTGTACTCATCAACCTCTAGATTAGGTTCATATTCAATGTTAGTTGCATGAGTAAGACTAGAAACACTATTTTCAATCCTATCAATTTGTAACTCAATCAGGTTCCTTTGAAGAATCATCTTGAGTTGTTCTATTGAAGGAGAGTGTTCACTAGTGGGTATGCATTCCTCATATGGATATTCATTGTATGGTTGTGCATGAGGTTCACTAGAGAAGGGAAACTCAGACATGTTGCTATGTGGATGGTCATGTATTGCATTCATTTCAAGCCTAGCATTTTGCTCCATGAGCGTTTCCATTATTGATTGCAAACTAGGAGTTGGGGGAGTATAAAATTGTTCATCTCCCCACTGTGGTGAATGATGCATGTGTGCAGGTTGATTATGGTCCCAATGATTGCTAGCATAGTCACTTTTAGACAATTCGTACATTAGATTATCTTGGCTTTCCCTAGACTGCCTAAAATCATGCAAAATATAGCAGTTCTCAGCAGGGTGGTCTAAGCTACCACATAAGGTACAAGCATACATTTCATATTGCCTAGGGAAATTAGATTCGACAGGTTGCTCATGTAATTGCCTTTCTAAAGCAGAAACTTGAGCTTCTAATTGATCTAAAAGTGATGACTGGGTATGAGAAAAGTGTTCATTTTCAACCTGTGATGGATGATACATGTGCTCATAGTGATTAGGGTATGTGAGGTCAGGGCCCTGAGAAGGCTCATAAAATTCCCTAAAATCACTATGGTATGTGGGGAGTTCATATTGTGAAGCATGCCCGTAAGCATGCTCTCTAATGGATTTGTTTGTATCCTCAGTTGCAGACCAAAATCCTGACATGATTTAGCACTCAAATTGAACTCAAGCCCAGTTGTAGTGGACTTAATTTGGTTTATTGTGTTTCATTTGGTTTATTGGGTTTCATTTGGTTTTGTGGGTTTCTTTTGGTTTAAGTGGGCTTTAGGCTATGCAAAGACAAGCTGCACAGCCCAGTGGAACTGTGGGTTTCAGTTTATGTTCAGCCCAGGTTATGGGCTTCAGTACAATGCACAGCCCAGCAGATGTGGGCTTCAGTTTAGGCTGGCAAGTTAGCAGCCCAGGTTGTGGGAGGCTTAGGTTTGCTTGCAGCCCAGCAGTGGGCAGCTTAGCCTAGAGGAAACAAGCTTATGTGGGCTTAGTTAGTTTCCAGCCCACTAATTTTGGGAAGCTTAGTGGTTGTGTGTTCCAGTTTAAGTGCAAATGCACAGGTATGTGTAGATGCAGGTTTGTGCACTGACCCTAGTATGTGAGCTTCAGTTTATGCTCAAGTTGTTTTTGTGCAGGGATTGGCAAGTTATGTGCAGCCCTAGGCCAAGCATAAGAAAACAACAATGGGGCAAGTTATACAGGGGAGCTTAAGCAACAGCACAGCCCCTGTAACTCACAGCATAGGCCAGCAACTCTCTAAGTGCAGCTCTAAGTGTAGGCCAACAACTCTCAACACAGCTCTAAAAGCTCAATTGATGGCAGGTGAAGACTTATACAAGGTTCGAAACAAGATTAAGCATGCAAAAGAGTTCAGGGTGTGTGGCATCAACTCACTCGGTTGATGTCACTTGAGCTTTCGACCACTCGGGTTTCAGCCAATAGAATTATGCACACATCTCACTCCACGGGGTTATGCACGGGTCATTCAACGGTTCTGTGGATTGGAGCACGGCTCGAGGTATGCTCGGGGTTGCGGCTTAAATGGCTCTCCAGGTGCGGCTCAACTCACGGCTTCAAGGGCTGGAGTTGGGGCACGGAGGCAAATGAAATTAGCTAAGGGCTACAACGACAGTATTAACCTGAGAACACTCAATGGAAAGCAAACCTAGAGCACACAATTCGGGTGTCACAGAATGCCAATTCACATCACAAGTCGAGGAGGTTTGGGTGATGTCAACTATCTCAATTGACTTCAGTTTGGGTTTGTAGCTAAGTGGTTATCCAATTTGTAGCTCAAGCTCAACAAGTAGGGGTTGAGCTTGGCTCAAGGCATCTTGTTTTCATACATTCAGGCCAAGAGTGATACAAGCTATGCTCAAGCAAGGTAATGGCACAGGTTATGCTCAGCTCACACAAGAACAAAGGTTTCAGGGCATGAACACTACCTAGCACAGGTGAAGACACACTCAGGGTTTACAGGGGAAGTTTAGTAATGCTTACCTCACTCACAGGGCAATGCAAGGTTCAATTACAGTGCATTCACAGGTCAAGCTCAAACTTGAGCTTTTCCTTGCCTTCCTTGGGTTGGCTCAGCTGCTCACAGGCACAGCAGCATAGCAGCATAGCATAATAGGTACCTGCTGGCTCAACAAGAGTTTTAGTACTCTGCAATGTGCAAGTTAAAGCAAAGAAAGTGGAAATCGGTACTGGCTATCACCAGCTGAGAATATTTTGGACTGACAGGGGAACAAGAGAGCTTAATCTGAAACAAGTATCAATGCCAAAGTGCAAATGAAGCGAGATGCAAGAAAACAAGTGCGAGCATATGCAAATGAGTTACAAATGAGAGAGACTGCAAATGAAAGAAGCTACAAGATAATGATGCTTATAAGAAAATACAAAAGATGCAGAGATATGCAAAGTGAAGCTAAGCTATAGCTAAAATGCTATGGAAACAAGAAAAATATGCTTGCTAAGATGCAATACGAGATGGAAGGATGCAAGGAAAAGAAAAAGAAAAACTTTAGCTAAGTTACAAGTAAACGGGGCTACAAGTAATATTACACAACAAGTCTGTACAAGGGTGAGTGAAAAACAGTGAAGATAGGCCAGCAATCACAGGGCACACGCCAAGTCCCCGGCAGCGGCGCCAAAAACTTGGTATGCCTGGAAAAGATGTTTATATTAATGCCTACGAGTGATAACCGCAAGTGCACGGCGTCTATCGGAGACGCGGCAAGTACGGGTCGAACCACAGAGACTTGTGGTGCTATGTGTGATCTAAGGCTTACTTAACTGAATTGAGAATAGTAACACAATTATATGTTGTTGCCGATACGGCTGATTGAAGGTCAAATCAATGAAGGGAAATGAAATACAAACAGTGATAAGAAATGGATGCTAGGGTTATCAAATCCACCTCTAAATTCCTAGTATGTGTTCAACTAGGTTGAGTTTCTTGTTCCTATGGCAGTTAAGGATAAGGTGTCAATTTTATCACTTAGCTAAGGGGTTTCACCTAATGATAACTCAATTATCAGCTAAGGCACTAACCTAGAGCACTAGTTGTCTAATTAAGCACAACTAGTCAAAAGAATTAGCATTTTAACTCTAAGGCTTGAGCTGGAGCATAGCCAATGTAATTTTAGCCTAACTACAATGTATACTTGGCATGCATTGTGAGAGAAGAACATTGGGTGCTAGAACTGAGATTATCTTTATAATTAAGCACTCAAGACAACTCAAACTCAGTTGAAATCATAACATGGAATTAGGGTTTCACTGAAACCCTAGCAAACTAATTTAGAACATTAAAAACAACAAATAACGTAAAATTAAATCTACAATGGTGCTCTACGGCTAATCCCGGCATGAACCCTAACGCACACAGCCTCTTCTATTTATACATGCATCCTCCAAACCCTAAAATTGATTTCAAAAATAAATTAAACACAAACCCATGCTTCAATCGCCCGAATCGGTGGTCGCCTGCTTCGCCTCACCGAGAACTCCATACTCGATTTGATATGACCTAACCCTAGTTCTTTCTATCTCTAACTTAGCTTCTAGGTAAGAGGCTATGAGAGAGATAGAGAGCAAGTAGGGGAAAGATGGTGGTTCTTTGTGGTGGTGCAATGGGTGGTGACAAGAGATGGAGGTGGTGGTGATGGCTCTGTCAGGGAGAGGGAGGAAGAGAGGAGAGGGATGGGTTTTGCAGAGGAGTTGGTCGGAGAAGAAAGAGAAGATGGAGAAGAGAATGGGTCTGCTCGAGTGGGGGTATAGGGTTAGGCGACTTTGCTATGGAGCAGGCGCAGCGAGTGATGATAGAATGATGCAGCGAGCGTAGGATCTAGGGAGTGATATCTGAACGGCTCAGGGAGGCTCGGAGTAATCTGGTGTTGAGCGGGGGCAACAAAGTGTGATGCGCATGAAGGAGCGACCGTTGGATGTAGCTGAGGGAGATCTCAACGGCTCAGAAATGATAGGCTTGGATCCGGGTCGTGGGTCGGAGATGGATAGCTCGAGCCCATGTCTTGTAGATGAGTTGCTACTTGTTGGGTTGCAACTGTTGCGCGCGCGGGCTTTGGCTTTTTGCTCCATAGATGCTCGACTCCAATTATTCGCTCTTTTGGCTCCTCAGATTCTCCGAGCTTTATTTATTACCTAAAAACACAAAATTAATTAATACAAATATTTATTCTTGAAAACAAAGAAAACACAGAATCTGGGATAATATCCGATTTCTAAGCGCAAAAGATGAGTAAAATGCCAATAAAAAGGTGTATAAATATGCACTATTTGGCACTCATCAAATACCCCCAAACCCGAATTTTACTTGTCCTCAAGTGAAACAGAAATTAAGAAATCCTAACTATACCCCTGTCGCAGGTCTCTCGAATGCATTTAGCGTATGCACTAAGCCTTTAAACCCCTAGGTGTCCCTAGTGGACGAGTTGTAGTCTCGTGAGGGTTTACCAGAGGTGTACCCACAAAACCTTCTCCAACTTCAGAGTGTAAAAGAGTCTCAAGCATCCTAGAAGCTATGAGTACATAGAGTTTCTGCGTGCTAGTAACATGAAGTTAGAACTACCAAAGAACGCACTCTCATCCTTAAGTGCTGAGCGAGAAGTAACCATACCATATGAAAGAATTCGGATTCGATTGTGATCATAAGCCTCGACTTCTGCCTCACCATTAAGATTTTATGATAATTGCACTCAAAAAGATCGCCTTTTTAGTCTCTCATGTGTGCAGGCAGGAATAAAGAGAGAAATCCTGCACACGTTGTAGGTAAGAAGGATAACCTTCCGAAAATAATTTCTGGAGACTCCACAGATGTGTGGACAAAAAGAATCTTTTTCTAATGATCTCTAAGAAAGGAAATCAACCATTAGCAAGGGGTGGGAGTACTCACTCACTTCTCACCCGATCGGCAATTAATATCACTCTCTCATAAGAACCGTAGAAACGTCTTCACTCTTCGGTCTTCGGTCTTCAAATGTTGATGACGAACTTCTAAACTTCACAAAACTTGACAATTTTTAACTTTTCTACTCAATTTCCTTGTTGTTTGGATTTTTCTTCTTGAACTCTCTTTACCATGGTGGTAGCAAAAATAAACTACAATATTTTTTTGATTTTTTTATTTTTGATTTTTGATTTTTGATTTTTTTTTTACATGAAACGAAAATAATAGTAATACAACACACACAATTTTTTTTTTTTTTTTTTTTTTTTTTTTTTTTAAGAACTTACAATAAAACAATAAAACTTAATTTTTCACAAACTTCATTAATTCTCATCCTATTAATCAGCATCAACTATTAGCAGCGAACATAAGCACCATTGATCGTTCTTCACCATCACTGCCGATATTGTTGACAGCAAAATCTATGCCCTTCATCGCAAATACATATTCATGTTCAACTCGAGCTCTCCATAGTCCTAAGCTTGTTCTTCCAACTCGAGCGACTCTAATAACATCATGAGCATCGCCATTCTCGAGCTCGTCACTCATCATTCCCGGCATTACTGCCATCTTCACCATCGAGAAGCAATGACAACAGCAACACCATCATTTCATCATCACAACTGCCGATAATGGCAGCAGCATCACCGATATGTTGAACACCATTTCCAAGCATGACCCATCTCTTCTAACTGCTTCAGTAGACCATTGATTCATTTGAATTCGAGAATTACCTCAAAACCGTCACATCATGATCATCACGATCATCATCTTCATGAACTTGATAGAGACCATTGAATTGAAATCAGGCTCCTACCCAAGCTTTCCATCATCCCCAAGAACCTAGTGATGCATTCAAATTCGAATATCGTTGGTGATCAAATTCATCACCATCGTGATCATCATGATGACCACCATTAAGAACAGCTCATGTTCTTCATGTTCATAATAAGGAAGAAGAAGAGGCGCCCTGAGTAATAATTCAGGTGCCTTTAGTGATTTATGAAATTGGCTTCCCCTTAACAGAGTGGACGCCCTTAGTAAAAATACCCGATTGCCTTTAGCGATTCTTTGTGGAAACAGTCTGCCCCTTAACATGAGGTGCCACTTAACGAACAGTGAGGATGCCAGCAGCACATTCCTTAGAAGTTGACCATCTCGACCTTTAGTCTTATGAGTTTTTGTTTTGCTCATAACTTCTTCATACGAACTCAGAATGACTCCGTTCTTTCGACATCTTTTCTTGGTCCTATGGTGCGATAACAATCTGATTGCATCCCGAATAACCATCCAGAAAGCAATAATGAGAATGTCCCGCTAGCCTATCTAACATTTGATCAATGAAAGGCAAAGGGAAGTGATCCTTGCGGGTAGCCGAATTGAGCTTTCTGTAGTCTATGCACACTCGTCATCCTGTTTGAACTCTTGTAGGAATAAGTTAATCATCCTAATTTCTGACAACAGTGACACCTGATTTCTTAGGAACCACTTGTACTGGACTAACCCATTTGCTGTCAGAAATTGGGTAAATCACCCCCACACTTAGCAATTTGATGATCTCTTTCTTTACGACCTCCATCACTGGGGGCCTACGCTGAGCATCACGTACCGGCTTGACATTATCTTCCATTAGGATTATGTGCATGCACATGGATGGACTAATGCCTTTGATGTCAGCGATTGTCCAACCAATAGCTGTTTTATGCTCCTTCATAACCCTAAGTAGGCGTTCTTCATGTACTGATGTGAGATTCTTTGCAATAATGACTGGAAGTTCTTCTCCATCACCCAATTAAGTGTACTTTAAGTGATCGGGTAGAGGCTTCAATTCTAATTTAGGTTCCTGCACAACAGAAGGTAATGGAACTTCATCAGTTGCGGTAAAGAAATATGAGAGATATTACCTGTTTCAGCTTCTTGTGATGCCGTTAAAGCACCACACATCTCCTCTATCCCTTTGGCTAGGTCAACGTCCAAAATAGGCATGCCATGGACTTCCAAATCAATACTATTTTGTAGCACAGATTCAAGTTCATCCTCGTTGTTCAAATCAAACATCTGTTGTGCCAACGAACCAATAACATCAATAGAAAATGCAGAATGGATATCACTTGGATAATGCATAACTTCAAAGATATTGAAGCGTATAATCTCTTTGTCAAATTCCATAGTGAGTGTCCCAGTATCGCAGTCAATCTTCGTCTTAGCAGTCTTCATAAATGGTCTCCCAAGAAGTAATGAAGTAGACGAACAATTGTCTCCATTCTGCATATCCACAACAAAGAAATCAACCGGAAAGATTAATTCATTCACTTGCACCAACACGTCTTCCACGAGTCCCTTAGGATATATGTTAGACTTATTCGCCAATTGAATGATAATCCCTATCTCCTTTAAAGGTCCCAGGTTCAAAGAATCATAAACATCGGCTGACATCACGCTAATGGAAGCTCCCAAATCAAGCAAAGCACGTTCAAATCGTTTGTCACCAATAGTAACTAGAACTGTAAAACCACCAGGATCTTTGCATTTTGTAGGCATCTTCTTTAACAACATAGTTGAAGCACTTTCTCCCACCTGAGTGATCTCGTTAGCAATCAACCTATCTTTCATTGTACACAAATCCTTTAGAACCTTGGCATACCTGGGTACCGTTCTGATGGCTTCAATAAATGGAATGTTGATATGCACCTTGCTGAAAATATCCATAATCTCCTTGTCTAGAGCTTGCTTTTTTGACTTGGCAAAGCGACTAGGAAAAGGAGGTGGTGTGGTAAAAGTGGGAACCGTGTCCTTAGGTTGGCCGATTGAAGTTGTATTTTCCTTTGGAACAGTTTCCACCTCTACTTCCTTTTCTGAGTCGTGACTAACCTTTTCTTGTTGTTTTGGCTCTTTTGTCTGCTTTCCACTCCTCAAAAGTACTGCATTAATATTCTCTCTTAGATTCACAAAAGTTTGTGATGGAAGCTTTGATGATGCTTGTGCCTTCAGTTGATTTATCTCAGTTGCCATTTGCCCCATTTGAGTATGCAGATCTTTAATACCAGAGTCCGTCTTCTGCATATGTTGATCAGCTTTTTGTTGACTTTGTTGGAACATGGATTAGAGACCTTGCATCATAGTAATCATCTTCTCAGACGCGTCATCCTTGGGAACTTGAGGTTGCGGCTGTGACTGGAATTGTGGTTGTTGAAAACCACCTTGCCGAGCATATGGATTTTGAACTGCAGCTTGCTTTTTTGCGTAGCTGAAATTCGGGTGATCTTTCCAACCTGGATTATAGGTACTAGATTATGGGTTATACCCTGTACTCTGATTAGGGAACACAGCGTTCACCTGTTCAGACTCTTCTTCGTAAATAGGAATAATCACTGCTGCCATTCATTGCACTACCTTTTCGATGTTGTTTATCCGTTGCTCTGATTTTGCAGACTCCCATATCTCGCTAACTCTTCTGACACTTGAGTTGTTTCTGGTGTAGAATTATTGAGCGTTCGAAGCCATGCTCTCAATCAAACTAGTTGCCTGCGAGATTGTCTTTTCAGTAAGTGAACCACCAGCAGCTGCATCAATCAAATTCCTCTGTTCTGGAAGTAATCCTTCATAAAAGTATTGGATAATAAGTGTTGAAGATATGTTGTAGTGAGGACAGCTTGCCAACAACTTTTTGTACCTCTCCCAATATCATGAAGAGATTCCTCGGTTATCTGCAGAATGCCACTAATCTCCTTGCGAACAGCGGCTGCCTTGGAAGCAGGAAAATATTTCTCCAGAAATAGCTTTTTCATTTCAGTGCATGTTGTAATACTCCCTGGGGGAAGATAATACAACCATTCTTCCGCCATATCTATTAAAGAAAATGGGAAAGCTTGCAGCATTGTCGTATCACTGTCTTCGGTACCTTGCCTAAGACTTGTCATCTTGTGCTGGAATTTTTGAAGATGGCGTTTCGATCTTCACCCAGAAGTCCCTTGAATTTCGGTAAATGATGAATTAAATTCGACTTCAGCTCCACTGTGTCAGTCAAAGTAATACACAATGGTTGTGCATCTAAGCATGGAGATGTTAACTCTCGTAGCTTCTTCTCCTGAGCTGGAGGTGATGGAGGATCTCTCTCGTCGTCTGTATTAACCATCTCTTCAGTAGATGATTCCTGTAGCGACTGTTGATGGTCTTGCAGTATTGTTCCCCTGCGAGTTGTGATTCCGCACCTTTCGTAATTCCACCATTTAGGTGCCAGAGATTAAGTACCTGAAACAAGAAAAACTAAAGTAAAATCTAGAAAATATTAAAATACAAAATAAATATCAACCAAAATAGATTTTTTTTTTAATATGAACAAAAAAAAATATTAAAAAAAAATAATATTAATACATATTGAAAATAAAAATAAAAGTAAATTAACAATAATAATCTAAATAAAATTAAAATAAATATTAACAGAAGATAAAGTTTAACAGAAAATAAATTAAGGAATAACAACTAAAATTAAAAGAAAAATAAATTAAAGAAAAATCTAAAAACAAAAGTACTAAATAAAATTACTAAAAGATAATAAAACAACTAAAAGCTACCGACTGCTCCCCGGCAGCGGCGCCAAAATTGGGTGCGCGTCGTTTACGCAACAAATTAATTACTTCTTTCCACACAATTAACTGGTAATATAATGACAAGGAGTTCGTTCCCACGAAGAGCAGGGAGTTTCTAGCTGTTAAAAGTCACCGAAAGGGGGGTTTTAAATCAAAGTAACTAATAAAAGAAAATAATAATACTTTGCTGTAAATAATAATAAGAAAGATGATTAGGGAATCCTTCGCCGTCTCTGAATTGAAGCTTAATTAAATATAAATTTATTTCCTGTTTAATTTATATTGTTACCAACCGTAGAATAGCAATAAGCTCTGCTATCCCCCGGATTCCTACTGCCACTGGATACAGAAGCGCTCGACTACCAGATTCGATCCAACCAACCCACCAAGAATAAGCTCTCAAGGTGTAAATTAGTCGAATTCTTTACACTCTGTGAATCAGGTTGATCCTAGCATCATACGCATAAGCTCGGTCTGCTTACTAGTGTTATCTTTACACACAATTGCTTAACAAAATCCCTCTTTCAGCTCTAGTAGAAGAATATTGATTGGTTAATTTAATTGATCATTTTAAATAACCCCTCAATATTCTTAGGCAATAAAAATAATAAAGATAATCAACAATTAAATAAAACTTAAAATAAACATGGTTAAAGAAAATAATGCTTCATTGTTCAGGACTTTGAAATCATCCCTAATCAATTAGAAGTTTAGCTACTCATGACTAAAAGTACCGGCAAATAAACAAATAAGAAGGATTAATATAAAGCTACTCTCTCTGGGTGGAGAAAAAATGTAAAAGAAAAAGTTATTTTTGTCTCTTACATTCGACCCCTATTTATACAAGAGGATCCCGACACTGTTCCCTAATTCCTCCATCAAATCCGTAATCGATAAAAAGTAAAGGGCGCCTGCCAAAAGAATTCTGTTGCAGTTGAAATTAATTGGTTCTGATTCGGTGTAGCGGAGTTGAAATGTGTACAAAATTCTCAATCCGTACGATCTTCCAAGAACCACATGTGTCTTCATACGATCCGTTGATTTATCCATCTTCAATGGGCCGCGTTACATCAGATCATCGCCTTTTCCCAAAACGCATCAATCATTTTCTCTTCCCATCAGATTTTGTCGGACTATTCCCTTACAAACGCGAGAAGATAAACTATGTAGGGACCACGAATGCGTCACGAGCCAAACAACAGAAGTAGTCTTCTCTTCCATTACCGGCCAACATTCCCATGTGATATGGGTCCCACCAACAATTGCAAACGAACCATCTTCATTCTCTGTTTCTAATCCTCAATCTCCACATCGAGCTCGTCTTCAACTTTAATGGCAGCAGCCATCATTATCATTCATAACAGCAACATCAGGCTATCACCATGCCCGACATCCGCATCTCACTGATTTCTCTCGAGCAGCAACCACTCGAACCAATCACCATCATAACCCTATTCATCATCACGACTTCTCTAGCTCCAACTTCATTATCTCTTCTCACTTCTGCCATTGCTCCAAACCCATTGCTTGGCTCTATCACTCATCAATCCATAATCACGAACTTCTCTGTGCAACTCGAGTTCAACTTTTCTTCTAAATTATCTTCACGTGCTCCCATCGATCACCAATAATCAGCATCAACTATTAGCAGCGAACATCAACACCATTGATCGTTCTTCACCATCACTGCCGATATTGTTGACAGCAAAATCCATGCCCTTCATCGCAAATACATCTTCATGTTCAACTCGAGCTCTCCATAGTCCTAAGTTTGTTCTTCCAACTCCAGCGACTCTAATAACATCATGAGCATCGCCATTCTCGAGCTCGTCACTCATCATTCCCGGCATTACTACCATCTTCACCATCGAGAAGCAATGACAACAGCAACACCATCATTTCATTATCACAACTGCCGATAATGGCAGCAGCATCACCGATATGTTGAACACCATTTCCAAGCATGACCCATCTCTTCTAACTGCTTCAGTAGACCATTGATTCATTTGAATTCGAGAATTACCTCAAAACCGTCACATCATGATCATCATCTTCCTGAACTTGATAGAGATCGTTGAATTGAAATCAGGCTCCTACCCAAGCTTTCCATCATCCCCAAGAACCTAGTGATGCATTCAAATTCGAATATCGTTGGTGATCAAATTCATCACCATCGTGATCATCATGATGACCACCATTAAGAACAGCTCATGTTCTTCATGTTCATAATAAGGAAGAAGAAGAGGTGCCCCGAGTAATAATTCAGTGCCTTTAGTGATTTTGAAATTGGCTTCCCTTAATGAGTGGACGCCCCTTAGTAAAAATACACGATTGCCTTTAGCGATTCTTTGTGGAAATATGATCGCCCCTTAACATGAGGTGCCCTTAACGAACAGTGAGGATGCCAGCAGCACATTCCTTAGAAATTGACCATCTCGACTAGTCTTTTGAGTTTTTGTTTTGCTCATAACTTCTTCATAAGAACTCAGAATGACTCCGTTCTTTCGACATTGCCTTTGTCTTCTAATGAAACACAAATAAGAGAAAACAAACGTAATATACAATAATTTGCAAGAATATAAGCAATTACTAGCACGGAATTGACAATAAAATCATATGAATTATGCACTTATCAGATTCCCCCACACTTGGCTTTTGCTGGTGATGGATATTTGTTGTAGAAAGTGGTAGTAAGGTTTGTCGTTCACTCGGACTTGATGAAATTAAATTTTAGATTTAAATTATAAAACTAGCAAATATATACAAAATAATAACAATGTTTCGAGAGGTACTAGGACTAGGATTCCACCAAATATTCAAATTCATGTAATTCACTTATTTATTCTAAACCAATATAGCTCATTATAAGAATTTTGACTCTATTTCTTTGCCTAATGGAGATTCTTAAAATATTAATTGTAAATCTTAAGCATGGCATATCAAAAGAATAAATCCTAAGCATAAACCATCAAACGAAATGACAATTAATTAAGAAAAATCTTTTTCTAATTTTATTTTAATGCAAATAGTCATATAAATAATTAAATGAATTTACCACATGACGAATTTTGGTTTCCTCCGTCGTCCCAGAGAAAGGTTTAGCTCCACATAGTGCAAAACACGCTCAAAATATATTTTTATAGCTCAAATTGTGTTTACAAAGAAGAAAATGGAGGAAAATAATATAAACCAGAAGTTTACTACAACTCTCGATTCTCTCCCCAAAACTCTCGATCCCCTTCTCTGAGTCCCGTAACCTCTTTATATAGCCAACAGGGGATGAAAATATCTCGTCATAACTCCGAATATTCTCGGTTGAATGCAAGAATATTTTCTCTTTACTCTCACAGGAATCACCGAGATTTCCTTCTATATCTTCTTCACGCGTTTGCAGTGCTTCAACTTTATCCAAACACGCACAAAATCTTCACAAAATCATCACAGAATCTTCAACTAACTCCGACTATTTTTCCTTCCCTGTTTTGGGAAATCTTCCCATATCTTCATTTATTCTCGTGCATGAATCAATTACCTCCCCTGTTACTAGCATGCAGAAACTCTATGTCCTCATAGCTTCTTGGAGGCTTGAGACTCTTTTACACTCTGAAGTTGGAGAAGGTTTTGTGGGTACACCTCTTGTAAACCCTCACGAGACTACAACTCGTCCACTAGGGACACCTAGGGGTTTAAAGGCTTAGTGCATACGCTAAATGCATTCGAGAGACCTGCGACAGGGGTATAGTTAGGATTTCTTATTTTTGTTTTACTTGAGGACAAGTAAAATTCAGGTTTGGGGGTATTTGATGAGTGCTAAATAGTGCATATTTATACACCTTTTTATTGGCATTTTACTCATCTTTTGCGCTTATAACTCAGATATTATCCCAGATTCTGTGTTTTCCTTGTTTTCAAGAATAAATATTTGTATTAATTAATTTTGTGTTTTTAGGTGATAAATAAAGCTCGGAGAATTTGAGGAGCCGAAGAGCGAAGAATTGGAGTCGAGCATCTATGGAGCGGGGATAGCCAAAGCCGCGCGCGACCGGTTGCAACCCAACAAGGAAGACATGGGCTAGAGCTACCCACGACCCGGATCCGAACCCGCTCATCCCGAGCCGTTGAGATCTCTCCCAGATGCATCATACGGTCGCTCCATCGCTCGCATCCTCTCTCGATGTCCCTGCTCCACACCAAATCGCCCCGAGACCGGCTACCATTCTTGTCCGTTCAGATCTTCCCAGCTAAATCCTACGCTCGCTAGGCCCTTCTCATCAAACCTAGATGCACCCGTGCAACACCGAAGCGACCCATACACCTATACCCCTATTCATCGACCCATTCCTCCTCTCACTTTCTCTTTCTTATCGAACAACCCCTCTGCAAAACCAGAGCAGAGCTCTGCTCCTCCATTTCTTCACCCGACCAGCCACCTTCTCCACCAACTCTACCATCTCCTGACAACCCAAGTCGCACCACCTCACCTCATCACTTTCTAGTCCTTTTGTAGCTTCTCTCCTAGGAGCTAAAAGAGAACTAGACAGAGATAGGTTAGGGTTTTATTGATACATCAAGGGGAAGCTAGAGTAGCCGATGCGAGCCGATTGACAGAAGAGGGAGCAGTTGGAGCGACATGGGTGAGAGAAATTTCAATTAATTTCTATTTTTAATCGAATTAGGGTTTGGTTATTTTGGGATTTTCTGGGATGTATAAATAGCAGTGAGGGGATTGTGTAGAAACTACGCCTGGATTAGCCAGGGCAGTCAATAGATTTAATTTCTGTTATTTTTGTTTTAATTTAGTGTGAGGGTTTGAGATGAAACCCTAATTCACAGTTGTGATTAAACTCAGTTGAAATGTTCTTGTATGCTTAATATTATTAGATAACTTCAATTCAATCACTTCAACTCTTTTCTCTCACAGTGCATACCAAAGCCATGGATGCACTGTAGTTAGGTTAACACTGAGCTGAGAGTGATTCAGCTCTTGTTTCAATTATTAAATGCTAATTCCTTTGATTAGTTATACTTGATTAGATAACTAATGCTCTGGGTTAGTACCCTTAGCTGGTATTTGAAGTTTTACATGGTGAAACCCCTGAGTTAAGTGGCAGAATTGACACACTGCCCTTAGCTACTATAGGAACAAGTCATTTAACTTAGTTGAAAGCACATACTAGGAATTTAGTGGTGGAATTGATAACCCAAACATACCTTTGTCTCTGTTTTATACCTTAGTTTAGGATCACAGTTCAGTTCAAAAACAGCCGTTTCGGCAACAAAAATATATGCTGTCACATTGTCATTTAGAACTCAGTTGAAGCAGCCTTAGATCAATATCAGAGCACCACAAGTCCTTGTGGGATCGACCCGTACTTGCCGCGTCTCCGATAGACGCCGTGCACTTGCGGATTATAACATGTAGGCCAATTTATTTACCCATCTTTCGGGCCTACCACATATACAAGGGCTCCAGTGGTCGACTTTATTGAATTTATTCCGGTTGGTCTGATGGTCTGGTCTAATTTTTTTTTTTTTTTTTTTTGTATATATATATATATCTCAGTCACTCTATTTCACCCTATCAATGGCAAAAAGAAAAAGAAAAAGAAGTGATCAGGATTCTTTCGATGTTTCCATCACGAGGATATGGCAAAACTACCATGTTTTCTTTTCTAACACCTGAGCTCTGTGCTTTTATGAATAGACTCTTCTAGATGTTTCCATATAATCAGATTGGTTCCTCAACTCCTACAACCAAGATGTTCCCATCCACTTAGATTAGTTTGTGCCAACCTTAATAAGCATAAATTTCTAGTCTCTGGAGTTTATTTATTGCAACTAAAAAGTTTCTCCCATACCCCCAAACTTAAATCTAACATTGTCCTCAATGTTCTAAATATAAAATTAAAAGTATGAACAAGGAGAAACTGTTACCACTTGAAGCAAAAGAGTTAAGGAAAGATATTACCGTGTTGCATGAGCATGGGTTACCTCCCAAGAAGTGCTAAGTTTAAAGTCTTGACCAGGACATTGGAAAGGATTAGTCACCTCGAAGAATCATATAGCAATAGCAGGAATAATTGTGGGTCATCCGGATCAAAAAGTGCTACTCAAAAGAAGAGGAGACGCAACAGACCGGAAGATATCCAACACACCCTTATCTATTTTTTTGTTTAAGACAACTACATCTAGTTGTGGTTCGGGTTCGGAGGCTCTATAAAAGGGTCTAGATAAAAAGTTTTCATCTACTGGATTTCCTCAAAGGAAGGATCCCGAAGATCGGGTTTAGAGTCCTGGAAATACTCAACTAAAAACTTAGAAGCACATAACAATAACCCGAATAATCTGGGGATCCTCTAAGTCAATCATACTTGACTCACACAGTTGACATGAGTAGTGGTCATTCTTAAGCAAATGTGTCGACCCTAATATCCTAAAGTAATTAGGTTTAGTCTCAAAACTTAATAATTGACACATCCGAAACTTGTACGTTCCCACAATTGGAAGGAAGGTTTTTGGTGGGAAAACAAAGTCAATCGTGGTATCATAGCCCAGGTTAACCACATCAACCGGAGGATGGGTTTCTAACAACCGAACTTCTTTATGGACACAACTAGGTTCGGGAAAAAGTGTATGAAGATAATCTTGTAAAATGGTTGAGGCACGGATGTCCAGTCCTAAGTGAGGGGACTTTCCGAGAGTTAAAGGTAAGGCACTAGGAGAGTGATAATCACCCCCAAACTTAGAGTTTTCGGTGTCTCTAGATAGACTAGTCACAATTTCCCTAATTTCTAGAACATCGACTCTCGAAAATGGTCAATTGATTCTTCTAAGTTATTATCGGGTAATGCATCCTTACTCATCTCTACGAGTTTATCGTCTTCTAAGACTAGTATTTCTAAATCACTAGACTCTAAAACAGTATTCTCAGGGTAAACTCTTTCCTCTAAACCATCATCACAATCATATAAAGGATTATCAGCGAAAGTTTCTAGTAAAGGCTCGTTAACTAAGGTGTTAATCCTAGTTACTTCCTCTGATTCACTAATAGGCACATCAAATAATGGATTATCCAACATATTGCAGGCTAAAGGATCATGAAATACATCGTCTAAAACGGTGGCATCTCTAGTCAAATCCTCATCCTTTCGAATAGGTGAATAATCATTAAAATTATTGGGATTTGAACCAGCAATAGTATTATCATTATAAAGTTCAATCGGAGTAACAAATTCCTGATCACTATGCCTACATACTTTAAATTCTTCATCAACACTGTCCTCATCATAATCATAACATGAAAATGGTTGAACCTCATCTAAATTAGTGTTACCAAATCTAACCTCGTCATCTTGATTATAAATATCCTCATTTTCATGGGTATTATTGGAAACACTGTATTGGAAATTAAGATTATTTCGAGCAAGTTTTTCGACAATCCTATTTGTACTTTCAGTAAATTGCTTAAGAGTCTCTTCTAAAGACATCCTAGTTGACTGCTCTAGGGACTCATCTGAAATATTTAAGGTTTCCTTCACAAATAAGGAATGACTCTTGAAAGGCTCTTCTAGAGAAATAGATGAATTGTTTTGCTCATAAGACCGATGCACGTGTGGATAGTAATTGGGCTCACCATGGTATGACCCATAACCTTCAAAAGGTTGGCGTTCCCAACCACTATTCACACTATGGTCATAGTAGTAATGTCCATATTGTTCAGTTGGATATTCGTTGTATTGGCTATACCAGGTTTGACATCCTAAGCGCAAGGGAATTCCACACAAACACAAACAAGGCCGACTCGACCACAACAAACCTATCGATTTCTAGCAAACAAAAAGCATGATGGCTCCACTTAGATTGTTTTCTAGACCAGCTTCTAATCCTTCGAAAGGGAATTCGTAACTGAAAGCCCCCTCCGGAATCAATCCGAGTTTAAGTAAGTTGAATAGAGGCGAGGGAAGCTGCGTGGAGCTTTGATACCCAAGGCCTCACCGCATTACAAGGCGGCTCAGTCACGCATTCAACTCACAGAAACCATCATGAACTTCGAAGTATGCTTAATAGAGTAACCAATATTTTTCGAACGACTTTCCTATTAAGCTCGTTACCCTATCGGTCTCGTTCTATTCAAAATTTTAGGCTTAGGTTCGCGTTGGTTTTGTTTTCCTAAGGCGGTCAAGAAGAGAACGGTGATGAAATCCGAACCCTTATCTTGTATGGCCAGTCCTTGCCCTTTACTAGGAAATTAAAACAGCCGTATTCAAGACCTCAACATATATGCATACAAAATCATCCAAAGAAACCATTTGGCGGGGATTCGCGGGTGTTTAGAATTCTTACCTCCCGTTCTAGACGGGGGATGAACCGTTGAAGTCGACTCGGGCCACGACTCCTATGTCATGTACGAACCCGAGGGGCCGAGACGATATCGTAATCGTCGTCCTTCCCTGTGCAGTTTATATTTAAATAACCCTCCTTAGGGTTTTAAAAAAAAGTCCAATGTTCAATGTTCAATGTCCAAAAATATAAAAGATTACAAAAATAAAAGCCTATTTGCAGTTTCTAAAAAAATAATAAAAATAAATATCTAATAAAAATAAATTAACTATACACAAAAATATTCTTCTTTACTCCTTTGGATTTTCTCTCTTCTTTCTTTCTTTGGCTTCGCTTTACTTCTCAACACTTTCTCTTTTATATAAGCTCCGCACCAAGTCTGAAAAGCAAATAGAAAAACCAAAACGCGTAAAAAGGAACAAAAAAATTAAAAAAAAAATTTAATAATAAAACCTAAAAACAAATCTATACACAAGTCCGCGTCGGCGGCGCCAAAAATTGATGGATATTTGTTGTAGAAAGTGGTAGTAAGGTTTGTCGTTCACTCGGACTTGATGAAATTAAATTTTAGATTTAAATTATAAAACTAGCAAATATATACAAAATAATAACAATGTTTCGAGAGGTACTAGGACTAGGATTCCACCAAATATTCAAATTCATGTAATTCACTTATTTATTCTAAACCAATATAGCTCATTCAATAAGAATTTTGACTCTATTTCTTTGCCTAATGGAGATTCTTAAAATATTAATTGTAAATCTTAAGCATGGCATATCAAAAGAATAAATCCTAAGCATAAACCATCAAACGAAATGACATTAATTAAGAAAAATCTTTTTCTAATTTTATTTTAATGCAAATAGTCATATAAATAATTAAATGAATTTACCACATGACGAATTTTGGTTTCCTCCGTCGTCCCAGGAGAAAGGTTTAGCTCCACATAGTGCAAAACACGCTCAAAATATATTTTTATAGCTCAAATTGTGTTTACAAAGAAGAAAATGGAGGAAAATAATATAAACAGAAGTTTACTACAACTCTCGATTCTCTCCCAAAACTCTCGATCCCCTTCTCGAGTCCCGTAACCTCTTTATATAGCCAATGAGGGGATGAAAATATCTCGTCATAACTCCGAATATTCTCGGTTGAATGCAAGAATATTTTCTCTTTACTCTCACAGAATCACCGAGATTTCCTTCTATATCTTCTTCACGCGTTTGCGAGTGCTTCAACTTTATCCAAACACGCACAAAATCTTCACAAAATCATCACAGAATCTTCAACTAACTCCGACTATTTTTCCTTCCCTGTTTTGGGAAATCTTCCCATATCTTCATTTATTCTCGTGCATGAATCAATTACCTCCCCTGTTTTAGTGTAAGAGGATAATTACAAACCAAATCAACGAGAATATCACAGAAAATCTCGCCCAAATCATTCCCAAAATACACGCTGTAGCAGGATATTTCAAATAAAACTTTCCCTCCAAAACAATTCTCACGGTGATGAAGATAGGCATCCCCCTATCCAGGTGTGGGGTGCGAATAGCAACCGGGGTGCCCCTTAGTAATTGAGGTGCCCCTTAACCAACAGTAAGAGTCCGAATAACACGTGTCCTCCGGGTGCCAAAATCAACTTTTCGAGCCGAATTTTCCAAAAATGTTTATTTCCCAAAGATGCCTACAAACACATAAAACACCAAAATTAATACAAAATCGAGTGCCAACAATATATAGTATTGAGATCAAATTAGACACAAAAATGTGTCTATCAGCTGGTCCTCGAGCAAACTATTTAACCTACATTACGACAACTTCCTTTCGTTGGGGACTCGGTTGCACTTAGCATGTGCAACAAGCCTTTAAACCCCTAGGTGTCCCTAGTGGACGAGTTATAGTCTCGTGAGGGCTTACAAGAGGTATAACCACAAAACCTACTCCAACTTCAAAGCGTTCCAGCGTCCCAAGCATCCAAAGAGTTATGAGGACATAGAGTTTCTGCATGCTAGTAATAAGAAGTTAGAAATACCAAAGAACATGTTCTCATTCTTGAATGTTGAGTGAGAAATAATCATACCATAATGAGAGAACGCGTGTTTGAGAGCGAGCAATAAGCATTTCGCCTCGATGCCTCACTTAAAAGGATTTTATGATAATTGCACTCAATAAGACATCCTTTTTTTATGGGTCTCACATGTGTGCAGGTAGGAACGAACAGAGAAATCCTACACACGTTGAATGGTGGGAAGTAAACCTTCCGAATTATTTCTGGAGACCCCACAAAATCATGGGAAATAAAAGACTTTTTCTGATGATCTCTAAGAAAGGAAATCAACCACTATAGCAAGGATGAGAGTACTTACCACCTTCACATCCGATTGGCAGTGATGAAAGCACCACTCTCACATCATCCAATAGAAACGTCTTCCTTCCTTTGGCTCGTCTTCTTCATCTTTTTGGTATTCGTCTTCGGTCTTCAACTATTTATGATAAATTGTTGAACTTCATAAAACTTTGACAATTTGTAACTCTTTTCCTCTATTTCCTTGTTGCTTGAAATTTCTTTATAGATTTTTCTTCCCCATGGCTTTATGGATAAAATAAATCCTAAATGCAAATCTTTTTGTATTTTCTGTATTTTGAAGATATATGTATTTTTTTTTATTTTTTGATAAAAAGATTGCAACTACAATAAAAATTAAATTAAATTAACATGGCCATGAGAGAAGAACTTTACCACTTTGATCTTTACTACTTGTATTGTCTTCGTATTATAAATTTCAATAACTCTCATCTTTTGATTTTCTTTTCTCTTGTAAATAAGTCTTCAACTTGGATATAAAATTATGCTCATTATATGTAAGTCTTCAACATGTATATAAAATCTGCTCATTGTATGTTGCTTTACTTGGATATGAAATTTGCTCTTCCTTGTATAGTTGCTTCTAAACCTTAAACTCTTCAACTTTCCTTGTAGATTTTGATGTCGCTCCGCTTGATGATGTGTTTCTATGGACCTGTTGTTGGCGAGAGAGAGAATGGTGCTAACTGTAAATCAAACTACAAGAAGGTGGTTTTCATCTATAGACGTCACCCTCATGATTGACAAAATTAGCACTCAAGAGATCAAAAATAGTGCTGAAAAGTGGTGTGAAGTTGGGTAGCTCACCATTCTACCCGGAATTAACGTACGGTGACACACACTCAAAAGAAAGCTCTTTAGTCATCTACAAATATTTGAAGGTCTGGTGCCTCTGTTGATATGAAAATAGGTAGTCTCCACTAATGTTTAATCAACAACTCTAATAATGCATTTCCCCTGCTCCTCATTTGCCACCGGCATGATTAAATCCATCATTTAACACTCTAACAAGTAAGAAATCCGAACGTAGTTCCCTAACACTTCCAAGTTCAGTTATGTCGGTCAGAAATCTCTATGTAAACATACCTAGAAGTATGCTAGTGACTCTAAAATCTCTACAAGTTGAAGGTTTTTTTTTTTTTTTTTTTGTAAGTTAAAAACTCAAGAAAGTTAAAAACTCTATATGCAAAATATGGAAACACTCCCCCACACTTAAACTTTACATTGTCCTCAATGTAATTGATTCATCGAAAGTAAAATAAGGTGGGAAATCCAAATATGATATGAAAAACAAATGTACAAAGATAGAAATACAAAACCAGTGGTTTGCCTCCCATTCAGCGCTTAGTTTAACGTCCTCAGCCTGACTTGACACACATTCAGATTACTCCTCCAGAGGGATCAAATCACGAAGCTCAATCTCATCAACATCCATTGCAGTGAAGTTCTCGTAGTATGGCTTCAGTCTATGGCCGTTGATCTTGAAAACCTTCCCTGTTTTGGGACTAGAAATTTCAACTGCACCATAAGGAAAAACATTAGTAACAAAAAATGGTCCCACCCATCGGGACCTTAGCTTGCCGGGAAATAACTTAAGACGAGAATTAAATATAAGAACTTTTTGCCCCACAACAAAATTTTTCCGAGAAATCATTTTGTCGTGGAATAACTTCGTCTTTTCCTTGTATATACGAGAGCTTTCGTAAGCATCATTACGTATTTCCTCTAGCTTATTGATTTGTAGCTTCCTTTGTTTCCCAGCTTCATCATACTCCATGTTATATGTTTTTACAGCCCAAAAATCCTTATGCTCAAGTTCAACCGGGAGATGACAAGCTTTGCCATAAACCAACCGGTATGGAGACATACCAATTGGTGTCTTATACGCCGTTCTATACGCCCAAAGTGCATCATTAAGCCTGAAACTCCAATCTTTTCTTATAGTATTGATAGTTTTCTCCAATATGGACTTTATTTCACGATTTGAAACTTCAGCTTGCCCACTAGTTTGTGGGTGATACGGCGTACCAACCCTGTGTGTAATGTTGTACTTCTTGAGGAGAGCATGGAAGGATTTCTTGAAGTGTGAACCTCCATCATTGATAACCACTCGTGGTGTACCATGTCTAGAGAAAATATATTCCTTCACAAACAACTTGAGAATCATTAGTATGGGTGGCTTTAGCTTCCACCCATTTCGAAACATAATCCACAGCAAGAAGTATATAAAATTTTCCATTCGAATTAACAAAAGGGCCCATAAAATCAATACCCCACACATCGAATATTTCTACAACAAGAATCGGTGTGAGTGGCATTTGATTTCGAGCACATAGATTGCCTGTTCGTTGACATCTATCACAAGATTTGCAAAAAACATATGCATCCTCAAACATTGTAGGCCAATAAAAGCCACTCTCAAGAACTTCGAGAACGGTGCGTTTAGAACCAAAGTGACCACCACAAGTATAAGAATGACAAAAAGACAGAATTGATTGAAATTCAGAGTTTGGTACGCACCTGCGGATAATCTGATAAGCACCATATTTCCACAAGTAGGGCTCATCCCACACATACTATTTGGCTATTTTGTTAAGCTTTAGCTTTTGAAGACTAGACATCGTACTAGGTACTTGCCTTGTAACCAAATAGTTTACTATATCAGCATACCAAGGTGTTGATTATTCAATCGAGAAGAGTTGTTCGTCTGGAAAATAATCTTGTAGGGGAAGTTGTTCTTCAGAAACAACAAGTCTACTAAGATGATCAGCAACAGTATTCTCAACACTTTCTTGTCTCTGATTTCAATATTGAATTCTTGTAGCAAAAGAATCCATCGTATGAGTCTTGACTTAGCCTCCTTCTTTTTCAATAGGTACCGAAGTGTTGCATGATCAGAGTATACAATCACATTGGTACCCACCAAATAAGATCTGAATTTTTCTAATGCAAATACTATAGCGAGCAACTCTTTCTCAGTGGTCGAGTAGTTTATTTGAGCCTCATTAAGGGTCCTTGATGCATAGTAAATCACATGTGACCTTTTGTCTACTTTCTGACCCATAACAGCTCCGACTGCATAATCACTTGCATCACACATTAACTCGAACGACAAACTCCTGTCGGGTGACTTAATAATTGGTGCAGTAGTCAACAATTCCTTCAATTTTTCAAAGGCATCCTTGCACTCCTGGTCGAAATTAAATGCAACTTCCTTTTGCAACAATTTGCACATCGGCATTGAGATTTTGGAGAAATCTTTGATAAACCTCCTATAAAAACCTGTATGACCAAGAAACGAGCGAACCCCCCTCACTGAAGTGGGGTATTGTAAGTTTCTAATCAAATCTATCTTTGCTTTGTCCACTTCGAGCCCTTGAGAGGACACGATGTGACCGACCACTATACCATGGTTTACCATAAAGTGACATTTCTCCCAATTTAAAACAAGATTAGTGTCTATGCATCTTTTAAGCACAAGTTCAAGATTGTTTAAACAAATATCAAATGAATCACCATAAACACTGAAATCGTCCATAAATATCCCAATGATGTTTTCTACATAATCAGAAAATATACTTACCATACACCTCTGAAAAGTGAGAAGCGCATTGCAAAGACCAAATGGCATCCGTCTATATGAAAACGTACCAAAAGGACAAGTAAAAGTCGTATTTTCTTGGTCCTCTGGTGCGATAACAATCTGATTGTATCCCGAATAACCATCCAGAAAGCAATAATGAGAATGTCCCGCTAGCCTCTCTAACATTTGATCAATGAAAGGCAAAGGGAAGTGATCCTTGCGGGTAGCCGAATTGAGCTTTCTGTAGTCTATGCACACTCGCCATCCTGTTTGAACTCTTATAGGAATAAGTTCATCATCCTGATTTCTGACAACAGTGACACCTGATTTCTTAGGCACCACTTGTACTGGACTAACCCATTTGCTGTCAGAAATTGGGTAAATCACCCCCACACTTAGCAATTTGATGATCTCTTTCTTTACGACCTCCATCATTGGGGGGTTAAGCCTACGCTGAGCATCACGTACCGGCTTGACATTATCTTCCATTAGTATTCTATGCATGCACATGGATGGACTAATGCCTTTGATGTCAACGATTGTCCAACCAATAGCTATTTTATGCTCCTTCAGAACCCTAAGTAGACGTTCTTCATGTACTGTTGTGAGATTCTTTGCAATAATGACTGGAAGTTCTTATCCATCACCCAAGTAAGCGTACTTTAAGTGATCAGGTAGAGGCTTCAATTCTAATTTAGGTGCCTGCACAACAGAAGGTAATGGAACTTCATCAGTTGCGGGTAAAAAAATATAAGAGATATTACCTGTTTCAGCTTCTTGTGATGTCGTTAAAGCACCACACATCTCCTCTATCCCTTTGGCTAGGTCAACGTCCAAATCAGGCATGCCATGGACTTCCAAATCAATACTATTTTGTAGCACAGATTCAAGTTCATCCTCGTTGTTCAAATCAAACATCTGTTGTGCCAACGAACCAATAACATCAACAGAAAATGCAGAATGGATATCACTTGGATAACACATAACTTCAAAGATATTGAAGCGTATAATCTCTTTGTCAAATTCCATAGTGAGTGTCCCAGTATCGCAATCAATCTTCGTCTTAGCAGTCTTCATAAATGGTCTCCCAAGAAGTAATGAAGTAGACGAACAATTATCTCCATTATGCATATCCACAACAAAGAAATCAACCGGAAAGATTAATTCATTCACTTGCACCAACACGTCTTCCACGAGTCCCTTAGGATATATGTTAGACTTATTCGCCAATTGAATGATAATCCATGTCTCCTTTAAAGGTCCCAGGTTCAAAGAATCATAAACATCGGCTGACATCACGCTAATGGAAGCTCCCAAATCAAGCAAAGCACGTTCAAATCGTTCATTCGTTTGTCACCAATAGTAACTGGAACTGTAAAACCACCGGGATCTTTGCATTTTGTAGTCATCTTCTTTAGCAACATATTTGAAGCACTTTCTCCCACCTGAGTGATCTCGTTAGCAATCAACCTATCTTTCCTTGTACACAAATCCTTTAGAACCTTGGCATACCTGGGTACCGTTCTGATGGCTTCAATAAATGGAATGTTGATATGCACCTTGCTGAAAATATCCATAATCTCCTTGTCTAGTGCTTGCTTTTTTGACTTGGCAAAGCGACTAGGAAAAGGAGGTGGTGTGGTAAAAGTGGGAACCGTGTCCTTAGGTTGGCCGGTTGAAGTTGTATTTTTCTTTGAAATAGTTTCCACCTCTACTTCCTTTTCTGAGTCGTGACTAACCTTTTCTTGTTGTTTTGGCTCTTTTGTCTGCTTTCCGCTCCTCAAAAGTACTGCATTAACATTCTCTCTTAGATTCACAAAAGTTTGTGATGGAAGCTTTGATGATGCTTGTGCCTTCAGTTGATTTATCTCAGTTGTCATTTGCCCCATTTGAGTATGCAGATCTTTAATACCAGAGTCCGTCTTCTGCATATGTTGATCAGCTTTTTGTTGACTTTGTTGGAACATGGATGACATACCTTGCATCATAGTAATCATCTTCTCAGACGCGTCATCCTTGGGAACTTGAGGTTGCTGCTGTGACTGGAATTGTGGTTGTTGAAAACCACCTTGCCGAGCATATGGATTAGGAACTACAGCTTGTTTGTTTGCGTAGATGAAATTCGGGTGATCTTTCCAACCTGGATTATAGGTACTAGAGTATGGGTTATACCCTGGCCTATGATTAGGGAACACAGCATTCACCTGATCAGACTCTTCTTCGTAAGTAGGAATAATCACTGCTGCCATTCGTTGCACTACCTTTTCGATGTTGTTTATCCGTTGCTATGATTGTGCAGACTCTCCTATCTCGCTAGCTCTTCAGACACTTGAGTTGTTTCTGGTGTAGAATTGTTGAGCGTTCGAAGCCATGCTCTCAATCAAACTAGTTGCCTGCGAGATTGTCTTTTCAGTAAGTGAACCACCAGCAGCTGCATCAATCAAATTCCTCTGTTCTGGAAGTAATCATTCATAAAAGTATTGGATAATAAGTGTTGAAGATATGTTGTAGTGAAGACAACTTGCCAACAACTTTTTGTACCTCTCCCAATATTCATGAAGAGATTCCCCGGTTATCTGCAGAATTCCACTAATCTCCTTGCGAACAACAGCTGCCTTGGAAGCAGGAAAATATTTCTCCAGAAATATCTTTTTCATTTCAGTCCATGTTGTAATACTCCCTGGGGGAAGATAATACAACCATTCTTCCGCCATATCTATTAAAGAAAATGGGAAAGCTTGCAGCATTGCCGTATCACTGTCTTCGGTACCTTGCCTAAGACTTGTCATCTTGTGCTGGAATTTTTGAAGATGACGGTTTCGATCTTCACCCGGAAGTCCCTTGAATTTCGGTAAATGATGAATTAAATTCGACTTCAGCTCCACTGTGTCAGTTAAAGTAATACACAATGGTTGTGCATCTAAGCATGGAGATGTTAACTCTCGTAGCTTCTTCTCTTGAGCTGGAGGTGGTGGAGGATCTCTCTCGTCGTCTGTATTAACCATCTCTTCAGTAGATGATTCCTGTAGTGACTGTTGATGGTCTTGCAGTACTGTTCCCCTGCGAGTTGTGATTCCGCACCTTTCGTAATTCCACCATTTAGGTGCCAGAGATTAAGTACCTGAAACAAGAAAAACTAAAGTAAAATCTAGAAAATATTAAAATACAAAATAAATATAAACTAAAATAGATTTTTTTTAATATGAACAAAAATAAATATTAACAGAAAATAATATTAATACATATTGAAAATACAAATAAAAGTAAATTAACAATAATAATCTAAATAAAATTAAAATAAATATTAACAGAAGATAAAGTTTAACAAAAAATAAATATTAGCAGAAAATAAATTAAGTTATAACAACTAAAATTAAAAGAAAAATAAATTAAAGAAAAATCTAAAAACAAAAGTACTAAATAAAACTACTAAAAGATAATAAAGCAACTAAAAGCTAACGACTGCTCCCCGGCAGCGGCGCCAAAATTTGATGCGCGTCGTTTACGCAACAAATTAATTACTTCTTTCCACACAATTAACTGGTAATATAATGGCAAGGAATTCATTCCCACGAAGAGTGGGGAGTTTCTAGCTGTTAAAAGTCACCGAAAGGGGGGGTTTTTAGATTTTAAATCAAAGTAACTAATAAAAGAAAATAATAATACTTTGCTGTAAATAATAATAAGAAAGATGATTAGGGAATCCTTCGTCGTCTCTGAACTGAAGCTTAATTAAATATAAAATTATTTCCTGTTTAATTTATATTGTTACCAACCGTAGAATAGCAATAAGCTCTGCTATCCCTGATTCCTCACGCGCATCGGATACGGAAGCGCTCGACTACCAGATTCGATCCAACCAACCCACCAAGAATAAGCCTCAAGGTGTAAATTAGTCGAATTCTTTACACTCTGTGAATCAGGTTGATCCTAGCATCAGACGCATAAGCTCGGTCTGCTTACTAGTGTTATCTTTACACACAATTGCTTAACAAAATTCCTCTGTCAGCTCTCGTAGAAGAAATATTGATTGGTTAATTTAATTGATCATTTTAAATAACCCCTCAATATTCTTAGGCAATAAAAATAATAAAGGTAATCAACAATTAAATAAAACTTAAAATAAACATGGTTAATGAAAATAATGCTTCATTGTTCAGTACTTTGAAATCATCCCTAATCAATTAGAAGTTTAGCTACTCATGACTAAAAGTACCGGCAAATAAACAAATAAGAAGGATTAATATAAAGCTACTCTCTCTGGGTGGAGAAAAAATGTAAAAGAAGAAGTTATTTTTGTCTCTTACATTCGACCCCTATTTATACAAGAGGATCCCGACATTGTTCCCTAATTCCTCCGTCAAATCCGTAATCGATAAAAAGTAAAGGGCACCTGCCAAAAGAATTCTGTTGCAGTTGACATTAATTGGTTCTGATTCGGTGTAGCGGAGTACATCTAAGAAATGTGTACAAAATTCTCAATCCGTACGATCTTCCAAGAACCACATGTGTCTTCATACGATCCGTTGATTTATCCATCTTCAATGGGCCGCGTTACATCAGATCATCGCCTTTTCCCAAAACGCGTCAATCATTTTCTCTTCCCATCGATTTTGTGGATTGTTCCTTACAAACGCAGAAGATAAACTATGTAGGGACCACGAATGCGTCTCGAGCCAAACAACAGAAGAAGTAGTCTTCTCTTCCATTACCAGCCAACATTCCCATGTGATATGGGTCCCACCAACAATTGCAAACGAACCATCTTCATTCTCTGTTTCTAATCCTCCATCTCCACATCGAGCTCGTCTTCAACTTTAATGGCAGCAACCATCATGATCATTCATAACAGCAATATCAGTCTATCACCATGCCCGACATCCGCATCTCACTGATTTCTCTCGAGCAGCAACCACTCAAACCAATCACCATCATAACCCTGTTCATCATCACGACTTCTCTAGCTCCAACTTCATTATCTCTTCTCACTTCTGCCATTGCTCCAAACCCATTGCTTGGCTCTATCACTCATCAATCCATAATCACGAACTTCTCTGTGCAACTCGAGTTCAACTTTTCTTCTAAATTATCTTCACGTGCTCCCATCGATCACCAATAATCAGCATCAACTATTAGCAGCGAACATCAACACCATTGATCGTTCTTCACCATCACTGCCGATATTGTTGACAGCAAAATCCATGCCCTTCATCGCAAATACATCTTCATGTTCAACTCGAGCTCTCCATAGTCCTAAGCTTGTTATTCCAACTCCAGCGACTCTAATAACATCATGAGCATCGCCATTCTCGAGCTCGTCACTCATCATTCAGACACGCCATCTTCACCATCGAGAAGCAATGACAACAAGCAACACCATCATTTCATCATCACAACTACCGATAATGGCAGCAACATCACCGATATGTTGAACACCATTTCCAAGCATGACTCATCTCTTCTAACTGCTTCAGTAGACCATTGATTCATTTGAATTCGAGAATTACCTCAAAACCGTCACATCATGATCATCACGATCATCATCTTCCTGAATGTAGTTGCAGGAAATCCTACACTACAACCCTCACAAGAATCTATACAATCAAATCATTTTTAGGATAAGTAATTGTAATTTTTATTGATTATACTCTTTAATGCTTACAAGATGAAATGGAAATCAGTTAAAGAATTACAATCACTCTAAACTTTCTCTCTCTTAATGACTTGCCCAACACTCGAAAAAGATCTCTCCTTCAACAGACCTGTTTAACTCTTTATATAGGGTAGTACATAGTGGATGACAGCTAAGCTTTCCTTTATTTTCGGGAATGACTTGCGAAATATCGCAAGTGTTCAAATATATAATCTCGCAGTTCTCCTAGATCTCGCTAGGCCTTCACATCTTTCTCGTATTTTAGCTGTCGTCATTCATTGTGTCATTTATATTACTTATCTGCGATACCTTCGCAATGCTTTCGTTTATTGATCTCGCAAGGTATTGATGTCGCGATATTCTGATCCTACATCTTGCCTCTTCTCATGTCTTCTCTGCGAAGAAGAGAATGTCATGAGAACTAGTATTTTCGAAATGCCGCAACTGTTCATCTTTATCATTTATCGATATGACCTCGTACTTTTATACATAATTTATTACACGTGTTTCTTCTTCCACTCTTTTCTTGACACGTCTCTTTCAACCGTTTATTCTTGACCATTCACGTCTCTTCTCGCATTAAATGCATTTATCTTCTCGAGAACTCTTCTCTATATATAGTTTTCTCATCCTCATCTTCTTCTTTTTTACTTTCTCTCTGCAATTTTTCTTCAATTCTCTTCCTCCGCAATTTACGTTTCTGCTACTGTAAACTTTCCTTTTCTTCTTTCTCTTGATCTTTAATTCTCTATTCATTCCCATATCCTGAGAATGGCTCCACCTGGTCGTAGATACGAAACCCTTTTGGGTGAAATTCAAAAGAATTTACAAGAGAAGGGTTTCACCTTATCCACCATTCCCAATCAAGAATCTTCATCTATTCTGTCTGCAAAGTTGTTTACTGATCATCAATGTGATGATCAGAAAATCATAATTTCGATAGGTCAACTCCTCGCAGGTCTTCCCATTCCTATCTACAATCCCGACTTGCCCTTGTTCTATGAAATTCTTTCTCATGAGAAATTATCGCGAGCTATCTTTCAATTAAGTGGGGATTGCATCCGTTTAATGCTTGAATTCGCCAATCGCGGCACTGGTAAAGGATCTCTATACCCTGATGAAGTCAGAGATCCTAAATTCGCAAGCTTGAGATAGTTCTTTGAAAAGTATTCAGAGAAAACTTTTTTGAAAATTATGAAGTGATAAATATGAAGAATGATAGGTCTCGCTGGGGTGCACAGTTGAAAAGAAAAGAGAACATTCCAAGCGACAAGATACTCATGCAAGATATCGATTGGCACTCCGCCAAAAACAATGTTCCTCGCCATTCCAAAGACGATAAGTGGTGTGTCTTTCCGCTATTTTTGAACTAACCTTACATTTCAGGTTCCAATGTACTCCCTGCGAATCTCGCAAATTACGATCCCTGGGTATTTAATTGGCCCGAGAAAGCAAAAGAGGTATATTTCCTAACTTTCACTTGCTTTGCAATCTTCGCTTCCCCTTATATCTAATCTTGCGATCTTTTTAGATCATCAAACTGAGAAAAAGTTACGAAAGGAATCCAAAGGCGAGTACCCTGGCGATACTCCGTTCAATCACAGATGAAGTAAGAAACATTTTCTTTTGTTATTTTTAACAATATTGTTGCCTCTGTTTCTTATCTTCATTCGTGTGTGAAGATTGGTGTTGAAGTTACCGGAGAAGAAACTTCTGAAGCTGCGAAGACCAAAGGAAAGGGTAAAGATTCTCTTCGCAAGGGGAAATCCACTACCCCACCTTCTAAAAAACGGAAGACTCACTCTTCTTCTCGCTCAAGTCCTCTATCCAGCGAGAGTTCTGATGAGGATGATGACGAAGTTGATGTTCCTTTTGCGAAGGAGGATCATCTATCTGAATCCCCTATGGCACTACTGTCTAATATCTTCTCAGATTCCATGCAAGGAATTGGAGATGATCGCCTTTCTAATACATGCGAAGCTCTCGCAAATATCTGTGACGCTTCTTTGCTAGAGGGTAACGATTCTCTCCGTGGGTTTCCGGATCGGTGACTCTTGACCTCTTAAATGCACTTGGTACCTTGGTGCGTCTATATTTCTTTATTTCTTCATAATTTTGATTTTAAATCATATCTTGATAATTTCTTTGTCTTTCTTTGTAGTCTGGGAGAGCTTCCTTTGTTGTTGCCTCAGATCTTGAGAAAAGACGCAACACCCTTGAGAAGAAATATCTTCAACTTCGCAAAAAGGATGAAGGATTAGAAAGTGAAGCTGCGATTCTTCGCGAAAGGGTTCAACAACTGGAATCTGAATCTTCCACACAGAAGAATAAAATCTAGCCTTCAAAGTGCTAATCAGCAACTCTATGGTATAAGATTCTTCTTTTTTCCTTGTTTTTATTCTGTCATTTATTTTTCTTTATCTGACATATCATTTTCGCAGACATTTATAATCTTTCTGATGAAGCCATCCTTGTTCACTCATTTCCCGAGCCTATGGATAGTGATGCTCTTCTTACTCATATCAACGAATCTTTAAACAGTTCTTTGAATAACAATATTAGATCTCTTCCGCTAAACGAACTTCAAACCGAATTTCACCTCTTAGAAATTGATCATAGGTCTAGTTTAGGTTTAGCCAACCGATTTAAACGTCTATACCTTAGTTCCCACGAGAAAACTAATATTTTAAGGAAGAAAATTAGTAACCTTATAGATGACAAGGATCGCATTACTAATCAAGGTGCCCAAGCATTAGAGAAATTTCAAAAAACTCTTCTTGAAGTCCAAGTTGAACGGGATGAATCTCTTCGCCAAAATGCCATACTTAACGAGAGAGAATCAAATTCGTTCTCTTCTTCTCATAAATAGTGACGATGAATTCGCTTGGGCTGCGAAAGTTCTAGATAATGCTAGAAATAACTTAGGTGTTAACGTTAGCCTTCACGCCGAGCATACCGCCTTTGGTTAAAGATATGATTTCTCGCGAGAGAAGGTTGTTAACTGTTCTTCTTTACTTTACCACTTCTTTTTGTGAAATGCTATTAAGTTCTTGACTCGTTGTCATTTGTTCGCAGAAGCTGAGAAGAGGTTTCAAACTAGAATTAAAGAACTTGAATCTGAGAAAGCACAACTTGCAAAGGACTTCTCTCTTCGCAATGACAAATATTCTAAGTTGAAGAAGCAACTACAAACTTCTGTAGCGAATTTCCAGAATTATGTTGTCCGCTTTCGCAATCAAACTATTAGGACAGTCTGTGACGACCACAATATTCCTCTTTCATTATATCCTTGTCTTCTTGATGAGATTCCTGAAAATATGCCTTCCTTGGATGTCTCTGATAGTGATGCTAGCGAAGAAGAGGAGTTCGATGAAGAGTCTGATGAGAAAAAAGAATGAACTAAGAAATAGCTCCATTTTCTTCTTACTTTTCTTGTAATATCTATACATTTATCCTTTTAGTCTTCCATTTTTGTAACTTCTTACTGTAAATCTCTCGGATCTTCAAATACAAGTTATATTTTATTGTCTTTTTCCGCACATGTTAAAAGAACAATTCTTTCTTGCAATACAGTTAATCAATATTATGAGCGCATAGATCTATCATATGAAAATAAATAACAAGTTTATATCCTATTCATTCCCATATTTTCCCCTGTTATTTGTTTTCAAATGAGAGGTTTTAGTCGAAAACCTTTAAGTAATAATATGCCTTAGTTCCATAACTGTTGCTGCTTAGTCTTCGCAAGCAAATTTTTCCTAATTGTCTCCATGTATATACTCACAAGCTTATTTGTTTGCATATAATTATTTTCGCAAGCTTATTTGCTTATTCATTTTCTTGTGTGGTCTTATTTTGCCTTCCTAGTTAAAGGTCTTAGTGCGCCACCCCTCATTATTGCGACAAAATCGCAGGACGTCTTTACATTTTCATGTAATGACCCATTGATCTTGCCTTATCATGTCTTTAGTATTGTTGCCTCTGCAGGATAATTTTATTGTGACAATATGATAAGCCTGAATTTTCTTGCGAAAATAAAGCCCCATGACATTGTCGTCTTGCGACGAAATCGCATGACGTCTTTACACTTTCATGTAAAGACCCATTGATCTCGTCTTATCCTCGAGTTAGTATTATTGCCTCTTCAGGATCATCGCACAAATATGACAAGTCTAAATTTTCTTGCGAAAATTGAGCCTCATGACATTTGCGTCTTAAGACACTTGTCAGCTCCCTAATGGAGGGTGCCGCCCTTATCATCTCCTTGGTTGCCCCTTCAAGAGGCGTTCATCGGCCATACAAGACTAGCTCCTCCCATCCGGTCTTAACAACAACCAGTTATTTTCGCAGCCTCTTATCCCTTATACCTATAGGGCTTATGGTTACGAGACTGCACCCTAAGTGGAGTTTTTTCTTCGGGCCGAGTGCGAAAAGCATGTGCCAAGACTTGCCAAGAATGGTCGAGACACTTCAAATGCCCCAGGCACTCTTGGCTCAACCGTGTACCTCGGCGCCTTGGTCATACATCGACTCCTTGGAAGAGATCCTCAGTCGTCCAACCAGGGTATAACCTTATATAGTTGGAAATCCAAGGTATCTCTCCCGGATGGGCTTTATTGACCCCAAATCTCCATGACTCAGGTTCCAGGGGCGGTGTAACCTTTTCCCTGAGCCATGTCAAGAGATACCCCATTATATGACGCACTTTAGGTCTTACATTAGCCTCTTACGAAATATCATTCGCGAACTAGGGTGGACGCCATAAAGGTTCATCCCATTCGTTTATATCATTAATTTTTGATTATTTCTTCTCATTATCTTTGCGAAATTATCGCATTGTCTTGCTTTGTTTGCTGTGATCTCGCTGTAATAACTAGATTTTCGTATATTCTGTCTCGCGAGACATTCGCGTACTCCTTCTTCGATCGTCATATTCTTTGTACTTTCGACATGTCTTTTTCACTCAAAACCAATTTTTTTTTTTTTACACAAATCTAAAATCAATTATTCATTTCTTACACTTCTTACTTCTGTTGCTCCATGCTTCTTCATTTAAATTTCCTGATATTTCATTCCCTTTTGCGAAACCATCGCAATTTCCAACTGTCTTCAGGCATTGGTTTCGCAAGGTATCTTCATCTCTCACTTCTATTGCGTCCACCATCAATCTTTCTCTTCTTTGTGCTTCTTTGATGTTCTGCTTCCAATTCTTCTTTTGAGCAGCCCTTTCCTCGCAAGATTCCACATCAACTTCATATCACTTTTTGTCCCTCAGCCCAATCTCCTTTTATAACTCCATCACCACTGGGATGAGGAAATTTGATGCACTGGTGGTAAGTCGATGCTAAATACAAGATCTCATGTAACCAAGGTCGCCCAATTAATGCATTATAGGGGGACTCCACATCAACTATGCAAAACAAAATTTCAGTTGATAATCCTTTCAGTGCTATTCGCATATGAGATTCTCCTTTAGGTTTATTGGCAGTACCATTAAAACCATAAATCTTATAAGTCAAGGTATCAGATCTTCGTCTTTCCCTCCCATAGTCTTGTAAGTATGGTAAAAAAGGATGTTTACAGAGCTTCCAGTATCAATTAAGATTCTATTGTTTGCCCATGAATTTTTTGCCTCATCATCTCCATCATCAACAAGTTTTGGGTTAATCTCCAATCTTACCACTAATGGACTGTCATGCATCTCGCCACCCTCAGGTACCTCTTCTGCGGTAAAAGAAATAATCTGCGTTTGCCATTCTTTTAGTGGCGATGTCTTCGCGATGTTCATTACTTCTCTATTGTCGCATCTCTTGCGAAAACTCTACCGAGAACACTATCATGAAAATCTTCAATTGTCCTGCACAGAATGTACGATAGAGTTGCAGAACAAGTTTTTGGCCTTCGCTCCAACTTCTACTACAAATGTTTCTTTCCCTTTTGTTGTGTTTACTCTGTGGATTTCTGGTGGTGGTGGCAATGGTTGTGTAGTAGCAGGATTTCCCACACTACACCCCTTACTCGATTTTGCTTAATTAGTCCATTGAAAGATATAAGATCAAGAATATTTATTGATTGAATCCATGAATTGTTTATACAAGAAAATAGAATTACACTTAGAAATTAAAACACTCTTAAGCTTTCTCTCCCCTAATGACTTGCCCAACAATTCCAAAAAGAACCCCCCTCTCACAGACTCACTCAACCCTTTATATAGGGTGATACATAGTGGATGACAGCTAAGCTACCCTTTATTTTCGGGAATGTCCCGCGAAGTGTCGCAGATGCACAAACATTCGCTCTCGCGACACTTCTTAACCCTCTCCAGGTCTCACGTCTTCTTTATGTTTTGCCTGTCGTTATTCATTGCGTCGTTTATTTTAGCTTCCTGCGACTTCTTCGCGACACCGTCGTTTACTTATCCCGCGAGTCTTGTCTGTTGCGATATTGTGATCCTACATCTTGCCTCTTTTTCCTTGAATATTGCTTGAAGAGCGATCTTTAAGGAAAAATCCGTTGTTGTAGTAATCTTTGATCTTTGTTGATGAAGGAACGAGCAGAAGAATACTGTACTTGAAAAGTACGTACTTGCCTCTATTATTTTGCGAAGTTCCGAAGCTTCTTTTAGATATATACGAAGTATCATCTCCTGTCTCTCCTCATACATCTCCTGCGAAGGGAAGAGTATCATGAGAGTGATTCTTTTGATTTGCCGCGACTGTTTATCTTTATCTTTTTCAATTTTGTATTTTTACACGGACTTTGATTATTAATGTCTTTTCTTGACACGTCTCTTTCAACCGTTTATTCTTGACCGTTCATGTCTCTTCTCGCATTAAATGACCTCGTTTTTCCCGAGGATCTTTTTCCCTATATATAGTTTTATTTTCCTCTCCTTTTCATTCTTTAGTTTCTCTCTGCAACTTCTTTGATTTTCTCCTTCCGCAATTTGCGCTTCTGCTACTGCAAATTTTTTCTTCGTCCTTTCTAGCGCCGATCTTAATCTCCAATTTTCCATCCATTCCCATACTGATAAATGGCTTTCATCAATCGTGCATACAAAGCTTCTCTTGAAGAAGTTCAACAGAAGTTACTCGAGAAGGGTTTTACTCTGTCAACCATTCCTGATCAAGAACCTTCATCTATTCTTTCGCAAAGCCGTTTTACGATCATCAATGTGATGATCAAAAGATTATAGTCTCGCTAGGTCAGCTTCTCGCGGGACTTCCCATTCCCTTGTACAATCCCGAGATGCCTTTATTTTATGAAATCTTGGCCCATGAAAAATTCTCTCGGGTTTGTTTATCAATTAAGTGGCGATTGCATTCGCCCCGATGCTTGAGTTCGCGAACCGCATGGTCTTTGGCAAAGGATCTTTATACTCTAATAAAATAGGATCCCAAATTCGCAGACTTGGAAATAGTCATTTTGAGAAGTACACGGTGAGAAAACTTTTTTGAAAATTATATGATGATAACTATGGTGAATGTGAAATCTCATTTGGGGCATTCGCTCGAAGAAAAAGGATAATGTCTCTAAAGATAAATTACTCATGCAAGATATTGATTGGCACCAGTGCAATAATACTTCTCCTCGCCATTCCAAAGATGAGAAGTGGTGGGTTGTACCCTTGATCTTAAGTGGCCCTTACATTGCGGGCTCGCATATTCTTCCTGCAAATCTCGCAGGATATCATCCTTGGGAATTCAAATGGCCTGAGAAGGCAAAGGAGGTATGTTTCCTATTTCAAATTTTGCTTTCACAACTTTCTTTCTATCATTGTTGAGTTTGTGAAATCTTTCGGATAATCGATTAAGAAGGAGCTACAAGAAGGATCCGTCTGAGGATACTCGACATTGCTTCGATCGCTACGAGTGAAGTAAGAAACATTTCCTTTCTTTTTATTTAAAATAATATTGTTGCCTCTATTTCTTATCTTTACGCGTACGCGAAGGTTGGAGTTGAAGAAGCTTTAGCCGCGAAGAGTAAAAGTAAGGGCAAAGCGTCGCTCGCAAGAATAAATCTTTCGCTCCATTAACTAAAAAGCGAAAGATTCAATCTTCTTCTCGCCTTAATTCAAACTCCGAATCTTCTGATGAGGATGACCATGATTCGAATCGTTCTCTTGCTAAAGAAACTCCATTGGCCGGTTCTCCTATGGATCGGTTATCTAGCATCTTCTCGAGACTCTTTCCAAGGAATGGGAGATGCTCCCTAGCTTCTCTTTGCGGGACTCTCGCAAATGTGTGTAATGCCGCTTTACTAGAAGGCAATGATTCTTTCAATGGAGCTTCTAGAGTCGTGTCTCCCGACTTGTTGAATGCACTTGGATCTTTGGTACGTATGCAGTCACATTTCCTTTTTAAATTTTTAAATATATGTATATTAATGATTCTTCTATCTTCTTTTATAGGTTGGAAGAACTTCTTTTGTAGTTGCCTCGGATCTCGAGAGAAGACGCAACAATCTTGAAAAGAAGAACTTCATGATTGAGCAAGAAGATTCGAGAATTAGAGATCGAAGCTGCGTCATCTCGCGATAAAGATGAGAGAATTCAAAAGTTAAATACCGAACTTGACTCCCAAAGGGATAGGGTGTCCTCTCTTCAGAACGCTAATCAGCAACTTTATGGTATAAGATTTCACTTCCTTTTATTATTTCTATCTTATCGGTCGCATACTACCACCTAACTTATTACCTTCGCAGATGTATATAATCTCTCCGAGGAGGCTATTCTTCTCCATACATTTCCTGAACCCATGGATAATGACCTTCTTCTCGCACACCTCAATCAATCTCTAAGTAGTTCCTCAGATAATACTAACCTCCTTTCATTAAAGGATCTTCAGTCCAAACATCAGATTTTAAGGATCGAACACAGATCCAATTTAAATTTAACTAATCGCTTTAAACGAATGTACCTTGATTCCGAGAAGAAAATCAAGACTTTAAGAAAGAAAATTAGTGATCTCATAGATGAGAACGATCGCATTACTAACAGAGGTGCACAGGCGTTAGCAGAATTCCACAAATCTCTTCTTAGTGTGCAAGTTGATCGAGATGAACTCCTTCATCGGAATACTATGCTTAAGCAGCGAGAAGAGCAAGTTCGTTCTCTTCTTGTTATTAATAGTGATGATGAATTCGCCCGGGCTGCGAAAGTTTTAGATAATGCCAGGAATAACCTAGGTGTTGATGTTAGTCTTCATGCCGAGCATACTTCCTTGATTAAAGATATGATATCCGATAGAGAAGGTTACTTGTTATACCCACCGCTTCTTACTCGTAGTATTGCTTGTAAATTATTAACTCGTTGTTACTTATTTGCGTAACTGAGAAGAGGCTTCATGTTAGAATTAGAGAGCTTGAATCGAGAAAGAACAACTCGCCAGAATTTTCCAAATGAGAATTGAAGAACTCAAATCGAAAAACAACAACTCGCCAAGAGTCTCTCCCTTCGTAATAACAAGTATTCCAAGTTGAAGAAACAATTTGAAACAATAATGGAGAACTTTAATAATGATCTTCAGTTTTGTTTTCGCAATGGAGCCATGGAGTATGTTTGTAAGGACCGAATATCCTCTCGCATACATATCCTCGGCTTCTTGAAAAGGTTCCGAGAGAATCTACCTGTCTCCGATGTTTCTGATAGTGAAGCTGGCGAAGAAGAAAATTCTGGCGATGAGAATAATAAAACTGAAGAATCAGATGAAGAAGAAGAATCACCAAAGATATAACTCTTTTTGTTTTCTTTCATTTTCGTAATATCCGTACATTCTTTGTATCTTTGTTATGGTGAACTTCTTGGATTTTTTCCCCATGAATTCAATCTTCACTCCCTTTTTTGGTAGTTCTTCCTTGTAATATAATTGGCTAACATTATTGATGTATAACTCTTTCGTCAGAAGATGAATAACAATATTCCATCTTTTCTATTCCCATACTTGCCTCTGTTATTTATCTTCAGAGGAAAGATTTTAGTTGTCTTCATGTATTATTGCGACGAGGTCGCAGGTATCTCAATAGATCAAGAATTTTACTTGCCTTGCCTTATCTTCATAAATGTATTTTATCTCTTTTCATTGCGACAAGGTCGCAAGCCGCCCTTACATTGTCAAGCAAGGGCCCATTGACCCTGCCTTATCATTTTTGTGTGGTCTTCCGAGTTAGACCTCCCTAATTAGAGGTCTTCCTCGCCACCTTTTATTGCGACAAAATCGCAGGACGTCTTTACACTTGCATGTAAAGACCCATTGATCTTGCCTTATCATTTTCCGAGTATTTTTGCCTCTAGGATGTTTTAATTGCGACAATATGACAGGCCTAGATATCCTTGCGAACATAAAGCCCCATGACATTGCCGTCGTGCGACATTTAAATCGCAGGACGTCCGTACACTTTCGTGTAAAGACCCATTGATCTCGCCTTACCTCGCGTTAGTATTATTGCCTCTGCGCAGATCATTGCACAAATATGACGAGCCTACGTTCTCTTGCGAAAACATAGCCTTATGACATTTGCGTCTGTTTTTGACACCCCCTAGTGGAGAGCGTCGCCCTTATCATCTCTAAGGTTGCCCCTTCAAGGAGGCGAAACATCGGCCATACAAGACTATCTCCTCCCATCCGGTCTTAACAACAACCCGTTGTTTTCGCACCTCTTATCCCTTATACCTATATGGTTTATGGTTACGAGACCGCACCCTAAGTGGAGTTTTCTTGGCGAGTGCAACGCATGCCAAGACTTGCCAAGAATGGCCAGGGTAGGTTCATCCATCCCGGCACTCGCTCAACCGTGTACCTCGGCGCCTTGAGCATACACTAACTCCTTGAAAGAGACCTCGGTCGCCCAACCAGGGTATAACCTTATATAGTTGGGAATCCAAGGTACCTCTCCCGGATAGGCTTTCATGGGCCCCAAATTTTCATGGTTCAGCTTCGGGAGCGGTGTAACCTTCCCCCCGAACCATGGCGAGAGATACCCCTTATATGACGCACTTTAGGTCTTACATTTGCCTCTTACGAAATGTTATTCGCGAACTAGGGTGTACGCCATAAAGGTTCGTCCCATTCTTTTGCGCATTCATATTTGTTAAATCATTCAATCATTCATATTTCATTATTTGTCGATATTTGTTTGCGAAGTATTCGCGTAGTTCTCGTTTCATTTGTTGTATTTCACTTTTCTTTCTTAGTCGAATTCTCATTTTACTCTTGGTCGCGAGGTTCTCGCACATCATTACTTCAGCTTGCTACTTTGCATCTTGCTTTTATTTATTATTCACTTCTTATGCCTTTTGTTCTTCATATCTTTTGCTTTCTTTATTGTCATAATATTGGTCTGCCTCCAGTGCATTCACCTCGCGAGATATGTTCAACCCTCACTTTTATAGCATCTACCATTAGTCTTTCCTTTCTCTCGTTCATCTCTCACATGTTGCTTCCAACCCTTTCTTTCATCAATTCAAATTTTTAGCTTTTGTCCCGATTTCTATCACAAATGTTTCCTTTCCTTTCGCCGACATCGTTTCTATGCATCTCTCGGCGGTGGTGGTAATGCCCGGCCCTGCTTCTTCTCCCTTTAGAAAGTGATTCAGCCTTTCCCCGATCAATCATCCCGAGAATAATTCTCTTTATATTTCTACAATCGTTTGTTCGATGCCTATGGAAGCGATGGTAATAACAAAACTCATGACTTCGTCGCTTTGGTGGTGGTTCCATCCCGCGTTCCAAGGTCTTCGGTACATCTTCCATCACAAGTATAGCCTCCCGGATCTTTTCCACACTAGCATTCGGTGGAGGCATCTTAATTGGTTCCCATACTATTCTACGACTTCTCTGTCCTCCATGGTTATATTGCCTTCGTCCCACCGTAAGTTTCTTGCGCATGATCTAGCCTCTCCGAATCTTATTATTGTCATTACGGTTGTAATAGTTCCTTTCTCGTTCAAATTCCTCTTGATCGTGGCTTCCCATGGCTACTATCTTCTCGCTGCCCCTCACGCCTTTCCTTACTTGCTGTCCTTGCGAAGTGCTCGCCATCGTATTTATGAATTGAGGTAGCAAGTTTGCGGTCGCAGACATTAGAGTTTGTGTTCACGATCTGGATAAGAATTCATTTCATTCTGTCTTTCTTCTAAGGCGATATATTCTTCCCGTAATTCTCAGGTTCGCCATTGTGATTGTATTTTTGATTCTAAAATTTGAACGTATAACAAGTTGGTCGCGAAGAGAGCATTTACAAATGAGAGTATGAGATATCTTTCCTCAACCCGTCCTGCCATTTCGCTACACATGGTCCTCCATCTTATTGTTAACTGCCTTAAGCTCTCGCCAACCCTTTGTTTCAACCCGAATACATCTGTACTTCTAGCGTGAAGGGATTCTTCGCGGCTTCTGCGATGGCTTCGTCTAACTGTCTCCTTCCTCCTTCCCTTCTACTATTCAGTAATCCTCTCATTTCAGCCAGTTCTCTTAAGATTTGTTCATTTGCCTCAGAATTTGATTCTCTTGGTCTTTTTAGCTCGCTTCTCTCCTTCTTCGCTCGTGCCTATTTTGACCTTCCCGCTCGTTATTTTCTCCTCTTCTTTCCCTGCGACGCTCTTCTTCGTTTCTTTCGTCAATTCGCACGTCATTGTATCGGTTGTTCTCTCTCCTTGGTTGCCTCTCAGCTCTCATCATCTGCACCCTCTCATATTCTTCGTTAATATTTCTATTGGTACGATTTTGTTCCCTCCTTCTCTCATGGTTGTCATGGTTATTCTCGCCGGATTGCTTCTTCCATCTCTTGATTTTCCATTTCCGCTCTTATTCTTTCTCTCTCGCGAGCTAGTCGCGCTTGTTCAATGTAGTGTCTCTCAATGTCATCCTCGATCTCTCGGTTTCTTCTCAATTCTTCTCTCCCATGCAAGATTATTCTTCCTTCAGCAGCTGAGTCATTTGGCCCTTGGAGTTGCATGTTTCTTTGATTTTCCCTATTCCGCTCATTTTGAAGATTTTCGGGCTGAGGAATATAACGATCTTCTATTTCCCCTCTTCTTTCGCCATGCTCTGTGCTTGGATTTTGTGTTTCTTCCTCAGTACTTTCTGTTGGTAAAACTCTCCTTCTTTCTTCCCTATTCGATCTTGAACCTGATCTCGCGCTACTTCTTGATCTCCTATTTTGCAACCTCATATTCTCCATCCTCAATTCATGATTCAGTCTTGTCAAGTTTGCTCGTTCCTCTGCCTCTTGCCGTCTCTCTTCGTGTACTGTTTGTCTCAATCTTTCTAACGCTGCCATTTCTTCGTTTCCTGGATTCATTTCTCCATTCATCCCTTGCTCGCTTCCTCCTTGTTCATTGTTCACCAGCATTGTTCCTCTTCTCTCTCGTCTTTCGAATCGATCTCCAAGTATGCACACTTACTCTATCATAATCCACAGCTGCGTTTGCTCTTACCGGGGAGATCGGTGGTTGATTTTGATCTTCTCCGTCATTTCTCATATTCATCCTTGACGATTCTCCTGTTTCATTCCTCCTTTCTCCAGCAAGTCTCCCACTTCTTCTTACAATCGTTGGTTGCTCTTGTATATTTCTTCTTCTAGCCATCTTTCTTTTTCAATGAATTCTTGAGTATCTTTTCCAAATCTCTTCTCTGTTAATACAAATTCTTTCCAATTTCTACGTCAATCACTGCCAATCCCTGTTTCTAGCGCATATGTAGTAGCAGGATTTCCCACACTACACCCCTTACTCGATTTTGCTTAATTAGTCCATTGAAAGATATAAGATCAAGAATATTTATTGATTGAATCCATGAATTGTTTATACAAGAAAATAGAATTACATTTAGAAATTAAAACACTCTTAAGCTTTCTCTCTCCTAATGACTTGCCCAACAATTCCCAAAAAGATCTCCCCCTCACAGACTCACTCAACCCTTTATATAGGGTGATACATAGTGGATGACAGCTAAGCTACCCTTTATTTTCGGGAATGTCCCGCGAAGTGTCGCAGATGCACAAACATTCGCTCTCGCGACACTTCTTAACCCTCGCCAGGTCTCAAGTCTTCTTTATGTTTTGCCTGTCGTTATTCATTGCGTCGTTTATTTTAGCTTCCTGCGACTTCTTCGCGACACCGTCGTTTACTTATCCCGCGAGTCTTGTCTGTTGCGATATTGTGATCCTACAGGTTGAGTCTTTTCTTCACATTTTAAGAAATGATTTAGCTTCCCTTGGTCTATCATTCTGAGGATGATTCTTTTTATGTTTCTGCAATCATTTGTTAGGTGTCCATGAAAATGGTGATAGGAACAGAATTCATGACTTCTATCACCCGGAGGCGGTTCATTCCCCATGTTCCATGGTGTAGGTATATTTTCCATCAAGATTATAGCTTCCCATATCTTCTCCACACTAGCATTCAGTTGGGGCATCTTGATTTCCTCCCATACTACCCTATGACCTCGCTGCCCTCTATGATAATTCTGTCTTTGACCTCCATAAGTTTCTTGCAGCTGATCAAGTCTTTGAATTTTGCTATTTTCACCACGGTTATAGAAGTTTTTCTCTCTTTCAAATTCTTCCTGATCGCGACTTCCCATGGCTACTAATTTTTGTTGACCATCATTCGTTATCATTTCTTGTTGACCCTGCGAGGTGCTCGCCACTGTGTTTATCAATTTAGGCAACAAACTTGCATTCGCAGCTCTTGAACTTGCATTCGCAACAGGATATGATTCCATCTCATTTTGCTTTTCCTCTAGAGAAATATACTCCTCCTGAAGTTCTCGCAACTCAGTCATTGTGATTGTATTCTTAATTCTAAAAACCTGAATATATAACAGATTGGTTGCGAACATAGCATTAATGAATGATAAAATGAGATATCTCTCATCCACACGACCAGCCATATCGCTACACGTTGTCTTCCACCTCACGGTCAGATGTTTCAAACTTTCGCCAACCCTTTGTTTTAACCCAAATACATCTTCAATACCCGGTCGCGAGGAATTATTACTTATGTACGCCCTAAAAATATAGCTTGTAAATGGTTGAATGATGTGATTGTGTTTCTTGGTAAACCTTCAAACCACTTCAACGCTTCTCCTGTCAAACTTGATGCAAAATACTTGCACAATATAGCATCATGATTCTCCCATTGTAACATACATCTCACATAAGCTTTGATGTGTTGTATTGCACAAGTTGTTCCATCAAAAATGCTAGTTAACGCAGGTAAATTACACTTTGGGGGTATTCCTCCTAGCTGTACTTCTTGTGTAAATGGAGTTTTCACAGCTTCCTCGATGGCCTCATCCAATTGTCTCTTTTCCTCCTCCCTTTTCTTGTTCAAAGATTCCTCTCATTTCTGCTAATTCTCTCAAGATTTGTTCATTTACATCAGAATTTGAATCCACTGGTCTTTTTAGTTCCGCCTTTCTTCTCCTGCGTTCATGTGTATTTTGACTTTCTTGTTCATCATTCTCTTCTCGTCTTTCTCTGCGATCTTCTCCTTCATTTCTTTCACGAATTCGCACATCGTTATATCTATCAATTTCTCTTCTTTGTTGCCTATCGGTTCTCCTTTGTACTCTTTCATATTCTTCATTGATATTACCATTGTTGCGATTTTGTTCTCGCTTTCTTTCTCGATTATCATGATTATTCTGGCGAATTGCTTCTTCCAATTCCTGTTCTTCCATTTCTGTTCTTAATCTTTCCCTCTCGCAGGCTAGACGTGCTTGTTCAACATAGTGTCTTTCAATTTCAATTTCATCTTCAATTTCTTTTTGCTTCCTCCGTGCTTCTCTCCCATGCAATATTCTTCTTCCTTCTTCCTAATTTTCTTCATCAACTGGATTATTCTGCCCCTGACGCTGCCTATTTCCTTTATTTCCATCATTTTGCCCCTTTTGAAGAGCCTCGGGACGTGGGATATAACGATCTTCCATCACTTATCTTCTCTCGCAATGTTCTATGCCTGGATTTTGCGCTTCTTCTTGATTTTCTTCATCAACATTTTCTATAGGTAAAATTCTTCTTCTTTCCTCTCTAACTGATCTTGAGCTTGACCTTGTAGTGCTTCTCGACCTTCTATTTTGTAATCTCATGTTTTCCATCCTTAACTCATGATTTTGTCTTGTCAAATTTGCACGCTCCTCTGCCTCTAATCGTCTTTCTTCATGTATTGTTTGTCTCAACGCCTCTAATGCTGTGATTTCTTCATTTCCATGAATTATTTCTCCAATCCCTTCTCGGTCTCTCTCCTCTTGTCCATTGTTTACCAATTGTTGTTTTTCTTCCCTTTCGTCCATAGAGTCTGATCTCCAAGTATGCACGCTTACTCTATCATAATCCACAGTTCTATTCGCTACTGGTTGAATTGGTGACTGAATTTGATTTTCTTCATTATTTCTTGTGTTCATTCTTGAGGATTCCCCTATTTCATTTCTCCTTTCTCCAGCAAGTCTCCTACTCCTTCTAACAGTTGTTGTTTGTTCTGATGCATATCTTCTTCTAGCCATTTCTCAATTTTAGTAAGTTGTTGAAAATTATATGAAATTCCTTCCCTATTACTCCAAATTCTTTCAAATCATGGTGTCAATCCCTGTTTCTAGCGCCAATATGTAGTTGCAGGAAATCCTACACTACACCCATCACAAGAATCTATACAATCAAATCATTTTTAGGATAAGTAATTGTAATTTTTATTGATTATACTCTTAAATGCTTACAAGATGAAATGGAAATCAGTTAAAGAATTACAATCACTCTAAACTTTCTCTCTCTTAATGACTTGCCCAACACTCGAAAAAGATCTCTCCTTCAACAGAACTGTTCAACTCTTTATATAGGGTAGTACATAGTGGATGACAGCTAAGCTTTCCTTTATTTTCGGGAATGACTTGCGAAATATCGCAAGTGTTCAAATATATAATCTCGCAGTTCTCCTAGATCTCGCTAGGCCTTCACATCTTTCTCGTATTTTGGCTGTCGTCATTCATTGCGTCATTTATATTACTTATCTGCTATACCTTCGCAATGCTTTCGTTTATTGATCTCGCGAGGTATTGATGTCGCGATATTATGATCCTATACTGAACTTGATAGAGACCATTGAATTGAAATCAGGCTCCTACCCAAGCTTTCCATCATCCCCAAGAACCTAGTGATGCATTCAAATTCGAATATCGTTGGTGATCAAATTCATCACCATCGTGATCATCATGATGACCACCATTAAGACCAGGCTCATGTTCTTCATGTTCATAATAAGGAAGAAGAAGAGGTGCCCCTGAGTAATAACCAGGTGCCTTTACCGATGATTTTTGAAATTGGCTTCCCCTTAACAGTGGACGCCCTTAGTAAAAAGACTCGATTGCCTTTAGCAGATTCTTTGTGAAGCTTGATCTTCCCCTTAACATGAGGTGCCCCTTAACGAACAAAGTGAGGATGCAAGAAAGACATTCCTTAGAAATTGACCATCTCGACCTTTAGTCTTATGAGTTTTTGTTTTGCTCATAACTTCTTCATACGAACTCAGAATGACTCCGTTCTTTCGACATTGCCTTTGTCTTCTCGTCCTCTACAAAATGAAATGTAGAAATATTGTACTTGAACGAGTATCATTTGGTATTTAGCTCTTCTCCCTTTGTAGCTAGCTTCTTTTATTGCACAATTAAGTGCAAATTCACTTCTTTTTGGACGATTCTCCTAATAAAACACAAATAAGAGAAAACAAACGTAATATACAATAATTTGCAAGAATATAAGCAATTACTAGCATGGAATTGACACTAAAATCATATGAATTATGCACTTATCACGTACGCATCAGTAAACATTTGGAAGAAAAGGAAAGGTTACGGATGATTAAGCTGCTCCGGGAGTACCAGGACGTGTTTGCTTTCACATACGATTAAATGCCTGGCCTGGATAGCGTATGATTGCACATAACCTCACCGTATCACCCGAGTACAAACCAGTTAAACAACGAAGTCGCAATTTTCCGGAAAAGATCAATTTGGCTATCAAGGAAGAGGTGGAGAAGCTGCTAAAAGCTAAGTTCATTAAGCCAATCCAACACCCTGTATGGCTGGCTAACATCGTACCGGTAACAAAGAAAACTGGAAAAGTTCGATGTTGTGTAGATTATCGAGATTTGAATCGCGCGTGCCCTAAAGATGACTTCCCATTATAGAATATAAACGTAATGGTGAATAACACTTGTGGATACGGTATGTTTTCTTTCATGGATGGGTTTAGCAGATACAACCAAGTGAGAATGGCAGCGGAGGATGCGCATAAGACGACTTTCCAGACGCCATATGTAAACTTTTATTATGTTGTGATGCCATTTGGATTAAAAAACGCAGGCGCGACTTATCAACGGATAATGGTAGCTATCATCCACGATATGATACATCAAGTAATGGAGGTCTACATAGATGATGTCGTTGCAAAATCAAGAGTGCGAGAAGATCATCTGGATCACTTAAGGCGCGTCTTTGACAGATGCATAAAGTATCACTTGAAGATGAATACTCTCAAATGCGCTTTCGGAGTCACTTCCGGAAAATTCTTGGGATTCGTTGTCACAAATAAAGGGATACAGATCGATCCGGACAAGGTAGAAGAGATAACCACCATGACATCACCTATAAATGTGAATGAATTGCAAACTTTCATAGGCAGAGTATCCTATGTCCGAAGGTTCATCCCCGGATTTGCGCAACTATTGTCTGCATTCTCACCCTTGTTAAAAAATAATAAACTGTACGAATGGGGGGACGGTCAAGAGCGAGCCTTTCATAAGCTTAAAGAATGTCTAATCAGTGCACGAGTCTTGCGACCACCCGTCAAAGGTGAACCCCTTTACCTATATACAGCATTCACCAGTGTGACGATTGGAGCATTACTGGCTCAAGACCTTGGCAATGACCAGCTGTGTCCGATCTACTATATCAGCCGGGGGTTTAGAGATGCGGAGTTCAGATACTCGAAATCGGAGCAAGCATGCTTAGCACTCATATATGCTACACAAAAATTACGATCTTATTTGCTCGCCCATGAAACTATAGTGATAGCAACTGCTAATCCAATCGCCTATTTAGCTACAAAACTAGTCTTATCCGGCAGAACAGCCCGCTGGTTGCTACAGCTATCCGAGTTTGAGATAAAGTATCAGCGGTATAAAGGAGTACGAGAGAAAGCATTAGCGGACTTGTTGGCCGCTTTCTAGGGTACGAATATGACGGAGATAAGTGATGAGATACCTGGAGAAGTTGCAGAAGTCGAGAAGGAAGAACGTTGGTCGATGTTTTTCGACGGATTATTATACGACTCTTATGAGGAGCAGGGATAGTATTTGAAACCCCCAAAAGAAATTGTTATCATTCGCTTTCAAGCTAGATTTTGAATGCAGTAATAATGTGGCAGAATATGAAGCGCTGATTCTAGGATTGTGCATGGCAGAAGAGCTCAATTTAGGAGCGATAGATATCAAAGGCGATTCGAAGTTAGTCACAAATCAAGTGTCAGGCGACTTCCAAGTAAAATAAGCACACTTAGCTCCTTTCCGAGCGGAGGCCCAAGAATTGATAGCAAAAAGGGGAAGTACTGTTATTGAGCATACTGGGAGGTCTACTAATAAACACGCGGATGCGTTGGATACCTTAGTGGCGAAGCTACAGTTAAATGAGGCGGATGAAGGTACAATAGTAGTGAAAAGAAGGGCAGTGCCGAGCACATGGAAAGAAGACATGGCGTTCGAAAAAAAGGACGATTGGAGGACAGCGTACATTGAGGATATAACCAAAGAAGCGGACGATCAGTTATTGCCCGTTAAAGTGTTAAAGCAATTTGTCATAATACGAGGAGCGCTATACTACCGGACACCTGGAGATGCCTTATCACAATATGTGGGAAGAATAGAAGCGCAAGAGATACTGAGTCGCGTCCATATGGAGTCTTGCGGACAGACAGGAGAGATTCCATTATACCGCCGCTTACAGAGAATGTGGGTCTATTGTCCTAGTATGGCTGCTCAAGCAACAGTGGTGCAGGATAATTGCGAAGACTGTCAAGCACCTCCGCAAAAAAAAGAGATATGCAGTATAGAGATAGAAGATTGGAGACATCCATATATAGATTTCATCCAGCACGAACGCCTACCGCAAAATAGACAAGGCGTTTAAAATCCAAAAGAAGGCAAGGCGATTCTTTATGAGTGAAGGGATCCTCTACAGGAAAAGATATGGGAACACAATATTGCCCTGCTTATCACAAGAAGAATCGGAGGTAGTAATGCCCACGACTCATAATGCAGAGCACCAGGGGATGAGAAAACTCTTCCTACAACTATACGAAGGAGGATTCTACTGGACCACAATAGAATTTGACACTGCTGAACAAATGGAGAAATGTCAGCAATGCCAGAACCACGTACCACTCATCCGTGCCCCACACACGTTGTTGCATAGTGTTGTTACCCCTTGGCCCTTTCACAGTTGGGGGCTTGATATCATTGGACCGATTAATCCAACCTCATCCGGGCGGCATAAGTATATCGTTACTGCAACCGAGTATTCCTCTAAATGGGTGGAAGCCATCCCACTGCGAGACTATGCTGGAACTACAATCGCAGCGTTCATTAAAGAATACATCATTTGTCGATTCGGAGCACCAATGATCATCTGGTAGGCCTCGAAAGTGTATGAATTACGGCCTACGGTTATACCGCAAGTGCACGGTCAGACTGGTTGTAGAACCAGGCACGTACGAGTCGAACCACGAGAGACTTGTGGTGCTCTAGTGATCTAAGGCTTGCTTAAACTGAAATTCAAAGTGGAGTAACAAAGTGACAACAGATGGTTTTTAAAAACGGCTAAGATTGAGTGGAATAAACCTAAACTAAGGTATAACAAGTGAAAACAAATGTGTCTTTGGGGTGGTCAAATTCACCTCTAGCTCCTACCGTGTGCTCAATCGAGTTGAGACTTTCTTGCCCCGTGATCGATAAGGGCGGGGTGTCAAACCCACCACCTATCTAAGGTGTTTCTCCCGTAATGCCTCAATTAACGGCTAAAGTGCGACCAGAGCACTAGTTGTCTAATTTAGTACAACTAGTCAAGGGAATCAAGATTTGTATCTAAGGTTGAGCTGCAATACACTCAACACAATTGTGACCTAACTACGGTGTATCCATGGCGTTGGTATACACTTGTGAGAGAAGAGCATTGGGTATTTGTAATTGAAAACATAATTGTAATTTTAAGCCTTCAAGATAATTCAACAAAGTTAAAAACACGGTCATGGAGTTAGGGTTCAAAGTGAAACCCTAGCACTAAATTAAAACATGAAAAACACAAATTAAACCTAATTGACAAATTTGGCTAATCCAAAGCGTTTCTAAAATCATCTCCTCACTCTCTATTTATACATGCAGCCCAAAACTCGAAAAACCCTAATTCTATTTTAAAAATAAAATCAACCCATACCCTGAATAGCTTCTGCTCCCTTGTCACGTCGCCTCACGAGAATCGTGATCAACGGCTTCCTTGATTGATGTAAGAGAAACCTAGACTTGTTTATCTTTAACATAGCTTCTAGGGTTTTGAGAAGCTATTTTAGAGATAAGCAAACTAGGGTGTGGCGGAAAAGGTGGTCGTGTTGTGTCGGGGGGTTGTTGGTGGAATAGGGTGGTGGTGATGGCGAAGGTGGTGTGAAGAGATGGGCTATGGCGAGGAGACGGTCGGGAGAGGGAGTTGGAGAGAGAGAGAGCGACGGGAGAGAGGGATAGGTGAAGAAAAGAAATGATTTAGGGTTAGGCTTAGGGTGTATATATAGGGGCTATGGTGTTGAGCGGCACAGCGAAGTTTGATGGAAAAGCCTCAGCGAGCGTAGGATGAAGATAAGTAAGATCTGAACGGCTCCTGTTGGTAGGCGGTTTTGGCGTGATCTGGTGTTGCACGGAGCGGCGGTCTTCGATGCACGTGGAGGCGCGACCATTGGATGTAGGGTAGATCGAATCTAACGGCTCGGGATGATCGGGTCCGGATCCGGGTCATGGGTAGCTTTAGCCCATGTCTTACTTGTTGGGTTGCAATCGATTTGCGCATGGCTTTGGCTATCTGCTCCATAGATGTTTGACTTCAATTCTTCGCTCTTTAGCTCCTCAGATTCTCCAAGCTTTATTTATTACCTAAAAACACAAAATTAATTAATACAAATATTTATTCTTGAAAACAAGGAAAATACAGAATATGGAATAATATATGATTTATAAGCGCAAAAGATGAGTAAAATGCCAATAAAAAGATGTATAAATATGCACTATTTGGCACTCATCAAATACCCCCAAACCCGAATTTTACTTGTCCTCAAGTGAAACGAGAAATGAAGAAATCCTAACTATACCTGTCGCAGTCTCTCGAATGCATTTAGCGTATGCACTAAGCCTTTAAACCCCTAGGTGTCCCTAGTGGACGAGTTGTAGTCTCGTGAGGGTTTACAAGAGGTGTACCCACAAAACCTTCTCCAACTTCAGAGTGTAAAAGAGTCTCAAGCCTCCAAGAAGCTATGAGGACATAGAGTTTCGCATGCTAGTAAGAAGTTAGAACTATCGAAGAACGCATTCTCATCCTTAAGTCTTTGAGCGAGAAGTAACCATACCATATGAAAGAATTCGGATTCGATTGTGATCATAAGTCTCAACTTCGCCTCACCATTAGGGTTTTATGATAATTGCACTCAAAAAGATCGCTTTTTAGTCTCTCATGTGTGCAGCAGGAATAAAGAGAGAAATCCTGCACACGTTGTAGGTAAGAAGGATAACCTTCCGAAATAAAATCGGAGACTCCACGAAGTGTGGATAAAAGAATCTTTTTCTGATGATCTCTAAGAAAGGAAAATCAACCATTAGCAAGGGTGGGAGTACTCACTCACTTCTCACCCGATCGGCAACTAACATCACTCTCTCATAAGAAACCATAGAAACGTCTTCAATCTTCGGTCTTCAACTATTGATGACGAACTTCTGAACTTCACAAAAACTTAATAATAATAAATTTTTTTTTTTTTTTTTTTTTTTTTTTTTTTTTTTTTTTTTTTTATCTAAGTTACAATAAAACGAAAAAACTCAATTTTTCACAAACTTCATTAATTCTCATCTTATTTTCTTTTCTTTGTTGCACATAAACCTTGGACTATATCAATTTTTCTTTCAATATTCTGATTCTGCTCCGGTTCTTTCGACGATGATGTGTTTCTATGGGTCTTGCTGATTGAGAGAGAGAATGATGCTAACTACAAATCGGTATTTAGAAGGAGTTTTCATCTTTAGACGTCACCCTCATGATTGACGGAATTAGCACTCAAGAGATCAAAAAGTAGTGCTGAAAGTGGTGCGAAGTTGGGTAGCTCACCATTCCTACCCGGAATTGACGTACGGTGACACACACTCTAAAAGCTTTTCTAGAAAGTCACAAAGAGTGAAGGTCGGTACCTCGCTTGATGTAAAATGGGTAGTCTCCACTATGGTTGATCACAATTCTACTTTGGGAATATCTAAACAGCACCTAATTCGCCCTCCGGTATGGTTAAATCCAACTTTAACGCTCTAATCAACTAAGGAACCCGATTGTGTTCTCCCAAGACTTCTAACTTTTGTTATTTCGGTCAGATTCTCTATGTAAACATAGCTAAAAGCATGCTAGTGACTCTAAAATCTCTAAAAGTTGGAGGTTTTTATTTGCAAAAAGTTTTTGGAATTTTTTTTTTTTTTTTTTTTTTTTTTTTTTGAAAATAAAAGGTAAAATAAAAGACTAAAAACTCTAAATGCAAAATAAAAACTAAAAACTCTAAATGCAAATGCACCCCCAAACCTAAATCAAACATTGTCCTCAATGTGTCTACATATAGAAAAAATTTAAACAAATCACATACCATGAGAACTATGTTGATAAGAGAAAAGGGAAGAGATTAGGAATGTCGGCAGGAGCAAGGTTGAGCTTCGTTAGTCAAGGCAAAATCCAACATTCTCAGTGGAGATCATATCAGATTAGCACAATATAAGCGCATGAAGACTCAACCAATTCAAGAAAAGAAAAATTTAACAAGTCCTAAAAAGATTTACTAACAATCTAAAGAGTTGCGGGTCAACCCAATAGAAAATATGTACATAGAACATGAAAATGGGCTTTGGTTTATGTGGGAAATTTGGTTTTGTTGGGATTCATTTGGTTTTGTTGGGAAAGTTTGGTTTATTTGGGAGGCCCAGGTTGCTGTGGGCTCAATTTGGTTTGTTTGGGATTTGCTGTTTGAAAAAGTCTGGCCCAGCTTGGTTGCACAGCCCAGGTGTGTAGCTTAGTCTTTTGCACGGCCCAGCTAGATAGGCCAAGTTATGTGGGCTCAGGTGGGTGCAAAGCTCAGCTTTGGGGGCTGTTAGCCCAGCTATGATTGTGGGCTCTGGTTGTGCCGAGTGCAAGCCCAATGGGTGGGCTCAGTTTGTGTGCATGTTATTGCAACCCAGCAGTGGGTTTAGTTAGCCCAGCTGATGTCAGCCCAACAGATGTGGGTTGATTTGTTTTGGTTTATGTGGGCTCAGCTGAAGTGGTCAGTCAGCCCAGCAGTGAAGTGAATGCACAGGCCACACAAAAATGCTCAGGCCACACAAGGCAAAGCAACACAGAAGACAAATGCCCAGGGGTTTGCAGCTAAGCTCAGGGGCTAGCAAGGAGAAGCAAGTACAGGGTTCAGCAAGGCAGTACAGATGGCAAAGCAAGTACACTTAAATGCTTAGATGCTGAGCAATACAGGGCAAGGCAATACATGCACACAAAATGCTTAGCAAGGTTTACAAATGGCAATACAGGGCTCGGAAGGCAAAGCAAATGGCAATACGGGGCTCAATGGTTTGCAGTGTCCGCTCCGGCGCACAGAATATGGAGTCAAGCATGCATAAATTGCTCAATGGCTTAAGCTGCAGCTTCAGAGGGCTTGCAAGGCAAAGCAATACAGAGTTACAAGATGCTCGGGTGCACAGTCAGCTAAGGGTTGATCACAACCTTGGTATATGTTTAAGGGCTTGGTCTCAACCTTGGTCTATTCAAGAAATGCTTACAGCCTGCAGCTACAGGGTCTGTTGGTGCAGAGTTGGCAACTCTGTGACAGAGTTGCAGAGTTACAGCACTGGCTAATCCAGGCGTTTCTAAAATCATCTCCCTCACTCTCTATTTATACATGCAGGCCCAAAAACTGAAAACCCTAATTCTATTTTAAAAATAAAATCAACCCATACCCTGAATAGCTTCTGCTCCCTTGTCACGTCGCCTCCGAGAATCGTGATCAACAGCTTCCTTGATTGATGTAAGAGAAACCCTAGACTTGTTTATCTTTAACATAGCTTCTAGGGTTTTGAGAAGCTATTTTAGAGATAAGCAAACTAGGGTGTGGCGGAAAAGGTGGTCGTGTTGTGTCAGGGGGTTGTTGGTGGAATAGGGTGGTGGTGATGGCGAAGGTGGTGACAGAAGAGATGGGCTATGGCAGGAGACGGTCGGGGAGAGGGAGTTGCAGAGCAGAGAGCGACGGGAGAGAGGGATAGGTGAAGAAAAGAAATGATTTAGGGTTAGGCTTAGGGTGTATATATAGGGGCTATGGTGTTGAGCGGCACAGCGAAGTTTGATGGAAAAGCCTCAGCGAGCGTAGGATGAAGATAAGTAAGATCTGAACGGCTCCTGTTGGTAGGCGGTTTTGGCGTGATCTGGTGTTGCACGGGAGCAGCGGTCTTCGATGCACGTGGAGGCAGCGACCATTGGATGTAGGGTAGATCGAATCTAACGGCTCAGGATGATCGGGTCTGGATCCGGGTCATGGGTAGCTTTAGCCCATGTCTTACTTGTTGGGTTGCAACTGATTTGCGCGCGGGCTTTGGCTATCTGCTCCATAGATGTTTGACTTCAATTCTTCGCTCTTTAGCTCCTCAGATTCTCCAAGCTTTATTTATTACCTAAAAACACAAAATTAATTAATACAAATATTTATTCTTGAAAACAAGGAAAATACAGAATATGGGATAATATCTGATTTATAAGCGCAAAAGATGAGTAAAATGCCAATAAAAAGATGTATAAATATGCACTATTTGGCACTCATCATCATCCGATCAGACAATGGGACTTCATTCGTCAATCAAACAATTATGCAGCTGCTAGATCAGTACGACATTAAGTTCCATACGTCGACTATCTATTACCCCCAGGGGAATGGACAGGCGGAAGCTACTAATAAAATATTATTAAGGATATTAAGTCGCATAGTACATGATCACCATAGGAGTTGGCATGAGCAGTTACCCCTTGCGCTTTGGGCGTACCGCATCTCCAAGAAAAGTTCAACTGGAGACTCTCCTTATTCCCTGGTTTACGAGGAAGACGTGATACTACCAAAGGAGATTGCCATCCCTTCTGCACGCATAGCCATGGCCAGTCTCACTACCCCGGATGAGATCAGTCGTTTTGCGCATCTCGATACACTAGAGGAGCGCCGAGCTAGAGCTGAACTGTTTGCGGATAAGTATAGGCAAAGGAAGGAAAGATACTATAATCAGAAGGTAAAAGAACGAACTTTTTGTATCAACGACATTGTCACGAAGATCGCTCTGCACGTACAACGAGATGCAAAAGCTAGAAAGTTTGCTGCAAATTGGGAAGGCCCCTACATGATCAGTGAGGTAAATGGTTAAAAACTTACTATGCATGATAAACTAAATGTATACCGAGTGGCGGGATATTAATAATAAAAACCTTTTATCTTACATGATATGTAAAAATATAGCCCCAAGTTTGGCTAGGTTATGTGCATGACCCAATGAAGTGCACCAATAGCCCCGAGTCTGGCTAGGTTCTGTGCATGACCCAGTGAAGTGCACCAATAGCCCCGAGTCTAGCTATGTTCCGTGCATAAACCAATGAATTGCACCAATAGCCTTGAGTCTGGCTAGGTTCTATGCATGACCCAATGAAGTTCACTAATAGCCCCGAGTCCGGCTAGGTTCCGTGCATGACCCAATGAAGTGCACCAATAGCCCCGAGTCTGGCTAGGTTTCGTACATGATCCAATGAAATGTACCAATAATTTCAGAGTCGACCGAGTTCCGCGCATAAAGCTTATTAAGATTTTGAGGATAATCATAGAAAACAACACATAAGATAAATACTAGTCTTGATTAATCCAAGTGATGAATACATTCAAAAGGTGGAACAGATGAAATGTAAATATAGAGTGAATATACTCCAAAAGAAGCGTCCCGAGCGTTGATGTTGCATAAAAGTAATATAATTAATATGTTCATTCGGAATAACACACGAAGTGGATAAAACAAAACGTTCCATGGATAAGAAAGTCCATGAAATTAAAGAACTGAAGACAACGCTGAACTCGTACGCCTAAGCCTGACGCGCGCAATAGCCAAGTCGCTTTCTCTTTGCTCCATCCGGACACGAGCATTATAAAACACCTCAAAAGCTTCATCTGAAGCCATGATATTCTCCACTGAAGGGTCAATCCGACAAGCACTCAATCGATCCACATATAAATCCATTGCATGAAGGTATTGCGTTTGGATGACCTCGATTAACTACTCACGCTCGCGGGCAAGACGAGCATTTACGACAACAGTAGCTTATAACAATTCAATTCTCTGTTAAGAAACACACATAAAGCACTGACTTATTCTCCCATAATGACTAATCACTTTCATCCAATAACATTTAGACTATTTTTTTTTTTTTTAAAAAAAAAAAAAGGGAGAACTTTTCAAGATGATTCAATTATAAGCATACGACAACGTGTGATCTCTTGTTCCACATCTTGTATCATCACGAGCGCCTCCTTGCACTGGACAGTGCCATAGATAGAGCAACTCGCATATCGCCTAGTACTTGTTCTACTTCATGCATATTCCTTTCAGACGCATTATTTTGCCAAGCCATCTCAAAAGTTTCATTTTGCTCCTCGAAAGCTCTACGTGTACCATCTTGAACAACCAGCCTATGAGTCTACAAAGCCTTCACTTCACTTCTTAAGACTAGCAATCGCGCCAATTCCTCGTGTTTATCATAAGGGTGCACTAAAGCGGATATTACACTTAAAGTTAATGCATACCCACGCAAACGACGACCCGATTGCTGGGAAATGTGTGCGCGACAATCTGCTACAGCCTGATCTATATCAGTCATCATAAGAGCTGATTCTTGAAATATCCGGTCGGCTTCATGACGCGTGGAGACAACATCATCTAGTGCACGTTGAATTTCGAAAGATACTAACCCGGACGCCAGTGTCGCTTGAGCCGTTAAATATATTTTGTGTCTCCTATCAACTCTAGCGCGCGTTTTAGTACGATTTGTCGTCCTTATATCCCTAAGAAATTCTATTTTAGTCCTCACAAGCAATAAACGATCTAACTCAGATTCTCTTCTATAGGGAGTTACTAACGTCGGCACAGAAGCTAGAGATAGTACGTAGCCATCTAGAGAATTCCAATGTAAACGAATGAAAAGATCACAAGAAATGAAAATCGCTATGAACAAGCTTTATTTATATAAGAAGCATACATCTCAGAGAGCATTCATTGTTCCACAACTACTACCCACTAAAAAGAAATAATAAATAAATAAATTAGGGAAGCGGATGAAGTGCCATGTGAAATTCAACAAGAGCCATTTCAATAGACCTCATACTACGGTCCGCGTCAACACATTGAAAGTGAGTAATTAGACGTTGCTCGCGACAATACCCACGATGTTCAAGCAGAGCCATACTAGGCAACCCACCCTCACTTTGAATCTCCATCACAAGATGATCCGCAGCGACCAATTGTTCATGCCAACGCGAATTCTCAATTGCAAAGTTATCACGCGCAAGACACATCACCCTTAAAAGGCGATTTAGATGCCTCACTGATAGGTGTCTAAAAAACCTAATTTCATATCTAGTATTTATGATTTCTTTGCTACTTTACTTGTAAATTATGTATCTTATGTGTGCTTTTGAGTTATTTAGGTACTTTGGAGTCATTCGAAGCTAAAGAAGAAGAAAACGTCCTTGGAGCGAGAAGGTCAATTCACATGCGATATTTGGAGCAGGCTAGATTGTGCAAGAGGAGCTATGCTGGAAATTAAACTGTCAGTCTCCTAGAACTGACAGCTGAACAAGAGAATTAGGCTGTCGCTTATCTGAAACCGACAAGTCACACATGAGCTGGTTAGCCCTTATTCATTTTATCGGGTGCCAATAGTACTTATCATTACTACACTAGAGAATTCAGAGAGTATTTTCTCTTATCCTTCACTTGAAATCGAGAGAGGCAAAGAAATGGAAGCCATTGTTCGAGACCTCTCTGTCTAAGATCGAGAATTGGTGTCTATCTTCATTACAGTTTCACTGAAATTCACGAAAGAGAAAAAATGAAGCTGCAGATGATGAATCAGATCCAGCCGAACAAGGGAGAAGTTTCTGCTGATGTGAATCGAGAATACTGTAATAACCTGGGTTCGATTGCTCGAACTGAGATATGATATGGTGGTTGTTGGATCTGGATTTGATTTTGAGATGGAAATTTGGGGTGAAGAACAAAGAAATTGTTGAAGAACTGATGGGGTTTGCTGTTGATTTGGGGGTTTCATGGAAATTAGAGTCTTCGGATGAAAGTTAATGAAGAAGCAGAGAGTGGGTTAGGTCGAATTTGAGTATTGCAGCAAATCAAATGAGTTTGGTAAGGGTTTATGGGAAATGGAAGAAGATATGTGGCTACTCAGATGGGTTCTGGTGATGATATGTGAGAAGAGTTCTGAAATGGGTCTGTCTCTATTGTGAATTACAGGGAGAAGATGGTGTAGTTGAGATGGGAATTTGTTGTGTTGGTGCTCTTGAAGAACAGATTTAGGGTTTGTTTCTGTGACTTTGAAGAAATTGAAGATTGAAGGATGAAATTAGGGATTGCTGTTGAAGTAGTGGTGTAGTCTGGCTGAGATGAGGCTACAGAAGGTGTAATATTGCTATTGATGTTCAAAGGGTGGACTTAGAAGCTCTGATACCACAAAATTTGATCGCAGTCGTAAGCGTCAAAAATAATTTCACTTTCTTACTCACTAAATATGAATGAAGTACAAGGTAAGGAAGAGTTCGTTTCCACAGAGAGGCAATTGTTGTTATGCGATTTTCAGTTTCTAAGGTAACCAAGGGGGGATTTTTGTTGTTTTAACGAAATACTAAAGCAAAAATAAAATAGAGCAAAGCAAATAATTGGAATAATCAATAGAGAGAAGATATTGGTCACGGGATAGTATCATTCACAAGCATGTATTTTCATCAATGATTAGAATTTGTAATTTAATCTCTCGTTTACTAAAAGTCCTAGGATACCTTGATCGCAAGTATATCCCGCTAATTCCCTGTTTTCATCACAACCACATTAAAAGATGCATATGTGAATTCTTCCTAGAAAGCAACCTAAAGTGTAAAAGCACAATTATATTTAACTCCCTAAAAGCTATAAGTTCTATGGAATAAGACTAATCAATGCAAACGAATGTGTAAAAGCACTAATCGTTTTAACAAAAGTTATGATTCACTTGTGACTAGTAGGATATATCACTACAAGCACTACCCAAAATTATGCTACTTAGAATCAGGGATAAACAACTTTTTCGTATTGAAAACCCTAATATAGCTCTAGAGATGAATGTAAATCGGATTGATTCCGGACTCAACCAAACAAACTATCAAATCATATAACACTATTAATTGTGAATCACAAACAATAAAATATTGAGACAAAACTAATTCATTGAATCATATAACATATTGAGAAATCAACTTTATCCCATAACCAATAATAATTGTTTAGCTACTTATAGCTATGGAGTTCATCATAAAAATATTAATTGAAAAGAAGAAGATAAAAAAAAAGCAAACCCTAGAAGCGTAAACAAAACCGGCTCTCCAAAGTTCCAAGAATAATATGTATTCCAAAAAGTTATAGAAGTCTTTCCTTTAAATAACTCTATTGTTTCCAAAATTAGGTCTAATCTTCAAAGGTCCAAAAGAAAGAAGTCCGCCAAGCCCATGTGTGAGAAAAACCCATGTAAAAACTCTTCCAAAAAACGATCGCCGGAAAACTGGTATTGTGGTCAGAATTTGGCTTAATCCCAAGACTGGAAAGTATCTCAGGTGACCGGCAAAGTCCACCCGGTCACCAGTCAACGAGTCAGCTCGGGTCAACTCAGTCAAGGTCTGACCGAGTCAAACCTGGTCAGTGAGTCAGATGGGTGAATCAGCTGAGTTAGGTAATCAAGTCTGAGTCAGAGGCTAACTCAGCTGACTTGATTCTAGCCTTCTAGGCCATTGCACAATCCTTGTCTTTGTAGCATACACGCCTACCCTCACCATGATGGCCCCGCATTGCCGCTTTGAACTCCACCTACGATCCGCAACTATCATTCCTTATGCATCTTAGCTCCAATCCATCTTTTCCAATCAAATCCTTTCAAATTTGAACCGCTTCGCGACTCCATTACACCATCTCTGACTTGAACAACATCACTAGTTCTTCATAACCTCACTGAAATGCAGGTCAAACAAATCCCACGACCACCACTGAACTGCAGCTTTAATACATGTCAGTAGATCTTCCTTGCAATCCCTGACAAGCGGCATCAACCTCAGGCCAGGCCAACATCATTCAATCCTGCAACCGAAGACTTCTCAGGCCAACAACACCAACTCAAGGCCATTTTAGTTGAGCCATCTCTCGCACAATTAAAGCCATCTCGCAACTCCATGTTATACAGCTTTATAACCAGCTGTTCACTCTAATCATCCAGCACCTGAGTCACCTGCAAAACCTGCATCTTCATTTCAATTCCATTCTTTCATCATCTCCTACTCTGACTTCCACAGAGACCACCACCAGCTCAAAAATCCCATTACTTCTGCGGCATCAGATCCACCAGAAATTTCAGTTCATTCAACTTTGTATTCCTTGTTCACTGTAGCACCACATGCCCATTAGCTCAATCAATCACACCATCCCTTGTTCCGCAACCTCAACTTCCATTACTCACCTCCATACTTCGATTCAACCTTACTGTCAACCTAAGCATACATCTATGCTTCTTCCACTCGCAGATTCACTTCGCAATTGTCTCAAGCCTTCACTGCAACTTCAACTACAAATTGCAACATAAAGCTCACTCAACACTTTCATTGCAGCATCAACTCAGCCTCCAATTCCCATGAACATACCCATTGGACCAAAGCTTCACAGGTGCAGAACAGAAGTAACACCATATCCTTCTTTACATAGCAACCCATTAAGAAATAGCATCCATTCAACCACCTGAGCCACCATGAGTTCAAACCCATTCACCAGATGCGAATCCGAGTCATACCCATCTCTACAATACAGATATACAACCAACAAAAACTAATTTCTCATCCTCCATTTCTATTGCCTTGCCTGCAATTCCGCTTATCAACCTCCAGCAATCCTGCACAATCCCTTGCACTTTCTTTTACAGCTGCACAGCCTCAAACCCACACAAAACTGTGGCCATGACTGCAATACCAACAATCCACATTTCCTGAACATCTCTCTACCCCTTCTTCATTCCATCTCACCTATACACTGCTTTAGATCAACACCAGTTTCATCTCCAATCTCTGCACCTCAAGGCCAGCAATTCCAGCATCACAACTTAATTTCTTTCACCTGCAACACCCACCAGTGCTATCTGAGCTTCTAAGTCCAGCCTTTGAACATCAATAGCAATATTACACCTTCTGTAGCCTCATCTCAGCCAGACTGCACCACTACTTCAACAGTAATCCCTAACTTCATCCTTCAATCTTCAATTTCTTCAAAGTCACATAAACAAACCCTAAATATGTTCTTCAAAATCACCAACACAACAAATTCCCATCTCAAATCCACCATCTTCTCCCTGTAATTCACAATAGAGACAGACCCATTTCAGAACTCTTCTCACATATCATCACCAGAACCCATCTGAGTAGCCACAGATCTTCTTCCATTTCCCATAAACCCTTACCAAACTCATTTGCTTTGCTGCAATACTCAAATTCGACCTAACCCACTCTCTGCTTCTTCATTAACTTCCATCCGAAGACTCTGATTTCCATGAAACCCTCAAATCAACAGCAAACCCCATCAGTTCTTAACCAATTTCTTTGTTCTTCACCCCAAATTTCCATCTCAAAATCGAATCCAGATCCAACAACCACCATATCATATCTCAGTTCGAGCAATCGAACCCAGGTTATTACAGTATTCTCGATTCACATCAGCAGAAACTTTTCCCTTGTTCGTCTGGATCTGATTCATCATCAACAGCTTCATTTGTTCTCTTTCATGAATTTCAGTGAAACTGTAATGAAGATAGACACCAATTCTCGATCTTAGACGGAGAGGTCTCGAACAATGGCTTCCATTTCTTTGCCTCTCTTGATTTCAAGTAAAGGATAAGAGAAAATACTCTCTGAATTCTCTAGTGTAGTAATGATAAGTACTATTGGCACCCGATAAAATGAATAAGGGCTAACCAGCTCATGTGTGGATTGTCGGTTTCAGATAAACGACAGCCCAATTCTCTTGTTCAGCTGTCAGTTCTAGGAGACTGACAGTTTAATTTCCAGCATAGCTCCTCTTGCACAATCTAGCCTGCTCCAAATATCGCATGTGAATTGACCTTCTCGCTCCAAGGACGTTTTCTTCTTCTTTAGATTCGAATGACTCCAAAGTACCTAAATAACTCAAAAGAACACATAAGATACATAATTTACAAGAAAAGTAGCAAAGAAAGCATAAATACTAGATATGAAATTAGGTGTTTTAGACACCTATCAAATTCCCCCACACTTAGACTTTGCTAGTCCTCGAGCAAATAAAACAAAACAATTCAAAAGGAATACATACAACTCCGTGTCGTCAAGGCTACGGTCACTCTTAGCATGAATAACAGGCCTTTGAACCCCTAGGTGTCCCTAGTGGACGAGTTATAGTCTCGTGAGGGTTTACTAGAGATATACCCACAAAACCTACTTTTCCAACTTACTAGTTCTCCGAAATGATAGCATCCAACGCGCTAAAAAGACATAGAAATTCTGCACACTAGTCATAAGAAGTTTGACACATAAATGAACACAATCTCATCCTTAAAAGTTGAGAGAGAAATAACCATCCCTTCTCGAAAGAAATTCGGGTTCGGAGTGATCGAAAGTCTCGACTCTGCCTCTCAAGAAAGGGTTTTATGAAGTTGCTCTCAATAATAAACAGCTTTTTTATGGGTCACACATGTGTCCAGGTTGGAATGAAGAGATAATCCTGCGACACGTTGAATGGTAGAAAGGTAAAAACCCTCCGAAGTATTTTAAAAACCCACATCGTTTATCATTTTTTTGAAAACCCATTTTTTTGGCAATCTCTAAGAAAGGAAATCAACCACTTAACGAAGGTAGGAATATGCTTACTTACCTCGTATCTGTTCGGCGTGCAGCTAGCACCACTCTCACAGCATCCATAGAAACGTCTTCGGTCTTCTATCGGTGTCTTCATCTTCGTCTTCGGTCTTCAACTCTTGATGATAACTCTTGAACTTCGTAGAATCTTGACAATATGACTCTTTTCGTTAATTCCTTATTGCTTGAAACTTCTTTGTAGATATTCCTTCTTCCATTGGCTTTATTGAAAGAATACAAAACGAAAAACGAACTATACAAACCCAAAATATTTTTTTTTTTCTATTTTTTTTCTATTTTTTTTATCATTTTTTTTTTCAATTTTTTTTCAATTTTTTTTTTTTTTTGTTAACTGAGACAAGAGAAAGTAAAATACAAATAAAATAAAATAAAATAAATGTAAGTACAAGGCCATGGTTTAAGTACTTTACCGCTTGATTCTTCACAACTTATATGTCTTGATATCATAAACTTCTCGAACTCTCATCTTAATAATCTTCCCTCTTGTACAATAGTCTTCAACTTATAAAAATTCTGCTTCTTGTTTTGTTGCTATACTTGAATCAAATCGCTCAATTCGTACTCGTTGCTTGTAAACCTCGAACGTGTTCAACTTTCCTTCAAATTTGTGATGCTCCTCTTGTTGATGATGATAGTGTTTCTATGGACCTGTTGGTGTAGAGAGAGATAAAGTGGATGGTGCTAACTGCGAACAAGATTACAAGTGGTATGTAAGTTAGCAATTCGATGTCACCATCATGATTGATAAAAAAATAGCACTCAAGAGATCAAAATAGTGCTTCTAGGGTGGGAGGTTGGGCAGCTCACCATTCTGCCCGGAATTTACGTACGGTGACACACACTCTAAAAGCACAAATTTAGGCAGGTACAAAGAATTGAAGGTTGGTGCCTCACATTATGTAACATGGGTAGTCTCCACTATAGGGGATCACTATTCTAATACCGAATTCAGTCTGCACCTTATTTGCCATTTGCATGGTTAAATCCAACTTTAACTCTCATACAATTAAGAAACCCGATCATGTTCTCTGTCATCTCTAAGTTCACTCACTCTTATGAGAATCACGATGTAATATTAGCGACATGTATACTATGTGACTCTAAAATAACCATAAGTTGGAGTTTTCTTATTCACTAGTTTATACAAAAGTTGAAAATTTCAAAAATTGAAAAAAATAAAAAAAGTGAAAAAAATAAAAAAAAGAGACAAGAGAAATTTTCTTTAGGTTCATTACTAGCTTTATTATTTTATTTCGTTTTTATTTTGTATTTGTTTTATTGTTTTATTGATCAAAAAAAAATTGAAAAAAAAATGAGAAAAAAATAACAGAAAAAGAAAAAAAATGAGAAAAAAAATAAAAATAAAAATAATATTTTGGGTTTGTATAGTTCGTTTTTCGTTTTGTATTCTTTCAATAAAGCCAATGGAAGAAGGAATATCTACAAAGAAGTTTCAAGCAATAAGGAATTAGCGAAAAGAGTCATATTGTCAAGATTCTACGAAGTTCAAGAGTTGAAGACCGAAGACGAAGATGAAGACACCGATAGAAGACCGAAGACGTTTCTATGGATGATGTGAGAGTGGTGCTAGCTGCACGCCGAACAGATACGAGGGAAGTAAGTATATTCCCACCTTCGTTAAGTGGTTGATTTCCTTTCTCAGAGATTGCCAGAAAAATGGGTTTTCAAAAAAATGATAAAAGATATGGGTTTTTAAAATACTTCGGAGGGTTTTTACCTTTCTACCATTCAACATGTCGAAGGATTCTCTCTTCATTCCAACCTGGACACATGTGTAACCCATAAAAAAGTTGTTTATTATTGAGAGCAACTTCATAAAACTCTTTCTTGAGAGGCAGAGTCGAGACTTTCGATCACTCCGAACCCGAATTTCTTTCGAGAAGGGATGGTTATTTCTCTCTCAACTTTTAAGGATGAGATTGTGTTCATTTATGTGTCTAACTTCTTATGACTAGTGTGCAGAATTTCTATGTCTTCTTAGCGCGTTGGATGCTATCATTTCAAAGAACTAGTAAGTTGGAAAAGTAGGTTTTGTGGGTATATCTCTAGTAAACCCTCACGAGACTATAACTCGTCCACTAGGGACACCTAGGGGTTCAAAGGCATGTTATTCATGCTAAGAGTGACCGTAGCCTCGACGACACGGAGTTGTATGTATTCATTTTGAATTGTTTTGTTTGATTTGCTCGAGGACTAGCAAAGTCTAAGTGTGGGGGAATTTTATAGGTGTCTAAAACACTAATTTCATATCTAGTATTTATGCTTCCTTTGCTACTTTTCTTGTAAATTATGTATCTTATGTGTGCTTTTGAGTTATTTAGGTACTTTGGAGTCATTCGAAGCTAAAGAAGAAGAAAACTTCCTTGGAGCGAAAAAGTCAATTCACATGCGATATTTGGAGCAGGCTAGATTGTGCAAGAGGAGCTATGCTGGAAATTAAACTGTCAGTCTCCTAGAACTGACAACTAAACAAGAGAATTAGGCTGTCGGTTATCTGAAACCGATAAGCCACACATGAGCTGGTTAGCCCTTATTCATTTTATCGGGTGCCAATAGTACTTATCATTACTACACTAGAGAATTCGGAGAGTATTTTCTCTTATCCTTCACTTGAAATCGAGAGAGGAAAAGAAATGGAAGCCATTGTTCGAGACCTCTCTGTCTAATATCGAGAATTGGTGTCTATCTTCATTACAGTTTCACTGAAATTCACGAAAGAGAACAAATGAAGCTGTTGATGATGAATCAGATCCAGACGAACAAGGGAGAAGTTTCTACTAATGTGAATCGAGAATACTGTAATAACCTGGGTTCGATTGCTCGAACTGAGATATGATATGGTGGTTGTTGGATCTGGATTCGATTTTGAGATGGAAATTTGGGGTGAAGAACAAAGAAATTGGTGAAGAACTGATGGGGTTTGCTGTTGATTTGGGGGTTTCATGGAAATCAGAGTCTTCGGATGGAAGTTAATGAAGAAGCAGAGAGTGCGTTAGGTCGAATTTGAGTATTGCAGCAAAGCAAATGAGTTTGGTAAGGGTTTTTGGGAAATGGAAGAAGATCTGTGGCTACTCAGATGGGTTCTGGTGATGATATGTGAGAAGAGTTCTGAAATGGGTCTGTCTCTATTGTGAATTATAGGGAGAAGATGGTGGAGTTGAGATGGGAATTTGTTGTGTTGGTGCTCTTGAAGAATGATTTAGGTTTGTTTCGTGACTTTGAAGAAATTGAAGATGAAGGATGAAGTTAGGGATTGTTGTTGAAGTAGTGGTGTAGTCTGGTTTGAGATGAGGCTACGAGAAGGTGTAATATTGCTATTGATGTTCAAAGGCTGGACTTAGAAGCTCAGATAGCACTGGTGGGTGTTGCAGGTGAAAAAAATTAAGTTGTGATGCTGGAATTGCTGGCCTTGAGGTGCAGAGATTGGAGATGAAACTGGTGTTGATCTAAAGCAGTGTATAGGTGAGATGGAATGAAGAAGGGGTAGAGAGATGTTCAGGAAATGTGGATTGTTGGTATTGCAGTCATGGCCACAGGTTTGTGTGGGTTTGAGGTCTGGTACCGTAAAAGAAAGTGTCAGGGATTGTGCAGGATTGCTGGAGGTTGATAAGCGGAATTGCAGGCAAGGCAATAGAAATAGAGGATGAGAAATTAGTTGTTGTTGGTTGTATATCTGGATTGTAGAGATGGGTATGACTCGGATTCGCATCTGGTGAATGGGTTTGAACTCATGGTGGCTCAGGTGGTTGAATGGATGCTATTTCTTAATGGGTTGCTGTGTAAAGAAGGATTTGGTGTTACTTCTGTTCTGCAGCTGTGAAGCTTTGGTCCAATGGGTATGTTCATGGGAATTGGAGGCTGAGTTGATGCTGCAATGAAAGTGTTGAGTGAGCTTTATGTTGCAATTTGTAGTTGAAGTTGTAGTGAAGGCTTGAGACAATTGCGAAGTGAACTGCAGGTGGAAGAAGCATAGATGTATGCTTAGGTTGACAGGGAAGGTTGAACTGAAGTATGGAGGTGAGTAATGGAAGTTGAGGTTGCAGAACAAGGGATGGTGTGATTGATTGAGCTAATGGGCATGTGGTGCTACAGTGAACAAGGAATACAAAGTTGAATGAACTGAAATTTCTGGTGGATCTGATGCCGAAGAAGTAATGGGATTTTTGAGCTGGTGGTGGTCTTTGTGGAAGTCAGAGTAGGAGATGATGAAAGAATGGAATTGAAATGAAGATGCAGGTTTTGCAGGTGACTTAGGTGCTAGATGATTAGAGTGAACAGCTGGTTATAAAGCTGTAGAACATGGAGTTGCAGATGGCTTTAATTGTGCAGAGATGGCTCAACTAAAATGGCCTTGAGTTGGTGTTGTTGGCCTGAGAAGTCTTCGGTTGCAGGATTGAATGATGTTGGCCTGGCCTGAGGTTGATGCCGCTTTCCAGGGATTGCAGGGAAGATCTACTGACATGGATTAAAGCTGCAGTTCAGTGGTGGTCATGGGATTTGTTTGAGCTGCATTTTAGTGAGGTTATGAAGAACTAGTGATGTTGTTCAAGTCAGAGATGGTGTAATGGAGTCGCAGAAAGCAGTTCAGCTGAAAGGATTTGATTGGAAAAGATGGATTGGAGCTAAGATGCATAAGGAATGATAGCTGCGGACTGTAGGTGGAGTTCAAACTGGCAATGCAGGGCCATCATGGCTGGGTAGGCGTGTATGCTACAACACAAGGATTGTGCATCATAGATCAGGCTGTGCAATGGCCTAGAAGGCTAGAATCAAGTCAGCTGAGTTAGCCTCTGACTCAGACTTGATTACCTAACTCAGCTGATTCACCCATCTGACTCACTGACCAGGTTTGACTCGGTCAGACCTTGAATGAGTTTACCCGAGCTGACTCGTTGACTAGTGACCGGCTGTACTTTGCCGGTCACCTGAGATACTTTCCGGTGCCGGATTCCTGCCAAATTCCGACCACAATACCAGCTTTCCGGCGACCGTTTTTTGGCAGAGTTTTTACATGGGTTTTTCTCACACATGGGCTTGGTGGACTTCTTTCTTTTGGACCTTTGAAGATTAGACCTAATTTTGGAAACAAGAGAGCTATTTAAAGGAGAGACTTCTACAACTTTTTGGAATACATATTATTCTTGGAACTTTGGAGAGCCGGTTTTGTTTACGCTTCTAGGGTTTGCTTTTGTTCATCTTCTTCTTTTCAATTAATATTTTTATGATGAACTCCATAGCTATGAGTAGCTAAACAATTATTATTGGTTATGGGATAAAGTTGATTTCTCAATATGTTATGAATTAGTTTTGTCTCAATATTTTATTGTTTGTGATTCACAATTAATAGTGTTATATGATTTGATAGTTTGTTTGGTTGAGTCCGGAATCAATCCGATTTACATTCATCTCTAGAGCTATATTAGGTTTTCAATACGAAAAAAGTTGTTTATCCCCTGATTCTAAGTAGCATAATTGTGGGTAGTGCTTGTAGTGATATATCCTACTAGTCACAAGTGAATCATAACTTTTGTTAAAACGATTAGTGCTTTTACACATTCGTTTGCATTGATTAGTCTTATTCCATAGAACTTATAGCTTTTAGGGAGTTAAATCTAATTGTGCTTTTACACTTTAGGTTGCTTTCTAGGAAGAATTCACATATGCATCTTTTAATGTGGTTGTGATGAAAACAGGGAATTAGCGGGATATACTTGCGATCAAGGTATCCTAGGACTTTTAGTAAACGAGAAATTAAATTACCAATTCTAATCATTGATGAAAATACATGCTGGTGAATGATACTATCCCGTGACCAATATATTCTCTCTATTGATTATTCCAATTATTTGCTTTGCTCTATTTTATTTTTACTTTAGTATTTCGTTAAAACAACAAAAACCCCCCCTTGGTTACCTTAGAAACTGAAAATCGCATAACAACAATTGCCTCTCTGTGGAAACGAACTCTTCCTTACCTTGTACTTCATTCATATTTAGTGAGTAAGAAAGTGAAATTATTTTTGACGCTTACGACAGCGATCACTCACCTCCAGAACCAACCTTACACAATCAACCATGAAACAAAAGAACTTAAGGGATATTTAGTACGACTGATTAAGACAATTCTCATATATATAACCAAAATAACACAATATCCAACACAAAAAAAGTGATGATGATGAAGGGATAATAGTAGTAATTTGTTTAAGAGCGCTCAATTATGAGCGAGCAACAGTAAGAAATGTCTTCATCTAGGTCCTGCATCATCAACTGCGCCTCGCCATATTGAGTAGTGGAGTCGGTATAAGCACTATGCACCTCTTCTAGCACTTGATGAATCTTGTGCATAACATCACTGGAGACATGGGCCTCTTGAGCCATACTTAGCGTCCCCTTATGCTCTTCATAAGCTTTGCGCGCCTTATCCAGAGCAATCAATCGGTGAGTTAATAGCATACTTCATCCTTCAATACTAACAAACGCGCTAGTTCTGCTTTCATACCGGTAGGATGAATGAGAGCAGAAACAACACATAGAGTCAAGACACACCCGCGAAGATTTGGTCCCGCCCGCTGAGTGATAAAGGCACGACAGTCGGCTATTGCCTACTCAATATCAGTTGTCATAATTATTGACTCTTGGAATAGTCACTCAGCCTTGTTCCGAGTGGCGATTTTATCATCTAACACGCGTTGTACTTCCAGAGTCAGGCGCCCGAACGTTTGCAACCTCTGAGCCATTGAATACGTCTCATATTGCTCATCAAACTGCGCGTGTGTGGCCACTCTATTCGCCATTCTAACTTCTCTAAGCATTTCCACTTCAGCTTTTGCCAGCAGCAAGCGACTTAGTTCATGATTCTTTTCATAAGGAATAACTAGTGTTGGTACATGAGCCAAAACTAAAGCGTAACCATGTAGACGATGAGCCATCCGCTGCAAAATATAGCTAACAACCAAAAGAAAAACAAAACCTGAAAGACACTAGCTAAGGCAATTCCACTTACCCCTACTTATAGAAAGACATAGTAGTATCACATTATTTACCATCCAACCATAATAATAAATGCATATAATCAAAATAATAAAATATTTGTTACAAAAAGGAAAACAAACCATCGAAATTCCCAGTTCAACCCCAACAAAAGCAAAGAAAATATTGTTTAAAACCCACTCATAAAACAACTCAAAAAATTAATTAATATCCAGAGCAACCAGCTCCGCTCTCTTCTTAGTAAGACGCCCATTGACCTCCTCAGCAGTATTCCGGGCGATCCTCAACTCCTCGGTAGCTCGACCAACGTCCGCCATTAGTCGGTCATATGCTGCTTTCTTAACATCAGCAATATTGAGCAAGCGCCTATATTCTTGATCCATCTCATCAATCTCACGAGGCAATGTGGTCCACGCATTGTGACTCGCCTTCGCCAGATCCAGCAGGTTCTTGAGCCAATGGATAGGAAATAGAAGAACCAGATAAGTTTGAATGGAAGCATCCCACTTCCTCAATGTAACTGGATCGATAGGAGTTTCCTCCGTATGAGAAAGGCCGTCTGCTATGTCGAGTAAATCCTCATTAGCCACGACTAAAGGGTTGGCGGGCATTTCTTCATGAACGCACATGTGACTGAACCTCTCCACTATACGTCGATAAGTGGCTGCTTTAGACGAAGGGACCCAAAACCCATGTACCAACTCGTAGCGGTTGTCCACACCAGCCTCCACCGCTGAAATAACGCGAGGATATTGGAATTGGGGATCCTCCGGGGTAGCCATTAATTCAGCATCGGCATTTACATCACGAGAGACCTTAGGAGCTGGCTTGGATGATTTCGGCCGCTTATCATTAGCACTTCCGTACTCGCTACCTTTAACTTGTTGGTTCGAGCCGCTCCCCTTGCCATGGGCGCCATCTCGTTTTCCCATATTCTGAAGAAAGAAAAAGGAAGCATAAATAAATGTTCCACCAGCAAGGAAGTAATGGTGATAACCCAAAATGTATAACACATACTAGATCGGAATGAGGAAGAGGATTGGAAGGAGAATGGACCGATCGGCGAGAGGAAGAAGATGAGCTTGACGCAGCTGTCTCCGAGTGACTTATTGAGAAACAAAAGCAAAAGGAAAGGAGGAAATAAAATAATTTCATCAGAGGGATATAGTGAATGAAGGTGTATATATAGATTACCAAATGCATTTAATAATGATAATAGAATATCCTGACCGGCATGTGTCAGTATTTAAACCTAACAAGGGACAGCATAGTGTACTTACGAGACTTAGAAGGAGAAGAACTTTGATTCCTAGCATTTCCTTTAAGACTACTATCCTCTTGGGAATAATCATGAACGGAATGGTTTGACTCAAACTCGCTCGATGGACCTAGCATGTCGGAGGGAGTATGAAGAGGATGATTAGTATCTTGAACCGTATTTACAATTAGAGGGCGAGTAGAGTGTAGAATCATACGGGGAAAAGTATGTCCGAACCACTTTGACTGACCGATCGGCCTAGTTGGCGTTCAACGTGCTCAATAAATGTACTTGCAGACGGGGACCCCATTTTTGTAGCTTGCGGAGAAAATGGAGGGGAAACATTAGCAGTACGAATGGATGGCAATCACGGAATAGGTAGCACGCCGGCATCTCTCTTCATCTTCTTAGCTAGCCGATCAGCCCTCCATTCGTTGAGAGGAAGATTAATGTACTCTTCAAAGAGGAGGCCCCTTGGATTCCAGCCAATAGGCGGAGATTTCTAAATGGATAGGACAAACAAATATAAAAGAAACTAAAACAGGAGTCGGCGGAAAATAAAAAGAGAAGAAAGGAGAGGTACCTTAGCGGGAGGAGATACAATGGGAGGAATGTCCAAAGGCTTCACCGGTGGAGGCCGCCTCCTCTTTTTGGAACTAGACGAAGGAGGTAAAGCACTACCTTTCCCGTCTTCTGAGAAGACTCATCGCCTGGAAGAGGATCCCAGTTGGTGACCAGTGGATGAAGAGGGCGACCTTTGTTGCTTGAGGACAATTTGTATTTCTTGGAAGTCTCCGCATTTAACTTCACGCGACCTGATGCGTGCATCTCTTTGAAATCATCCTTGGTCAAAGCCGGAGGAGCATATGGTTCCTTGAGGAGGAGGTTCAACACGTTCATGTTGATATCATTGCGATACCCAAGCCACTCAGGGTGACGCTAACTTGCCGACGAGATTGAGGCTATAAGAGATCAAAATGATACTGGCGATCACTCATCCGAAGACCATTTTTGAAAACGAAGCAATCAAAACTCTTATGAATTCCTTATCTTGTTCAATCGAATACGAGAGGGGAGGGTTATAAGGAACTCCTTGGTCAAAGCCCAGCTGCCGAGCCACACGAACTATATTGTATGTCTCGGATAAAAATTTCCCGCCATAGAAACTAGGAAGACGCCCGGGTAAAGTAGAGACAATGATGTCGAAATCCTCGGCTGAGGGCGTCTCCGCGGAAGACATCCTCCTCGAAGATTGGACAACAAAATTATAATGCAGAGAACCGGTACGACCATCTTGATAAGTGACAGGATTGAAGTCAGCGCCCTTATCCATGTTATCCTTGAGCTTTGTCGTAGGGAGAAAACCCTTCTTGTGGTAAAGAGCCATCCGAGGGTAGGACTCAGGAACCGTCACGAGTCGCTTAGAACCGTCCTTTTGAGTGACCTCTTCTTGTCGCGAGAGAGCAAGGGGATTCAGCTGAGGAGGCATGTATACAGGAAAGCGCTCCCAAGCCCATGCTTGAATGAAATTGGCAGGAAGGAAAGTTTCAACCTCATGAGATCCGTCCACGCGACGAATATCACGCACTATCAAGTACAAATGATGATACAGACCTCCCAAGAACATAGGAGCAAGCAGAAATGATACGCCGCGAGATATCAATACGGCCATAGGGATAAGCTCCTTCTTGATAGTGTCCGAGGACTGTACTCGAATACTTCATGACATAACCAGAAGAGGAGGAAGGCTGCCAACTCCGCTTTATCTGTCTCTCCCTCCCGAGGAGGAACACCCTCGCGTGGGACAGAAAGCAGAGGAGCCCAATATTTGATCCAACAGGAGAAAGAGGCTCGGTGTTTCCCGGACTTCGGTTCCTGGCTGCTCTTTAACTCTCTCACCTCATCAGACTCTTCAACGGTAGATGACTTTGGTAGAGCATCTTTTATGACGGATGCCATAAGCTTTGAAGAAGACAGAACTTTAGTAGGAGAATCATGAGTAGCAGACGCGGTAGCTTTACCCTTTCTTTTATCTACCGGGCCTTCTATTTCGCTCGGAGCCTCAACCTTAAGCTCTTCTGGCAGTTGGAATGTTATGGACTTCGTTCTAGCAGCAATCAAGCGATCATGAAGGTTTCTGTCATCCTTGTTTAAAGACTTGTGAAGGCAGCAATTGTCGAAAACTGTATCACCATGAACAGGTAGGCCGGTGAGCGCCACTACGTCTTCTAGAATGGGGGTCGCTTCACCCCAAGAAAACAAAAACGTGTGGGGGTCGACTCCCCAGCGCGCACATAAGCGGATCAAACTGTCGTGATGTCGACGGATGTATCTGAACTTTGAAGCATTTAAAGCAGCCTCTATGCCTAAAGAACGAATGACCCTTTCATTATCCAGATTGGAACAAATGTAATCTACCCAAGGATCCCATGAGGCATGAGATTCAGCGGACGAACGAAGGTTGATTGAAGGGAAAACGTAATCTCCCCTATGTACGGCCAAACGGGGCATATCCTCAAAGGAAGGTATATGAGGCAACACCTTATGGGGACGGATGCGCCAGCTCTCAGATCCGGACGGAGGAAAGGGATGAGGGTTCAGCATGTGTGTGACCCAGATATCATCAGTTGGGAAAAGAGTAGTATTGTCATCTGCCGCGGGCGGCCGTAACTGATCTTTAAGCGCAGGACTGCTCCTTATTTCTTCAAGTGTGTATGATTCTGATCGAGGAGGCACGTCATGGTTAGGCGATTCATTAGACATGATGAGTAAAATAGGAAAATAAGAGAGAGAGAGAGGGATACAGTGACAAAATGAGGATTAAAGGGCGAGGTCTCCTTTATTTATAGGAGGTAAAAGAAGGAGCGGTTACTGGGCAGACCAATAACCGCAGCCACCCAAGGGTCGTGAACTTAAACCGCCCATAACTCACCAATTGTAACCATCGCATCAACATGTGACTGTTGACACGGTCTTTGGCCGGTCAAACAGTCAGGGGACTAATGTTGATACATGAAAATAATCCATCCTAAATAGATGGCCCCCTTAGCCTATCAAGGGTCCCTTTTAGGATGGAGATCGAGACTAGGGGACTAGGCCAAGCCAACTATAATGGGATAGTTCTAGTCCATCCAAGACCACATTAAGTTGGTTGGGCTTTAGCCCAAGAGGAAAGCCTCTTAGGGTTTGGTATTAAATTAAGGAAAAGGAAATGGTAGTTTAGTAATATGTTAATCTTATGAACATTTATTTATAAGGTGGTCATTATAAAAGGGGAAAGAGGGAATACTTATGGAGATATCATTAACCCATCATTACTTCCCATAAACCTCTTTACTCCTTGGGAGTAGTTTCTGTGATTAGGGCTAGTTCCTCCTTCCCACCTTTTACCATATCAACAGATGGAAATCGATAACAATAGATAAAGTCTAGCTAACCTCAAAATCCAGACTTATGCAACCCAAAGTGCAGCTTACATTATTACTCACCTCACAAGTATAAGACCTGTGGAATCAAAAAAGTTTGAGACGAAGACAACTTTGATGATTTCTATATATCTTGATCGAGTGAGCAGCTGAACAATCGATCAAGATCAGGGTACATGAGTTATCAAGGAAATATAACCTGGCTTCACGAATCCATGTGAAGTCTTTATAGTCGCTAAACCCTAAAAGGGTTAGGAAGAGGACGAAAACTAGGACACACCAAAAATTAGTGTCGGGATTCAAAGATCCCAGTTGCTTGAAGTTCCCCTTTTATAGACATTCAAAGCATAGGTTGCTTTAGGTTTAAGATAAGATAGTTTTTGAACCAAACAAACAATATATATCCACCGTTAGATGCATCTTTCAATCTGATTTACATAAACAAGATATACACCCTGGTTGGGTGAAACCGTAACTGAACCGTGTACAAAGACTATGTTCAACATGGTTAGCCGAAACTAGCCGATTTGAACTTAAAAGCTTAATATTCATTTTCATGAACACATAAGACATTAACTCTGAGTCACAATCATGTGATCAAATAAGTCTAGTAATTTTAAAGAATTAATCAAATGCTAATTATCTCGTAGAAATAATTTAATCACACTTGAAAATAATCGACATGGTTAGTAAATGTACAAGGTACAAATACCATAGCCGTTCTTGACTTAGGTCAGTTAGAGTACGTCACAGGTTTGTAAACATTTAACCGAACCAAGTTCCGGAGTTAACAGAACTATTTAGGTATGCGTACCGGTTTGGAAACCTTAATACTATGACCGGTTCCGGAGTTCACAAAACTATTTTGGTTTGCGTACCGGTATTGGTACTAAACTGAGTTCGGGAACACAAAACTATTTTGGTTTGCGCACCGGTTTGGATACTAATCCCGGTACCGTAACCACAATTCCAAAATAGGTTGCATATGAGTATGCTTACCGATAGGGTTTACGAGTTGAACATATTTTTCATATGATATACATAAGATTATGCGTACCACAAATCTGCAAGTCGATATATATAGCTACTCCGCTATGTATACGAGTACATGTAATACGGGTTCAGACTTATAACAGTTTTCCCAGTTTGTAAGACTGATAATACTGTCTTGTATCTGAAACTATAATAGTTCTATATTTCTCTCTAAATCGATTCGAAACATTCCCGAATAACATCAATGACACATATCACTATTCTATACTATTTTCGAACGATAAAAATTGAATCATGATTTTGATTTCGAACAATAAATTGTCCTTAACCGAAATTCATCAAGTATGAACAAATGTTCATTAAGCTTAGGCATTGTATTTTGAGAAGTCCCCTAACTTGGTAATTAGTTCTCGACTCGAAATTCTTGAATATGCATAATAATATAATTAGTTATACGACATCATCTCAATGATAGAAAAGTGAATATAACTTGATAAATAGGTGGTTCAGTCTTCACTTACCTTTTGTTGATGATGTTCTCCAAAATATTCGGTTGATCTTCGCCTTCAAACGGTAGAACGTAATGATGACTCCCGTGACCCACTGTTTCTCAACAAGCTTGAGATAGCAACACTTGTGAGTTCGACCGAGCAATGCTCTAACAATCTCCCCTTTGTTAATATTATCCTCAAAACTATCAATACATATAGATAAAAAATAAAGTTTTGACAACTCCTCAAATCCACCATTTATTGATTTCCTTGGCTTCTTCAACTCCTTGAACTCTTCGTATTTCAAGCTGCAATGATTCTGAACGTGTTCAACTCAGCATCGTTGTTGTTGAAGAACCGATTACATAGCGATAACAACTTTGAAAACAAATATTCTCAAATGTCGTTATACAGAAACATAGTATTATTAATTTCTCCAAAGTTCAATTGCATCCCAACTCTAAGTAATACTACGTTGATATGTTTCTCCCCCTTAATCAATACTTATATCTTTTGCGTAATAGGTAAAACCTATAGATTGAGTCTGACTGTCTAGTTGATTCTCTAGAAAGTATATTAGAGTAAGTCCTCTCAGATTGCCAAACAAATTGTTGGGTGTGTTTGTTGTACCCCCGCATTTTCAATTGGTATAAGAGCAAGCAAACACATTAAAGACCTTATAAGTCTGTGTTAGAGCATAGCTCGGTTGAACCCACCAAGCGTTGGTATGTCAAGTTTGGTTGTCATATTTTAGTGAATCAAAACTCATTGAAAGAGTCGCTTGATTATGTACTAGATTCAACTTCGTATATGTTAGCTTGAAAATATTAGGATATGAGACATTACAAGTATTGCGAAGACTTGAAGAAGTGATGAGGTAAGAAGCTACAACGACAACATCATCCTTCCACTTGAGGTTAGTGATATTTGACTTGAACTGTTTCATTCCCTAACGTATCTTTCAAGTCGTGCATATTGAAAACAAAATTGGGAAGCATGAACACTCTAGATAGACATAGTATTAAGGAATACAATACGAGGTTTATTGCTTAACCATTAAACTTTGTAGATAAGACATCGACATAATCGTTTAAATGCTATATATTATGATTATGTATGGGTATGAGGTGAGGATTTCATCCTAGGAAACAATGTTTTACGTGTGTTTTAAGAAAGTAAATTCATAAACTTTTTTTGTAAATCGAAAAGGAAATCGCCAGGCGTTATTGGTATTGTTATTAATTGCATATCTTGTGAAACCAATATGTGTGATTAGTATAACCGCTCATGACTTGTTTGTGTTCTTGGTAAAACTATTCACAAAGGCATGACTTATGTATTGGTATGACTTTTATTAGTGAAACCGATCATAAGTAATCACCTGAGATGGTATGATCGAGTTTGTGATTTGTGTAAGACCGACTCTAGTAAAGGTTGGTTGTTGTTATTCTTTTTGTTTTGCATAAGGATGACAACATAATGATATTTCGATATCAATTCTCCCTGGAAGAAGATGCAAACATATTGGAGAAGAGGATGCGAAATTTGAGGTAACAATCTTGTTAGTTAATTGTTTTCCTATTTAAGAAAATCCTGATTTTTATTTCATATATTTATTTCTTTTGCTTAACAAAATTTCGGTACAATTGATGTTTTATTCCATGATGTGTGTATGGATGTGTGTGTGATTCAATTGTTTCCGTTTAAGAAAAACTATTGTTATCTTGCTTTATTGTGTGGTATCAATTGTTTAGGCTTACAAAATTTCGGTGCAATTGCGGTGCTATAATGTCTATGTTGTTTCAATTGCTTCCGGTTGAGGTGAATAATTATGCAAGTTGATTTATTTGGTTTGTATAAATTGTTTATAGCTTAACGAAAGAAAAGGTTTACGGGATGAGTTATTTAGTCCAATTCGATTCCGGAATAGAGAAACTAAGTTAATTTTGATCTTAGTTAGACTTATCAAAGTGGAGGTTTCGGTTATTCAAGTCTAATCGAATGCCTTAACAAGAAATACTAGTTAACTAACCTAGTACTTGTCTTGTTTAAAAGATAAAGGTCTAAGTTATATGGATAATTAGAGCCTGATGAGAAAAATAGAGTTATCTTTATTTTGGTCTTATCGAACAAGCGATTGTATTTGTACAATCGGTTTACCAAAGGAACTAAGGTGCTTAGTTGATTTTTGGTTTGTTAAACTATTAGGGAAAATTGCTTCGGGAAATTGTTTCCTTGATAACATATCAAAACAAATTACTTTGTAGTTTCGGTTTTGATATTGGTTATCAGAAATGGTGTGTGGAACCCTCGTGCTTAACTCTATAGGTTGCAAGTCTATTTTGAGATTTGTAATATTCTTTTCGGTTTGTCCTTTATTTTTTTCGTTTCTTTGTCATTTTGTGACAAAAACGGGGAGAAATATATGGAGTAAACAAGTGATACTGGCATTGATTTTGTATTGATTGGTATCACTGAAGGAAAAGAACATTGGTGCTTAAACGTTTATCTAACGAAAGAGTGAAAGCATATACTAAGGGGGAGTAACATATCATTACAAAGGAATAACAAAGACGTGCGGATTGATAAAATCTACCTATCTTACCTTTAGGGGGGAGTAATATTCTTTGTTATTATAATGTCAACAGCGACATTTAAGGATTGAATGTATACAGGTTATTGTGATGTTGAATTCGGGAATCAAGCGTATGTGTAATAAATTCTTGTAATTTGTTTATCCATATGATGTAAGAATTTTGTCACTAAAATTGACAAAGGGGGAGATTGTTAGAGCATATCTCGGTTGAACCCACCAAGCGTTGGTATGTCAAGTTTGGTTGTCATATTTTAGTGAATAAAAACTCATTTAAAGAGTCTCTTGATTATGTACTAGAGTCAACTTCGTATAAGTTAGCTTGAAAGTATTACGATATGAGACATTACAAGTATTGCGAAGACTTGAAGAAGTGAAGAAGTAAGAAGCTACAACCACAACATTATCCTTCCACTCGAGGTTAGTGATATTTGACTTGAACTGTTTCATTCCCTAACGTATCTTTCAAATCGTGCATATTGAAAACAAAACTGCGAAGCATGAACACTCTAGATAGACATAGTATTAAGGAATACAATACGAGGTTTATTGCTTAACCATTAAACTTTGTAGATAAGACATCGACATAATTGTTTAAATGCTATATATTGTGATAATGTATGGGTATGAGGTGAGGATTTCATCCTAGGAAACAATGTTTTACATGTGTTTTAAGAAAGTAAACTCATGAACTTGTTTTGTGAATCGAAAAGGAATCGCCAGGCGTTATTGGTATTGTTATTCATTACATATCTTGTGAACAACCAATATGTGTGATTAGTATAACCGCTCATGACTTGTTTGTGTTCTTGGTAAAACTATTCACAAAGGCCTGACTTATGTATTGGTGTGACTTTTATTAGTGAAACCGTTCCTAAGTAATCACCTGAGATGGTATGATCGAGTTTGTGATTTTGTGTAAGACCGACTCGGGGTAAAGGGGAACCGATCCTAGTAAGAGGTGCAACACATCACAAAGGGGAATCGATCCTTGTATGAGGTGCATCATGTTTTAACAGAAAGGGGAATGGATCCTATGGACATGTGCAACACGTTTTTAGGCAAAGGGGAACCGATCCTATGGACATGTGCAACACATTCAAGTTAGATACCATATATATGTGGGGAACCGATCCTAGTACCTAGTTAACCGAATTATGGGAAGCTAGTGTGACTATGCACAGTACTCACATGGAGGTAGAACCGAAACTTGTTTTGGTAGAACCGATAAACCCATGATTGGTGATTGAGTGTTCTTGATCAATCACATAGTTCTTGAAAGTCAGATGAACCAATTCTAAACTTGTTTGGAAGTGTGGCAAATCGGTTTCAAGATTGTAAATATGAAAAAGGACTTACAGAGTAAGGATGCCGACATACTTTGAACATGTGAAGTAACGCTTAACTTTAATTGTTCAAAGTTATTCCTTAATATCTAAAGGAAGAAAATCCCAGGATCGAAACATATATAAGTTAAGAATCTTTTATTTAAGGTTTTTAATTTTATTTTAGGAAAACGAGAATTAGTAATTTGCATTTACTAGTTGGAGATTTTCGGTCATTATTTTGGACGGAGCATTTTCAGGAATTATGAAAACCGAATTTGGAATATATTTCATATCTTGAGAATATTTTCGGTTTTGGAAATTTCTTGGTGTACAAACTTCCTTGTCTATAAATACTTGAAGTTTGCATTTCTAGCAAACTAATCCTTCGTGACAGCAAACTTCCTCGGTTGTGTTGTTACTGGTGAAGCCGCCTATTCGGAGAGGAGAGTAACCTAATTAGGAAAAATCTCTTACGGCCGCTCAGTTTAAAGTCTTCTTTGGGATTGAGAAGCTCTATTAGTACCGTTGGTGGGAAACTAGATAATTGCGGTTTATCTTGTGTTTTCGATTGATTTGATTGACTAACGGTGGTTGAACTTTGATTGCACCTAGTTTGTTTATGCTTGAGAATCTTCTCTCCGATATAAGATTCACTCAAACTAGATCGAAGTTTCGACAGGGATCTTTAGACTGTTTGTAGATCTAAAGACGTATTATGATAATCCATTGTTAACAGACTCCGTTCTGTGCGTGATTGATCACAAGAGATTCAAGTTGTTCCGTGCAGGCATTTATTGAAGATCTAAGAAGATTTAAAGACAAAGAAGATATTGAAGATTTCTGATTAGGGGTTTATAATCTTTGGTGTGCACAATACTTGTTTCGGTATAGAGGATCCATCTATAATCCGTTTATCCTTGTGGTAGATTGTATTGATTAGTTGTGTAGATCGGCATCAATACAATTCTTTGTGATTAAAAGTATTGATTGCAAAATCTTAACAATTACCTTTGGTAGTTGAGAATAAGATAGATCTAAGAACCGTAAGAAGGAGTTTATTGAGATAAACAGAAGAGCCTTTGTCGAACTCACATCACTTGGTTGAAGAGAGTTGCTACCAAACAGATTTATTGTTCCTTTACTGTTTGGAATACGAACCAAAGGAATTGTTCCAAGTACGTGACTTATTCATAAGTTGGAGGCGTGGGAATACAGGCGGAACTAGGTGAACTATAGGTTTAGTTGTTTGGTCTTAACTATACGAAGTTGGTTTAATTTTGTGTAGCGGCTTAATCCTGAGAGTATTCACAACTGGACAAGGTCCCTGAGTTTTTCTGCATTTGCGGTTTCCTCGTTAACCAAATCTTGCTGTCATTTACTTTTATTTTCCGCATTATAATTGTTTTATTATAATTAAAGTAAATTACACAAACGTTAATTCCTATTTTACTTGATAGTAATCCTATTGTGTTTGGTTAAGTCCGAGCCTCTTATCAAGTAAACATACTTCGTTGTTGTATTGTCTCGATCTCGTATCCATAGATGATCACACGAAGTGTGAACTGATTAGTTGCATTGTCTCGACTCATTCCATAGACAATCACTTTTGGAGAAATGACTTATAGGTAGGAAAAGTTTTAGCTTGAGGTATAGTTTGGTATTCTCGCCTAGCAAGCAAACACGAAAAGATCTAACAATATGTGTTTGATGCGATCCAACCTATAAGACATGAGTCAAAATAAAGTTAAGCGATAGAGAAAACTAAAGAAAGACTCAGTTATCGTATCACAAAACATTGGAAGTTTTGATTTTAAGAAATATTTAAAATGGGCTTCTTCATCTACTTGCTTTTCTGAGAATAAGTCTAAAGGTTCTCTAAAGGAGATTAAGTTAAGCCCAGTATTCGCAATCAATGATTTAGATTCTGAAAAATCTCTTTTTGATGACGAGAATTTTTTGAGTTCTATGCTTGAGATTTTTGATGAAAGATCCAGTGTAAAAAATTCTAAACTAAAGGAATTGAGCAAACAATTTCTTACTTGTTCTAATGAACTTCTTTCAGCAGTTGAAAGAGAACGAGATTTAACTTTAAAGTATGAAAATCTCGATGAAGAGCATAACTTACTGAAAGAAAAAATTTCACAACAAATACAGAGTCTTAATGACAAAGTAAGTGCTAGTCTCTCTGAAACAAAATTGTTAGAGAAAGAGCATGATGTTGCTCTTGAAAAAATCCACTTGTTGGAAGAGAAACTTATTGAATCTGATGCGAGGATTAACTCTCAAAAAAATAGTTTTAAAGAGAAAGAAGGTTTATATCTCTCACGAGAAAAACGCCTTGAGGATGATCTAGCCGGCGCTCTTGATAAAATCAAGACGTTGGAAGAAGAAAATTTGGAACTGAAATATCCAAGGAAAGCTCAAACAAGTTAACCTCAATGTTAGAAGCAAGTAGAAATCATCGTGATACACGAGGATTGGGCTATAAGGGAATAGATGCTTCAAATATTAACAAAGAGGTTAAATTTGTTAAAGCTAAAAATTCTTCTCAATCAGAGGCTTCCACTGATGACAAAGATGCTTGTAGTTGCAGGAAATCCTACACTACACCCCTCACAAGAATCTATACAATCAAATCATTTTAGGATGAACAATTGTAATTTTTATTGATTAAACTCTTAAAAAATGCTTACAAGATGGAATGGAAATCAGTTAAAGAATTACAATCACTCTAAACTTTCTCTCTCTTAATGACTTGCCCAACACTCGAAAAAAGATCTCTCTCTCTCAACAGGCCTGTTCAACTCTTTATATAGGGTATTACATAGTGGATGACAGCTAAGTTGTCCTTTATTTTCGGGAATAACTTGCGAAATATCGCAAGTGTACAAATATATAATCTTGCAACTCTCCTAGATCTCGCTAGGTCTTCACATCTTTCTCGTGTTTTGGCTATCGTCATTCATTGCGTCATTTATATTACTCATCTGCGATACCTTCGCAATGCTGTCGTTTATTGATCTCGCGAGGTATTGATGTCGCGATATTCTGATCTTACATCTTTCCTCTTCTCATGTCTTCTCTGCGAAGAAGAGAATGTCATGAGAACTAGTATTTTTGAAATGCCGCAACTGTTCATCTTTATCTGTTTTTGATATGACCCCGTACTTTTACACAGAATTTATTACACGTGTTTCTTCTTCCACTCTTTTGCTGACACGTCTCTTTCAACCGTTTTCTTGACCATTCACGTCTCCTCTCGCATTAAATGCATTTATCTTCTTGAGAACTCTTCTCTATATATATTTTTCTCACCCTCCTCTTCTTCTTTTTTACTTTCTCTCTGTAATTTTTCTTCAATTCTCTTCCTCCACAATTTACGCTTCTGCTACTGTAAATCTTCCTTTTCTTCTTTCTCTTGATCTTCGACTCTTTATTCATTCCCATATTCTGAGAATGGCTCCATCTGGTCGTAAATACGAAGTCCTTTTGAGTGAGACTCAAAAGAATTTACAAGAAAAGGGTTTCACTTTATCCACTATTCCCAATCAAGAATCTTCATCCATTCTTTCTGTAAAATTGTTTACTGATCATCATTGTGATGATCAAAAAATCATAATTTCGCTAGGTCAGCTCCTCGCGGGTCTTCCCATTCCTCTCTACAACCCCGAATTGCCCTTGTTCTATGAAATTCTTGCTCACGAGAAGTTATCGCGAGCTATCTATCAATTAAGTGGAGATTGTATCCGTTTAATGCTTGAATTCGCCACTCGTGGTGCTGGTAAGGGATCTCTATATCCTGATGAGGTCAGATATCCTAAATTCGCAAACTTAGAGATAATTGCTGAAAAATATTCAGTAGAAAACTTTTTTGAAAATTATGAAGTAATAAATATGAAGAACGATAGGTCTCGCTGGGGTGCACGGTTGAAAAGAAAAGAGAACATTCCCAGCGACAAGATACTCATGCAAGATATCGATTGGCACTCTGGCAAGAACAATGTTCCTCGCCATTCCAAAGACGACAAGTGGTGCGTCTTTCCGTTATTTTTGAACGAACCTTACATTTCAGGTTCCAATGTACTCCCTGCGAATCTCGAAAATTATCATCCTTGGGTATTTAATTGGCCCGGGAAAGCAAAATAGGTATATTTCCTAACTTTCACTTACTTTGCAATCTTCACTTCCTCTTATATCTAATCTTGCGAACTTTTTAGATCACCAAATTGAGACGAAGTTACGAAAGGAATCCAAAGGCGAGTACTCTGGCGATACTCCGTTCAATCACGGATGAAGTAAGAAATATTTTCTTTTGCTATTTTTAACAATATTGTTGCCTCTGTTTCTTATCTTCATTCCTGTGTGAAGATTGGTGTTGATGTTGCCGGAGAAGAAGAAACTTCTAATGCTGCGAAGGCCAAAGGAAAGGGTAAAGGTCCTCTTCGAAAGGGAAACTCCACTGCTCTACCTTCTAAAAAACGGAAGATTCACTCTTCTTCTCGCTCAAGTCCTCTATACAGTGAGAGTTCTGATGAGGATGATTAAGAAGTTGATATTTCTTTTGCGAAGGAGGATCATCTAACTGAATCCCCTATGGCACTACTGTCTAATATCTTCTCTGATTCCATGCAAGGAATTGGAGATGATCGCTTCTCTGGTACATGCGAAGCTCTCGCAAATATCTGTGACGCTTCCTTGCTAGAGGGTAACGATTCTCTCCAGGGGGTTTCCAGATCAATGATTCCCAGCTTCTTAAATGCACTTGGTGCCTTGGTACGTCTGTATTTCTTCATTTCTTCATAATTTGATCTTAAATCATATCTTGATAATTTCTTTATCTTTCTTTGTGGTCTGGGAGAGCTTCCTTTGTTGTTGCCTCAGATCTTGAGAAAAGGCGCGACACTCTTCACAAGAAAAATCTTCAACTTAGCAAGAAGAATGAAGAGTTAAAAAGTGCAGCTGCGGTTTTTCGCGAAAGGATTCAACAACTGGAAGCTGAATCTTCCACACAGAAGAACAAAATATCTAGCCTTCAAAGTGCTAATCAGAAACTCTATGGTATAAGATTCTTCTTTTTTCCTGGTTTTTACTCTGTCATTTATTTTTCTTTATCTGACATATCATTTTCGCAGACATTTATAATCTTTCTGATGAAGCCATTCTTCTTTACTCATTTCCCGAGCCTATGGATTGTGATGCTCTTCTTGCTCATCTCAACGAATATTTAAATAGCTCTTCAAATAACAAAATTATATCTCTTCCACTAAACGAACTCCAAACCAAATTTCGCCTCTTAGAAATCGATCATAGATCTAGTTTAGGTTTAGCCAAACGATTTAAACGTCTATACCTTAGTACCCACGAGTAAACTAATATTTTAAGGAAGAAAATTAGTAACCTTATAGATGAAAAAGATCGCATTGCTAATCAAGGTGCCCAAGCATTAGCGAGATTTCAAAAAACTCTTCTTGAAGTCCAAGTTGAACGGGATGAATCTCTTCGCCAAAATGCCATACTTAACGAGAGAGAGAATCAAATTTGTTCTCTTCTTCTCATAAATAGTGACGATGAATTCGCTTGGGCTGCAAAAGTTCTAGATAATGCCAGAAATAACTTAGGTGTTAACGTTAGCCTTCACGCTGATCATACTGCCTTGGTTAAAGATATGATTTCTGACAGAGAAGGTTGTTAACTGTTCTTCTTTACTTTACCGCTTCTTTTTTGTGAAATTGCTATTAAGTTACTAATTCATTGCCATATGTTCGCAGAAGCTGAGAAGAGGTTTCAGACAAGAATTAAAGAACTTGAATCTGAGAAAGCACAACTTGCAAAGGACTTCTCTCTTCGCAATGATAAGTATTCCAAGTTGAAAAAGCAACTACAAACTACTGTAGCGAATTTCAAGAACGATGCTGTCCTTTCGAAATCAAACTATTAGGACAGTCTGCGATGACCACAGTATTCCTCTTTCTTCATATCCTTGTCTTCTTGATGAGATTCCTGAAAATATGCCTTCCTTGGATGTCTCTAATAGCGATGCTAGCGAAGAAGAGGAGTCCGATGAGGAGTCTGATGAAAAAGAAGAATGAACTAAGAAATAGCTCCATTTTCTTCTTTCTCTTCTTGTAATATCTGTACATTTATCCTTTTAGTCTTTCATTTTTGTAATTTCTTACTGTAAATATCTTGGACCTTCAAATACGAGTTCTACTTTGTTGTCCCTTTCCGCACATGTTAAAAGAACAATTCTTTCTTTGCAATACGTTAATCAATATTATGAGTGCGTAAATCTATCATATGAAAATAAATAACAAGTTTATATCCTATTCATTCCCATATTTGCCTCTGTTATTTGTTTTCAAATGAGAGATTTAGTCGAGAACCTTTAAGTAATAATATGCCTCAGTTTCGTAACTGTTGTTGCTAAGTCTTCGCAAGCAAATTTTTCCTGGTTATTTCCATGTATATACTCGCAAACTTATTTGTTTGCATATAATCATTTTCGCAAGCTTATTTTCTTACTCATTTTCTTGTGTGGTCTTATTTTGCCTTCCTATTTAAAGGTCTTATTGCGCCACCCCTCGTCATTGCGACAAAATCGCAGGACGTCTTTACATTTTCATGTAATGACCCATTGATCTTGCCTTATCATTTCTTTAGTATTGTTGCCTCTGCAGGATAATTTAATTGCGACAATATGACAGGCCTAATCTTTCTTGCGAAAATAAATCCCCATGACATTGCCGTCTTGCGACGAAATCGCAGGACGTCTATACATTTTCATGTAAAGACCCATTGATCTCGTCTTATCCTCGCGTTAGTATTATTGTCTCTTCAGGATCATCGCACAAATATGACAAGCCTAAATTTTCTTGCGAAAATAAATCCCCATGACATTTGCATCTTAAGACACGTATCATCTCCCTAATGGAGGGTGCCGCCCTTATCATCTCCCTGGTTGCCCCTTCAAGGAGCCGTACATCGGCCATACAAGACTAGCTCCTCCCATCCGGTCTTAACAACAACAGCTTATTTTTCGCAGCCTCTTATCCCTTATACCTATAGGGCTTATGGTTACGAGACTGCACCCTAAGTGGAGTTTTCTTTGGTCCGAGTGCACATGTGCCAAGACTTGCCAAGAATGACCGAGACACTTCAAATGCCCCTGCACTCTTGGCTCAACCGTGTACCTCGGCGCCTTGGTCATACACTCGACTCCTTGGAAGAGACCCTCGGTCGTCCAACCAGGGTATAACCTTATATAGTTGGAAATCCAAGGTATCTCCCCGGATGGGCTTTATTGACCCCAAATTTCCATGACACAGGTTCCAGGGGCGGTGTAACCTTTTCCCTGAGCCATGTCAAGAGATACCCCCTTATATGACGCACTTTAGGTCTTACATTAGCCTCTTGCGAAATATCATTCGCGAACTAGGGTGTACGCCATAAAGGTTCGTCCCATTCGTATAAATCATTGATTTTTGATTATTTCTTCTCATTATATTTGCGAAATTATCGCATAGTCTTGCTTTGTTTGTCTTGGATCTCATTGTAATTCTTTAACCAGATTTTCATATATTTGTTTCATGAGACTTTCGCGTACTCCTTCTTCGATCGTCATATTCTTTGTACTTTTGACATGTCTTTGTCACTCAAAACAATTTTTTTTTTTTTTACACCTTTCACAAATCTAAAATCAATTATTCATTTCTTACACCTCTTACTTCTGTTACTCTCCGCTTCTTCATTTAAATTTCCTGATATTGCCTTCCCTTTTGCGAAACCATCGCAATTTCCAACTGTCTTCAGGCATTGGTTTAGCAATGTATCTTCATCTCTCACTTCTATTGCGTCCATCATCAGTCTTTCCCTTCTTTGTTCTTCTTTGATGTTCTGCTTCCAGTTCTTCTTTTGAGCAGCCCTTTCCTCGCAAGACTCCACATCAACTTCATAACATTTTTGTCCCTCAGCCCAATCTCCTTTTATAACTCCAACACCACTGGATGAGGAAATTTGATGCACTGGTGGTAAGTCGATGCTACACCCAGGATCTCATGTAACCAAGGTCGCCCAATTAATGCATTATAGGGGGACTCCACATCGACGATGCAAAACAAAATTTCAGTTGATAATCCTTTCAGTGGTATTCGCATATGAACTTCTTCTTTAGGTTTATTGGTAGTACCATTAAAACCATAAATCTTATAAGTTGAAGGTATCAGATCTTCGTCTTTCCCTCCCATAGTCTTGTAAGTATGGTAAAAAAGGATGTTTACAGAGCTTCCAGTATCAATTAAGATTCTATTGATTGCCCATGAATTTTCCGCCTCATCATCTTCATCATCAACAGGTTTTGGGTTAATCTCCAATCTTACCACTAATGGACTGTCATGCATCTCTCCGCCCTCAGGTACCTCTTCTGCGGTAAAAGAAATAATCTGCGTTTTCCATTCCTTTAGTGACGATGTCTTCGCGATGTTCATTACTTCTCTATTGTCAACATCTCTTGCGAAAACCCTACTGAGAACACTATCATGAAAGTCTTTAATTGTCATGTACGAATGTACAATAGAGTTGCAGAACAAGTTTTTGGCTTTCGCTCCAACTTCTACTACAAATGTTTATTTCCCTTTTGTTGTGTTTACTCTGTGAATTTCTGGTGGTGGTGGTAATGGTTGAGTCTTCTCTTCACATTTTAAGAAATGATTTAGCTTCCCTTGGTCTATCATTCTGAGGATGATTCTTTTTATGTTTCTGCAATCATTTGTTAGGTGTCCATGAAAATGGTGATAGGAACAGAATTCATGACTTATATCACCCGGAGGCGGTTCATTCCCCATGTTCCATGGTGCAGGTATATTTTCCATCAGGATTATAGCTTCCCATATTTTCTCCACGCTTGTATTTAGTGGGGGCATCTTGATTTCCTACCATACTACCCTATGACCTCGCTGCCCTCTATGATAATTCTGCCTCTGACCTCCGTAAGTCTCTTGCGGCTGATCAAGTCTTTGAATTTTGTTATTTCCGCCACGGTTATAGAAGTTCCTTTCTCTTTCAAATTCTTCCTGATCACGACTTCCCATGGCTACAATCTTTCACTGACCATCATCCGTTATCATTTCTTGTTGACCCTGCGAGGTGCTCGCCACTGTGTTTATCAATTTAGGTAACAAACTTGCATTCGCAGCTCTTGAACTTGCATTCGCAACATGGTATGATTCCATCTCATTTTGCTTTTCCTCTAGAGCAATGTACTCCTCCTGAAGTTCTCGCAACTCAGTCATTGTGATTGTATTCTTGATTCTAAAAACCTGAATGTATAACAGATTGGTTGCGAACATAGCGTTAATGAATGATAAAATGAGATATCTCTCATCCACATGACCAGCCATATCGCTACACATTGTCTTCCACCTTACGGTCAGATGTTTCAAACTTTCGCCAACCCTTTGTTTTAACCCAAATATATCTTCAATACCCGGTCGCGAGGAATTATTACTTATGTAAGCCCCTAAAAATATAGCTTGTAAATGGTTGAATGATGTGATCGTGTTTCTTGGTAAACCTTCAAACCATTTCAGCGCTTCTCCTGTCAAACTTGATGCAAAATACTTGCACAATATAGCATCATGATTTTCCCATTGTAACATGCATCTCACATAAGCTTTGATGTGTTGTATTGCACAAGTTGTTCCATTAAAAATGCTGGTTAACAGTAAATTACACTTTGGGGGTATTCCTCCTAGTTGCGTTCTTGTGTAAATGGAGTTTTCAGCCTTCCTCGATGGCCTCATCCAATTGTCTCTTTCCTCCTCCCTTTTACTGTTCAAAGCATTCCTCTCATTTATGCTAATTCTCTCAAGATTTGTTCATTTACATCGAATTTGAATCTACTGGTCTTTTAGTTCCGCCTCTCTTCTCCTGCGTTCATGTCTGCTTTGACTTTCTTGTTCATCATTCTCTTCTCGTCTTTCTATGCGATCTTCTCCTTCATCTCTTTCACGAATTCGCACACCGTTATATCTATCATTTTCTCTTCTTCGTTACCTATCGGTTCTCCTTTGTACTATTTCATATTCTTCATTGATATTACCATTGTTGCGATTTTGTTCTCGCCTTTTTTCTCGATTATCATGATTATTCTGGCGAATTGCTTCTTCCAACTCATGTTCTTCCATTTCTGTTCTTAATCTTTCCCTCTCGCAGGCTAGACGTGCTTGTTCAGCATAGTGTCTTTCAATTTCATCTTCAATCTCTTTTTGCTTCCTCCGTGTTTCTCTCCCATGCAATATTCTTCTTCCTTCTTCCTGATTTTCTTCATCAGCTGAATTATTCTGCCCCTGACGCTGCCGATTTCCTTGATTTTCATCATTTTGCCCATTTTGAAGAGTCTCGGGACGTGGGATATAACGATCTTCCATCATTTCTCTTCTCTCGCAATGTTCTACGCCTGGATTTTGTACTTCCTCTCGATTTTCTTCATTAGCATTTTTTGTAGGTAGAATTCTCCTTCTTTCCTCTCTAACTGATCTTGAGCTTGACCTTGTAGTGCTTCTCGACCTTCTGTTTTGTAATCTCATGTTTTCCATACTCAACTCATGATTTTGTCTTGTCAAATTTGCACGTTCCTCTGCCTTTAATCGCCTTTCTTCATGTATTGTTTGTCTCAACGCTTCTAATGTTGCGATCTCTTCATTTCCATGAATTATTTCTCCAATCACTTCTCGATCTCTCTCCTCTTGTCCATTGTTTATCAATTGCTGTTCTTCTCCCCTTTCGTCCACAGAGTCTGATCTCCAAGTATGCACACTTACTCTATCATAATCCACGATTCTATTCGGTACTGGTTGAATTGGTGATTGAATTTGATTTTCTTCATTATTTCTTGTGTTCATTCTTGAGGATTCCCCCATTTCATTTCTCCTTTCTCCAGCAAGTCTCCTACTCCTTCTAACAGCTTGTTGGTTGTTCTGATGCATATCTTCTTCTAGCCATTTCTCAATTTCAAGTAAGTTGTTGAAAATTATATGAAATTCCTTCCTATTACTCCAAATTCTTTCAAATCACGGTGTCAATCTTCACTCTCTCCCTGTTTCTAGCACCAATATGTAGTTGCAGGAAATCCTACACTACACCCCTCACAAGAATCTATACAATCAAATCATTTTAGGATGAACAATTGTAATTTTTATTGATTAAACTCTTAAAAATGCTTACAAGATGGAATGGAAATTAGTTAAAGAATTACAATCACTCTAAACTTTCTCTCTCTTAATGACTTGCCCAACACTCGAAAAAAGACCTCTCTCTCAACAGACCTGTTCAACTCTTTATATAGGGTATTACATAGTGGATGACAGCTAAGCTGTCCTTTATTTTCGGGAATGACTTGCGAAATATCGCAAGTGTACAAATATATAATCTCGAAACTCTCCTAGATCTCGCTAGGTCTTCACATCTTTCTCGTGTTTTGTCTATCGCCATTCATTGCGTCATTTATATTACTCATCTGTGATACCTTCGCAATGCTGTCGTTTATTGATCTCGCGAGGTATTGATGTCGCGATATTCTGATCTTACAATGCTCCTATTTCTTGTAAAGAAGAAAAGTCTGTCAAGCCTAAGAATAGTATTCAACCAGCAGTAATCAAAGAAGGCATTTCTTCCATTGTCAAGAAAGCAACAACGTTGAATAAAGATAAGAAGAAGAAGAAGAAGAAGAAGAAGAAGAAAAAAAAAAAAACTCGTCGAGCTCCAATGCAAGAGGATCCACAAAAAGGTAACATTAAAACTCATACTTCGTATATTTATACTAAGCATTGTTATTATTGTGGTAATAAATGACACTTGCAATGGGGATGCAAAGTTCGTAAGATGCAAGATGCACTTTCTTTTGTATCAAACGAATTGGCTAAGTTTTCTCCTCATAAGAACTCAGATCGTTATTGTCCTAAGTTTAGGCAAAAGAATTATTATAATGATAGTTCAAATTTTGTATATCACTCGACAAGGTCATCTCATAAAAGACCCGAATATAGAAAAAGATATAACTTTGTAAATACAAAGACAAGATCTGATGTTCCAAATTGGAGAAAGGGTGTTTCGCAAAATATTCAAAAGGAAAATGATCCTAATGGTATGAAGGAGAAGGCTACTCCTGCGAAACCCAACTCTAAATGGGTCCCGAAGTCCTCTATATCCAAGAAGAGACCAAAAGTTAGTCACAAGAATAACTCTCAGCTGTTAATTGTTGGTGACAATAATTATAAGAGTCTTCTTGTAAGAATAAAGAAAGACATCATGTCTCAAATCCCTTGTACTAGTAAAGGTTGTGATAATGACACTCTTAATCACAAGTCAAAGAAGAAAAACAAGAGATGGAACAAGAGAAAACAAACCAAGCAAGAGGTCAAGAATGATGATTCTATCTTAGTCACTCGTGACGAACAAGACAAGGCTCAACTCAGCACAACCTAGTTGTGTTAGAATGTGCATGCTCACCTTAGTGCTCAATCTTTTGAAATGTGAGAAAGCACATCAAAAACTGAGCACATGATCTCTCGGTTATTATATGACTAATTAACATCTTTAAGGAAATTTATTTTCTTCTATACTCATACCTTCTCTATATAAATTTGAGCTTTTGATAGAAACGGTAATTTTGAGTTGATGATGTTGATATCTACTGATCATATATGTGTAGCTCTTGTTTTTACGGTTAAAACGAGCCAAAAATCACTAAATTCGGACATCGTATGCAAAAGTTTTGTCAAAAATAGTTTAGTATTGTGATCATTCACTAGCAACACATGGGTACCGATCCTAGTGAGAGGTGCAACACATGGGTACCGATCCTAGTGAGAGGTGCAATACGAAGGAGTGTAAAACTGTTTTGCCTATAACTTGGGTACCGATCCTAGTGAGAGGTGCAATACGAAGGAGTGTAAAACTGTTTTGCCTATAACTTCTTCGTCCGAACTCGGAAGGACCTCATTCTTTTTGCGTTGGTTTCGTAATTCAATTTCCTACAAGATTGAGGTAACTGCAATAATTGATTTTATGTTGAATATTTATGGTGTATTGCAAATTGATTTATGAGATGTATGATTTCGATTTTCATGACCTTAATATTCGATCTCATAATGTTGTGAACCCTTATGGTTTGGGTGACTTTTTGATTTAGCAGGATTAAGTTCTATCCCATGTTGGTAGGCTTTAACAAAGGATCATGAGGGGTTCTGATAGAAACAATATGTGAAAAAGTCACAATATGTTGAATCAGTTTTGGTTTAGCATAAAAGCATATGTGTTTCGATGGTTTTCAACTTTTTCTTGCAATAGTTAAAAACCGGTTTTCAACCTTTCTCTGGTAAAGGTTAGTTGTTATTCTTTTGTTTTGCATAAGGATGACAACATAATGATATTTCGATATCAATTCTCCCTGGAAGAAGAAGCAAACAGAGAATAGGATGCGAAATTTGAGGTAACAATCTTGTTAGTTAATTATTTTCCTGTTTAAGAAAATCCTGATTTTTATTTCATATATTTATTGCTTTTGCTTAACAAAATTTCGGTACAATTGATTTTTTATTCCATGATGTGTGTGTGTGTGATTCAATTGTTTCCGTTTAAGAAAAACTATTGTTATCTTGCTTTATTGTGTGGTATCAATTGTTTAGGCTTACAAAATTTCGGTGCAATTGCGGTGCTATAATGTCTATGTTGTTTCAATTGCTTCCGGTTGAGGTGAATAATTATGCAAGTTGATTTATTTGGTTTGTATAAATTGTTTATAGCTTAACGAAAGAAAAGGTTTACGGGATGAGTTGTTTAGTCCAATTCGATTCCGGATAAGAGAAAATAAGTTAATTTTGATCTTAGTTAGACTTATCAAAGTGGGTTTCGGTTATTCAAGTCTAATCGAATGCCTTAACAAGAAATACTAGTTAACTAACCTAGTACTTGTATTGTTTAAAAGTTAAAGGTCTAAGTTATATGGATAATTATAGCCTGACGAGAAAAATAGAGTTATCTTTATTTTGGTCTTATCGAACAAGCGATTGTATTTGTACAATCAGTTAGCAAAAGAACTAAGGTCCTTAGTTGATTTTTGGTTTGTTAAACTATTAGGGAAAATTACTTCGGGCAATTGTTTCCTTGATAACATATCAAAACAAATTACTTTGTAGTTTCGGTTTTGATATTGGTTATCAGAAATGGTGTGTGTAACCCTCGTGCTTAACTCTATAGGTTGCAAGTCTATTTTGAGAATTGTAAGATTCTTTTCGGTTTGTCCTTTATTTTTTCGTTTCTCTGTCATTTTGTGACAAAAATGGGGAAAAATATATGGAGTAAACAAGTGATACTGGCATTGATTTTATATTGATTGGTATCACTAAAGGAAAAGAACATTGGTGCTTAAACGTTTATTTAACGAAAGAGTGAAAGCATAGACTAAGGGGGAGTAACATATCATTACAAAGGATTAACAAAGACGTGCGGATTGATAAAATCTACCTATCTTACCTTTAGGGGGAGTCATATTCTTTGTTATTATAATGTCAACAACGGCATTTAAGGATTGAATGTATACATGTTATTGTGATGTTGAATTTGGGAATCAAGCGTATGTGTAATGAATTCTTGTAATTTGTTTATCCATATGATGTAAGAGTGTTGTCACTAAAATTGACAAAGGGGGAGATTGTTAGAGCATATCTCGGTTGAACCCACCAAGAGTTGGTATGTCAAGTTTGGTTGTCATATTTTAGTGAATCAAAACTCATTTAAAGAGTCGCTTGATTATGTACTAGAGTCAACTTCGTATAAGTTAGCTTATTACGATATGAGACATTACAAGTATTGCGAAGACTTGAAGAAGTGAAGAAGTAAGAAGATACAACGAAAACATCATCCTTCCACTTGAGGTTAGTGATATTTGACTTGAACTATTTCATTCCCTAACATATCTTTCAAGTCGTGCATATTGAAAACAAAACTGCGAAGCATGAACACTCTAGATAGACATAGTATTAAGGAATACAATACGAGGTTAAACTTTGTAGATAAGACATCGACATAATCGTTTAAATGCTATATATTGTGATTATGTATGGGTATGAGGTGAGGATTTCATCCTAGGAAACAATGTTTTACATGTGTTTTAAGGAAGTAAACTCATGAACATGTTTTGTGAATCGAAAAGGAATCGCCAGGCGTTATTGGTATTGTTATTCATTACATATCTTGTGAACAACCAATATGTGTGATTAGTATAACCGCTCATGACTTGTTTTTGTTCTTGGTAAAACTATTCACAAAGGCCTGACTTATGTATTGGTGTGACTTTTATTAGTGAAACCGATCGTAAGTATTCACCTGAGATGGTATGATCGAGTTTGTGATTTTGTGTAAGACCGACTCTGGGTAAAGGGGAACCGATCCTAGTAAGAGGTGCAACACATCACAAAGGGGAATCGATCCTTGTATGAGGTGCATCATTTTTTAGCAGAAAGGGGAATTTATCCTATGGACATGTGCAACACGTTTTTAGGCAAAGGGGAACCGATCCTATGGACATGTGCAACACATTCAAGTTAGATACCATATATATGTGGGGAAACGATCCTAGTACCTAGTCAACCGAATTTTGGGAAGCTAGTGTGACTATGCACAGTACTCACATGTAGGTAGAACCGAAACTTGTTTTGGTAGAACCGTTAAACCCATGATTGGTGATTGAGTGTTCTTGATCAATCACATAGTTCTTGAAAGTCAGATGAACCAATTCTAAACTTGTTTGGAAGTGTGGCAAATCGGTTTCAAGATTGTAAGTATGAAAAAGGACTTACAGAGTAAGGATGTCGACATACTTTGAACATGTGCAGTAACGCTTATCTTTAATTGTTCAAAGTTATTCCTTAATAGCTAAAGGAAGAAAATCCCAGGATCGAAACATAAATAAGTTAAGAATATTTTATTTAAGGTTTTTAATTTTATTTTAGGAAAACGAGAATTAGTAATGTGCATTTAATAGTTGGAGATTTTCGGTCATTATTTTGGACAGAGCATTTTCAGGAATTATGAAAACCGAATTTGGAATATATTGCATATCTTGAGAATATTTTCGGTTTTGGAAATTTCTTGGTGTACAAACTTCCTTGTCTATAAATACTTGAAGTTTTCATTTCTAGCAAACTAATCCTTCGTGACAGCAAACTTCCTCGGCTGTGTTGTTACTGGTGAAGCCGCCTATTCGGAGAGGAAAGTAACCTAATTAGGAGAAATCTCTTACGGCCGCTCAGTTTAAAGTCTTCTTTGGGATTGAGAAGCTCTATTAGTACCGTTGGTGGGAAACTAGATAATTGCGGTTTATCTTGTGTTTTCGATTGATTTGATTGACTAACGGTGGTTGAACTTTGATTGCACCTAGTTTGTTTATGATTGAGAATCTTCTCTTCTGATATAAGATTCACTCAAACTAGATCGAAGTTTCGACATGGCTCTTTAGACTGTTTGTAGATCTAAAGACGTATTGTGATAATCCATTGTTAACAGACTCCGTTCTGTGCGTGATTGATCACAAGAGATTCAAGTTGTTCTATGCAGGAGTTTATTGAAGATCTAAGAAGATTTGAAGACAAAGAAGATATTGAAGATTTCTGATTAGGGGTTCATAATCTTTGGTGTGCACAATACTTGTTTCGGTATAGAGGGTCCAACTATAATCTCTTTATCCTTGTGGTAGATTGGATTGATTAGTTGTGTAGATCGGCATCAATACAATTCTTTGTGATTAAAAGTATTGATTGCAAAATCTTAACAATTACCTTTGGTAGTTGAGAATAAGATATATCTAAGAACCGGACGAAGGAGTTTATTGAGATAAACAGAAAAGCCTTTGTCGAACTCACGTCACTTGGTTGAAGAGAGTTGCTACCAAACAGTTTTGTTATTCCTTTACTGTTTGGAATACGAACCAAAGGAATTGTTCCAAGTACGTGACTTATTCATAAGTTGGAGGCGTGGGAATACAGGCGGAACTAGGTGAACTATAGGTTTAGTTGCTTGGTCTCAACTATACGAAGTTGGTTTAATTTTGTGTAGCGGCTTAATCCTGAGAGTATTCAATTCTGGACAAGGTCCCGGGGTTTTTTTGCATTTGCGGTTTCCACGTTAACATAATCTTGCTGTGTCATTTACTTTTATTTTCCGAATTATAATTGTTTTATTATAATTAAAGTAAATTACACAAACGTTAATTCCTATTTTACTTGATAGTAATCCTATTGTGTTTGGTTAAGTCTTAACCTCTTATCAAGTAAACATACTTCGTTGTTGTATTGTCTTGATTACGTATCCATAGATGATCACACGAAGTGTGAACCAATTAGTTGCATTGTATCGACTCAGTCCATAGACAATCACTTTCAGAGAAAGGACTTATAGGTAGGAAAAGTTTTAGCTTGAGGTATATTTGGGTACCCTCGCCTTTTCAGTATGTGTTTGTAGCGATCTGATATGGACAGAAGTGCTATCTCTATAAACTTACCACCAGTCTTTGATGGCTCAAATTACTTGTGGTGGAAAATTGCTATGCGTGTCTTTCTTCAGGCGCGTGATTTTCAATCATGGGTTTATGTAGTTAATGGCTATGATGCTCATGTTGTTGTAGTAGGAGATGCGATCGTTCCAAAGGATATTGGTGCATATGACGCTTCTGAGATTCTTGCTGCAATCTAAGTGGAGCCATCATGCTTTTTGTTTGCTAGAAATCAGTAGGTTTGTTGTGGTCGAGTCAGCCTTGTTTGTGCTTGTGTAGAATTCCCTTTCTGTTAGGATGTCAAACTGGTATTATAATAGCTATCACAATGAATATGAATATCCAACTGAACAATATGGACATCACTCTTTTTATGACCAGAGTGTGAATAGTGGTTGGGACGCCAACCTTTTGAAGATTATGGCTCATACCATGGTGAGCCCAATTACTATTCACATGAATACCGGTCATACGAGCAAAATTCCTATAATTCCTCTTCTCTAGATGAAGCACGTAAGATACTTGAGTCAATTTGTAAGTTAACTGAGTCAACACGTGAGTTTGTTGAGACAACACGTAGGTTAGAGACGGATCGAATTACTCTTGATTGCCAATACATTCTTTCCAATATCACCCGTGAAAATGAGGACAATTTTTATGATCAGGATGACGAGGTTAGAATTGGTAACACTACTTGTTTAGATGAGGTTCGATCATTTTCATGTTATTATAATGATGATTGTGATGAGGATAATATTGATGAAGAATCTGAAATATGTAGGCATAGTGATGAGGAATTTGTTACTCCCAACGAGCTTTATAATGATAATGTTAATTCTTGTACAAATCCAAATAATTTTAATAATTATTCACCTATTAAAAAGGACGAGGGTTTGACTAGAAATATCCCTGTTTTAGACGATGTAGTATTTCCTTTTCACGAAGCCAACGAAGCCAACGAAGGTTTAGAGGAACGAGTTTATTTTGAGTCTAGCGATTTAGAAACAATAGTCTTAGACAAAGAAAATGAACTTGTAGAGATGAGTGATGATGAACCCGACTTAGAAGAATCAATTGACCATTTTCAGGAATCAGATGACCTTGAAATTAGGAAGTTGTGACTAGTCTTTCTAGAGACACTGAAAACTCTAAGTTTGGGGGTGATTATCATTCTCCATGTGCTTTAACTCTTAGAAAGGTGATGAGTGCCAAATAGTGCATATTTTATACACCTTTTTATTGGCATTTTACTCATCTTTTGCGCTTAGAAATCAGATATTATCCCAGATTCTCGTATTTTCTTTGTTTTCAAGAATAAATATTTGTTTTAATTAATTTTGTGTTTTTAGGTAATAAATAAAGCTCAAGAAACCGAGGAGCCCAAAGAGCGAAGAATTGGAGTCAAACATCTATGGAGCAGATAGCCAAAGCCCGCGCGCAAATCAGTTGCAACCCAACAAGGAAGACATGGGCTTGAGCTGGAGCAACCCGCGACCCGGATCCGAGCCCGTCCACTCCAAACCGTTGAGATCTCTCTCATCCACATCCTACGGTCGCTACAGCCGCCTCATCAACCCTCGATGTACTCGCGCAACACCAGATCGCTCCAAAAACCGGCTACCTCTCTCAGCCGTTAAGATCTTCTCCAACCAATCCGACGCTCGCTCCATCAGTCTCATCAAAGCTTGATGTTCATGCCTCACAGCAAAATCCCTAACCCTATACTACCCACTCGACCAACCCTATTCTCAACTTCATTTTCTCTTTCTTCTTCTCCTCCCTCACCCCGACACACAGAGCAGAGCTCTGCAAAACCCTCCGCCACCATCTCTCCTTCTCCTCTTCTGTCACCATCACCCCTCCACAGCTACCGCAGCCACCAACTACCACACCTACTCCATCACTCTTTCTCGAGTTGTCTTTCTCTTAGCTTCTCAAGACCCTAGAAGCTAGTTTAAAGATAACTAGAAGTTAGGGTTGTTCACCTAATCAAACCAAGAGGAGTTCTGAGAGCGACTAGACAGAAGGGAAAGGCGATTCAGAGTATGGGTTGAGTTATTTTTCAATTAATTTCACTTTTTAAAGAAATTAGGGTTTGGTTGAATTGCATGTATAAATAGGAGAAGAAACTGAGTGTTAGGGTTACGCCTGGATTAGCCAGGGCAGTCAATAGTTGTATTTTGTGTTAATTTATGTTCTAGTTTGGTGCTAGGGTTTCAATGAAACCCTAAATCCACTTTGTGATGTTAACTGTGTTTGAACTATTCTTGTATGCTTAAACTTTAAAATAATTTCAATCCTAGCATCTAACATTCTTCTCTCACAATGCATACCAACGCCATGGATGCATTGTAGTTAGGTTATACTTATGTTTAGTATGCTGCAGCTCAATCCTTAGAGTTATAGGTTAATTCCTTTGATTAGTTATACTTAATTAGATAACTAATGCTCTGGGTTAGCACCTTAGCTGTGTATTGAAGTGTAACATGGAGAAACCCCTTAGATAGGTGGTGGGTTTGACACCCTGCCCTTATCAGTCACAGGGCAAGAAAGACTCAACTCAGTGAGCACACAAGAGGAGTTAGAGGTGAATTTGAATACCTTAGCAACCCCTTGTCACTACCTTTTACCTTAGTTTAGGTTTATTTCACTACAAACTGCCAGTATCGGCACAAAAATATCTGCAAAACCATCTGTTGTCACTTGTTATCACTTAGAACTCAGTTTAGCAAAGCCTTAGATCAATTAGAGCACCACAAGTCTCTGTGGTTCGACCCGTACTTGCCGCGTCTCCGATAGACGCCGTGCACTTGCGGTATTACCCGTAGGCTCAAATATAAACATCTTTCGAGGCCTACCAAGTTTTTGGCGCCGTTGCCGGGGACTTGGCGTGTGCCCTGTGATTCATTGATTGCTTCACTGAAATTTCATTCTATCCACTGTACATACTCACCGTGCATTGTCATCTTTAACCCTGTATTAGTGTAATGTAGTTGTTCTCTATTGTTTACATTTTTACACCCTGTCATTGCATCATTTCATCTGTAATTTCCTATTGTTCTTGTGTAACTTAGTGTAACTTGTAGTCTTCATAACTCTGTACTTGTAATTTAGCATATCATTTGCATCTGCTCACTGCATTGTAGCCCTGCATTGTAGCCCTGCATTGTGCATCTTTCTCCCTGCAACTTAGTTTAACTGTGTATATATCATCATCATAGCCCTGCATTGTAGTATTACTTAAAAATTTTAGTCCCTTTAAGTCCAAGTAATTTTCAGTTGCATTTGCAAGTACTCATTCCTTTTGCTGTATCCTGCACACTTTTGAGAACTGAAAATCTTCATTGAGTTAGAGCAGGTACCCGTGTTGCCGAGGAGCAGCCGAGACAAACCAAAAGGCGAGAGAGACAAGGAAAGGCGCAGACTTCAAAGTTAGTGCCCTGTGCTTTGTAGACCCTGAATGCATGCTTAAACTCCATCTACCCTGTGCCTTGTGAGAGACCCTGTTGTGCTCAATTCCTGCCCCTGCAGCTATGAGTTGAGCTGTAGTTAAGCTATAGTCAGGCTTGGAGTGACTAGCCCCCACAAGCTTTGAGTTAGGGCTTGGATAGTCGGGACTGTGTGCACACCCGAGCTTACCACAACCCTGTCTTTGGGTCATTTTATTGCATGATTGCTGAGCTCTATTCTGTTGACAAGAGGGTTAGTGTGTAACCCTGAAACCTTGTCTGAGCTCAACCCTTAGCCTGCATCATTCCATGCCTAGTGAGCCACCAGCCCTGCAAGACTGCTGGCATTTCTGTCTTGTGCTGTGTTGAGTGACCTGAGCATCAGTGTATATGAAACTGTGAGACCCTGCTGCTGCTCAACCCTTGGTCTACCACCTGTATAGCCCTGCACTACTTTGTGCAAACCTGAGCTGCCATCTCCCCTGACTTCAATGCATGATAACATCTCTGCTAGGCATTGATCAACACCTGAAATGCATCTGCTGTGTCTTGTGCATAAACCCCTGTGTGCTGAGTGTTTCAATTACTAGCAATGCTATGGGCTTAGAATCAAATATTATTGCTGTATGTTCTGTGTTGATGTGAGTTATTGTGCTGTGTTGTGTTTAAACTGATTTACAAACAATCTGTGCAAATGATCTGTGCCAGGTGATCACCCCTAAGCTGTGAATGAGGTAGGCCTACCAACTTGCTTGATAACGTAGTTACCTTGCTAGGTGATCACCCCCGAGCCGCATATTGCATGACAACCCGATAGCCCTAAAACCGATTGTTGATCTCGCTTTGAATGTGCCATTGATGCTCAACCTTAACCATGTGCTAAACCTTGTCCGAGCCACACTAAACTCTTATGCATGTTTGATCTTGATTTGAACCTTGTATGAGCTTCCACTGCTTGTCAATTGAACTTGTTGAGCTTGTTGAGCCAACCCGTTGCTACTTTGGGTCTTTGTCAAATGTATTGAACCCAAGTCGTCACTTCCTCAATTGTCTTTGAGCAATATTTTCCAAAGACATTACTTTGTCTTTGCACCTAGGTCAGGCAACCGCACACTGGCTCGTATAGGTTGAAGCCCAAATACTCGGGCTTGCACTCGCCTAACCCAGAGCCCACCATCAACTGGCCGATCGACCACACCCAGTTGGGCTCACCGAACCAAAGCCGGGTTGTCTAAACATCATCCGGGCTTTACACATCCAAGTGCAAACAACCGAGCCCACAAAAACTCAAATCTGGGCTAATCAAACCGGGTCGTTAACTCATCGAGCCTGTCGGGCTTCATAAGCCGAAGCCCACAACCACCAAGCCATCTTCATTGGCTGTACATGCATCTGAGCCCACATCATCTGGGCTAGAACCCACACTATTGGGCTGTGCAACTGGGCTGCACATGTTCATACTCTGGGCTGTGCATTTTCATAACCTGGGCCAAAGCTCCCAACAAAACCAAATGAATCCCATTGAGCCCATATTCTGTTGGGCTGTTTAACATCAAATGGGCTGTACTTTCCCAACAAACCAAAAAAAAAACCCATACAAACCAAATTCCCACATAAACCAAAGCCCATTTTCTTGTTATATTTGTTAATGTTTGTACATATTTCCTATTGGGTTGACCCTCAACTCTTTAGACTGTTAGTAAATTTTTGTAGGACTTGTTAATTTTTTCTTTCTTGAATCGGTTGAGTCTTCTTGTGCATATATTGTGCTAATCTGATATGATCTCCACTGAGAATGTTGGATTTTGCCTTGACTAACGAAGCTCAACCTTGCTCCCGCCGACATTCCGGTAATCTCTTCCCTTTTCTCTTATCAACATAGTTCTCATGGTATGTGACTGTTTAAATTTTTTCTATATGTAGACACATTGAGGACAATGTTTGATTTAGGTTTGGGGGTACATTTGCATTTGCATTTAGAGTTTTTAGTCTTTTTAATCTTTTATTTTCATTAAAAAAAAAAAAAAAAAAAAAAAATCAAAAATTCAAAAACTTTTTGCAAATAAAAACCTCCAACTTTTAGAGATTTTAGAGTCACTAGCATGCTTCTAGCTATGTTTACATAGAGATTTTGACCGAAATAACAGAACTTGGAAGTACCGGAGAACGCAATCGGGTTCCTTAGTTGATTAGAGCGTTAAAGTTGGACTTAACCATACCGGAGGGCGAATTAGGTGTTGTTTAGATATTCGGTAGTAGAATTGTGATCACCCATAGTGGAGACTACCCATTTTACATCAAGCGAGGTACCGACCTTCACTCTTTGTGACTTTCTAGAAAAGCTTTTAGAGTGTGTGTCACCGTACGTAAATTCCGGGTAGGAATGGTGAGCTACCCAACTTCGCACCATTTTCAGCACTACTTTTGATCTCTTGAGTGCTAGTTTTTGTCAATCATGAGGGTGACGTCTAAAGATGAAAACTCCTTCTAAATACCGATTTGTAGTTAGCATCACTCTCTCTCTCAATCAAGCAAGACCCATAGAAACACATCATCGTCAAGCAAACGGAGCGAGAATCGGAATATGGAAAGAAAAATTGATATAGTCCAAGGTTTATGTGCAACAAAGAAAAGAAAATAGGATGAGAATTAATAAAATTTATAAAATCAAGACAATACAAGTTGTGGAAAAATTGAGTGATAAAGTCCTTTGTCCATGGAGTTAGTTGTTTCACTATTTGTATTTGTATTTTTATTTTCACTATAAAAAAAAAAAAAAAAAAAAAAAAAAAAAAAATCAAAAATCAAAAATCAAAAAAATATTGTAGTTTATTTTCTTATTTTTGCTACCATCATGGTAAAGAAGAGTTTAAAAAGAAAAAATCCAAACAACAAGGAATTTGAGTAGAAAAGTTAAAAATTGTCAAATTTTGTGAAGTTTAGAAGTTCGTCATCAACATTTGAAGACCGAAGATTGAAGACGTTTCTATGGTTTTCTATGAGAGAGTGATATTAATTGCCGATCGGGTGAGAAGGTAAGTGAGTACTCCCACCCTTGCTAATGGTTGATTTCCTTTCTTAGAGATCATCAGAAAAAGATTCTTTTTGTCCACATTTCTGTGGAGTCTCCAGATTTTATTTCGGAAGGTTATCCTTCTTACCTACAATGTGTGCAGGATTTCTCTCTTTATTCCTGCTGCACACATGAGAGACTAAAAGCGATCTTTTGAGTGCAATTATCATAAAGTCCTAATGGTGAGGCAGGTCGAGGCTTATGATCACAATCGAATCCGAATTCTTTCATATGGTATGGTTACTTCTCTCTCAGCACTTAAGGATGAGAATGCGTTCTTCGATAGTTCTAACCTCTGTTACTAGCATGCGAAACTCTATGTCCTCATAGCTTCTTGGAGGCTTGAGACTCTTTTACACTCGAAGTTGGAGAAGGTTTTGTGGGTACACCTCTGGTAAACCCTCACGAGACTACAACTCGTCCACTAGGGGCACCTAGGGGTTTAAAGGCTTAGTGCATACGCTAAATGCATTCGAGAGACCTGCGACAGGGGTATAGTTAGGATTTCTTTATTTCTGTTTCACTTGAGGACAAGTAAAATTCAGGTTTGGGGGTATTTGATGAGTGCCAAATAGTGCATATTTTATACACCTTTTTATTGGCATTTTACTCATCTTTTGCGCTTAGAAATCAGATATTATCCCAGATTCTGTATTTTCTTTGTTTTCAAGAATAAATATTTGTTTTAATTAATTTTGTGTTTTTAGGTAATAAATAAAGCTCGAAGAAACTGAGGAGCCCAAAGAGCGAAGAATTGGAGTCAAGCGTCTATGGAGCAGATAGCCAAAGCCCGCGCGCAAATCAGTTGCAACCCAACAAGGAAGACATGGGCTTGAGCTGGAGCAACCCGCGACCCGGATCCGAGCCCGTCCACTCCAAACCGTTGAGATCTCTCTCATCCACATCCTACGGTCGCTACAGCCGCCTCATCAACCCTCGATGTACTCGCGCAACACCAGATCGCTCCAAAACCGGCTACCTCTCTCACCGTTAAGATCTTCTCCAACCAATCCGACGCTCGCTCCATCAGTCTCATCAAAGCTTGATGTTCATGCCTCACAGCAAAATCCCTAACCCTATACTACCCACTCGACCAACCCTATTCTCAACTTCATTTTATCTTTCTTCTTCTCCTCCCTCACCCAGACACACACGTGAGACGAGCTCGCAAAACCCTCCGCCACCATCTCTCCTTCTCCTCTTACGTCACCATCACCCCTCCACAGCTACCGCAGCCCACCAACTACCACACCTACTCCATCACTCTTCCTCGAGTTATCTTTCTCTTAGCTTCTCAAGACCCTAGAAGCTAGTTTAAAGATAACTAGAAGTTAGGGTTGTTCACCTAATCAAACCAAGAGGAGTTCGAGAGCGACTAAACGAAGGGAAAGGCGATTCGAGTATGGGTTGAGTTATTTTTCAATTAATTTCACTTTTTAAAGAAATTAGGGTTTGGTTGAATTGCATGTATAAATAGGAGAAGAAACTGAGTGTTAGGGTTACGCCTGGATTAGCCAGGGCAGTCAATAGTTGTATTTTGTGTTAATTTATGTTCTAGTTTGGTGCTAGGGTTTCAATGAAACCCTAAATCCACTTTGTGATGTTAACGTGTGTTTGAACTATTCTTGTATGCTTAAACTTTAAAATAATTTCAATCCTAGCATCTAACATTCTTCTCTCACAATGCATACCAACGCCATGGATGCATTGTAGTTAGGTTATACTTATGTTTAGTATCACAGCAGACTCAATCCTTAGAGTTATAGGTTAATTCCTTTGATTAGTTATACTTAATTAGATAACTAATGCTGCGGGTTAGCACCTTAGCTGTGTATTGAAGTGTAACATGGAGAAACCCCTTAGATAGGTGGTGGGTTTGACACCCGCCCTTATCAGTCACAGGCAAGAAAGCCTCAACTCGGTGAGCACACAAGAGGAGTTAGAGGTGAATTTGAATACCTTAGCAACCCCTTGTCACTACCTTTTACCTTAGTTTAGGTTTATTTCACTACAAAACTGCCGTATCGGCACAAAAATATCTGCAAAACCATCTGTTGTCACTTGTTATCACTTAGAACTCAGTTTAGCAAAGCCTTAGATCAATTAGAGCACCACAAGTCTCTGTGGTTCGACCCGTACTTGCCGCGTCTCCGATAGACGCCGTGCACTTGCGGTATTACCCGTAGGCTCAAATATAAACATCTTTCGAGGCCTACCAGGTCCCTAACTTGGGACTTGACATATATGCCTCAACCATTCTAAAAGATTATCTTCATACACTTTTTCCTAAACCTAGTTGTGTCCATAAAGAAGTTCAGTTGTTAGAAACACATCCTCTCGGTTGATGTGGTTAACCTGTGCTATGATACCACGATTGACTTTGTTTTCCCACCAAAACCTTCCTTCCAATTGTGGGAACGTATAAGTTTCAGATGTGTCAATTATTAAGTTTTGAGACTAAACCTAATTACTTTATGAGATTAGGGTCGACACATTTGCTTAAGAATGAACACTATTGTGGTCAACTGTGTGAGTCAAGTCTGATTGACTTAGAGGATCCCCAGTTATTCAGGTTACTGTGTGCTTCTAAGTTCTTAATTGAGTATTTCCAAACTCTAGAACCTGATCTTCAGGATACTGCCTTTGAAGAAATCTAGCCGATGAAAACTTTTTATCTACACCCTTTTATAGAGCCTGAACCCAAACCACAACTAGATGTAGTTGTCTTAAACAAAAAAAATAGATAAGGGTGTGTTGGATATCTTCTGAGTGTCATTGCAGTTTCCTCTTCTTGTGGTCGCACTTTTTGATCCAGTTGACCATGATTATTCCGGAGTCTTTGCTATATGATTCTTCGAGGTGACTAATCTCTTCCATTGTCTGGATGAAGACTTTAAACTTAGCACTTCTTGGGAGGTAACACAATATTTATGCGACACGGTAATATCTTTCCTTATCTCTTTTGCTTCAAATGGTAACAGTTTCTCCTTGTTCATGTTTTTAATTTCATCTTTAGAACATTGAGGACAATGTTAAATTTAAGTTTGGGGGTATGGGAGAAACTTTTTAGTTGCAATAAATAAACTCCAGAGACTAGAAATTTATGCTTATTAAGGTTGGCACTAACTAATCTAAGTGGATGGGAACATCTTGGTTGTAGGAGTTGAGGAACCAATCTGATTAGATGGAAATATCTAGAAGAGTCTATTCATAAAGCACAGAGCTCATGTGTTAGAAAAGAAAACATGGTAGTTTCTCCATATCCTCGTGATGGAAACATCGAAATAATCCTGATCACTTCTTTTTTTCTTTTTACCATTGCTAGGGTGAAATAAAATGGCTGAGATAAAAAAAAAAAAATTGAGACCATACCACCAGACCAACCGGAATAAATACAATAAAGTCGACCACTGGTACCCTTGTATATGCCAGCTGAGTTGACCTAGAGTTAGGATTATAGACCACTGGTTCCGTTGTATATGCCAGTGTATTGATATTAGTCCAAACCAGTATCTTAGTCCATTAGGATAGGTTCACCTTAGTCAACATCATCTACGTTTTTCTCTACATCCATCTTCTTAATCTATCCATGTGATTGGTTGACTCAGGTTTATGATGTCCGAAACTATCCGAGTAGAGCTCTGTCACTTTATATGAATTTTAGTATGCTTGAGTGCATACTCGTATACAAAACAATTGGAATTTTGCATCGGGTACTTCCTCCTATAGTCAATGATTGTATGCCAACCAATGAGATTCTTTAGTGCCTTCCAAGGTTCTGCGTAGATAGCTAGGGTCTGGAGTAAAGGTTTTATGGATACACCTGGTAAACCCTCCGGAGACAACACTCCGTCACTAGGGCCACCTAGTGAGTTAGGATTTTATTTTCTAGATTGGTTTTGCTCGAGGACTAGCAAATAATAAGTTTGAGGGTATTTGATAGACACATTTTTGTGTCTGAATTATCCTCGATGTCTCTCTTGTTAGTACTTGATTTTGTACTTATTATGGTGTTTTTATGTTTGTGTAGGTGTTTTTGGAGAAATACACTTGTATGGAAAAAGTTGCTCAAAAAGTGCTATTTGGACCCCCGGAGAAAAGTACTAAAGGCACCCACATTTTGGATAAGGGGCACCCTAGGACCCTAAAGGCAGCTGCTATCGGCACCCCCACTCTGGTTAGGGGGCAACCCTTCTTCATCATTTAAACTTTGAAAATGGCGGGAAAAAAAAATCAACTTCACATGCGTATTTTCAATATTGATTATGGGAGAGATTTAGTGAGACTTAATCGGCAGAATTGGTTGGATATGTCCTGTTTCTTTCAAACAAGAATGGTATGTCATTTGGAATCGTAAAATAAGGAAGGAAATCATGAATCTCGATGCAACAGGGGAAGAATATTTCGAGGATATTACTCGGGATTTTGTGGCTATTTTTGGATAGTTTGGTTGCTGCTGAAACTTGTTTCAACGCGTACGAGTGTGTGGAATGCAGGAAAACACGGGAGAATCAACAGAATTCACGTGCAAGAGATAAACAAGAAATTATTTCCCGTGAATACCCGAGAGTATTAAAGAGAAGATATTCGCATTTACTCGGAGATTGGATGTGTATGTTGAGTATAAAAGGGCTTGTGGGAGCTGTATAAGGGTTGATGGAGAGTGAGGGGACAAAATAGGGGAAGAAATCAGAGTTGCAGAGATGAACCAGTTCTGCTGGTGAAGAAGAACATGAAAAACATTAGACCATAGAAGACAGTCGTATTGCTATAGCGCCAACGACACTTCATATTTATCGTTCTCTGTAACAGTTCGGTTTGTAACAAATATAATTGTTACAAACCCGGTTTTAATTGTTTTTCTCCCATTTCATTATTGTGATCACCCTTTGAGCAATAAAAATGAATTTTGAGTGTGTTTCCAACCTAATGATCTAAACCCCACCACTGGGACGATGGAGGAAGCCTAATTTCATACATGGGTAATTTTAATTAATTCTTTATATGACTTTTGCACTAATTAAAATAGAATTACGATTTGGATTATTTAGTTTTCATTTTATTAGATGGGTCATGCTTGTTTAGATGTTTGATGTCCCATGCTTACGATTTATAACTAATATTTTGAGAATCTACCTTGGCAAAAATAAGAGTCCATGTTGTTTTATTTGTTGAGCGATAATTGTTAAAAGAATTAATATTTGAACCTTTTGTTATGAGTTTGGCGGAATCCTGAGTCCCAGCACCTCTCTTCATCTCGTGACAATATTTTGTATATATTTTCTTTTATTTTAGTTTATTAATCCTTAAAATCAATCTCATCAAGTCCGAGTGAACGACAACCTTAACCACTATATAAAATTCGATCAAAACACAAAATGAGATATGTCAACAAACTTCAATGAAGAGCAAATTGATTAGTAAACAAGCTCAGACTTGTTCAAAAAAACGCTGAGATATGTATGATTTTATCTTCTTCGAAGAAGTTAGTTTCCAAGGATAAGACAAGATCACTAGAGAAGAGAGTATGGTCTAAATATTCTGAGAGACAGGGTTCTCTGAATTCCTCTCAAAAAGGTTAAAGTGGACAGATTGTTGTTCATCGCAGCACAACTTGATTGTGTTGTTTGATGTATCTTGTCTCATGTGCCTGATCAAAAGAGACAAGATTGTGCAGACCTCAGGTTTTTAGAAAAGAAAAATGTTTTTATTTCATCTTGTTTTTCTCTTCTTAGCTTTGTTGTGCTTTGCAAGTTTGGAATTCTTCCATCCTTTTATATCTAATTGATATTGGAAGGGACTTCCCTGTTTAATCAATAAAAGAGGGTTATTCTCGACAATTCTACCCTTGTTAGGGTTGTGAGTTGTGCGACCACGAACCTGTGTGTTTAAAGGTTTCGTAACCCTACATTCCTTTTTCCTTCTCTGAAACTCCTTTTATCTTAAGACTGCTTATTGAGTTTAAATTGTGATTTCCTCTCAAAAACCCGTACACATATGGATACTTCAAGCATCATGTCTTCTGATGGAAAATATGTTAATATGATTGTTAACCATCAATCATGAAGGAAAAATAGAAATCTCTGTTACCTCCAACTTTGAAAAGAAAAAGAAGGAATGTGAGGAAGCCAAGAGTTGTTCCTTCAAATTCTCATAAGTTTTCTGGTGTTCTTGAAGAGTTGAAGGAAACAAGGAAGGAGATTCATCAAATAAAAGCTATTGTTATGAGAACTCGGGAAATTCAGAAGGCCCTAGTTCGACATCATCAGCCTAGAAGGTTTGTTGGAATTGACTCCTTTATTCATGAACCATATGTTCCCATGGCTGTTGACGACAAGGAGTTCGGGGACGATACAGAATTTTTCAGAGGTCTCAATGTCTAGTATACTTCTTATGAAAATTTTATTCTTGTGTTTTCAAGAAGAATAACTAGGGTTTGGAATATCCATTATTGTGAGTACACATAGCTATGTCCAACGTTTTTCATCTTCAATATTTTTAGATTTATTTATTTAAATTCTAAGTTATTTGGAAGATGATTTTGCAGTATTAATCTTTATGATTTCATATATTGCAAATTGTTATGGGATATGTTGTTTACGTCCTTGAACCTTGACTGTCCCATATTTGTTCAAAAGTTATCTCTATTATATGTCGATATGAAAGTATTGATAAAAGATAGAATGAACTTTTGACTACAAAAGTTAAGCCTTTTATGTCATTATTGATGGAAGAAAGGATGGACTTTTGTTTATAAAGATTAAATCTATTATATGTCATTGTGCAAATAGTGATGAAAAATAGAATGAATCTTTGTTTATTCCGCAGTATTGGTCTTTCCCTGATCCACATATTTACTGTGTTGCTCCGTAAGTTCTCTTATGTTGAGCATGTCCAATTGAATAGATCATTTTTGTGGCTAATTCAATTGTGATTTTTGGATAAAAATTCATGATTCTCATGTGATTTAATTATGTCCAAAGAAAATCCTTCTTTTCTCGTAAAAGTAAGGTCGCTCATGTTGTTCTTTCGGGAATGACATATTATGGGGAAGCATTCTTTTTGAACTTGTGCTTAATTGCCAAAAATTTGTGGGGAGTGCGTCTATGGAATATTGTAGGGGTTATCTTGTATCTTTATAAACTCCTTGATGAATGCATTTAGCTTCGGCTATATGGTTGCATCTAAATAAGTCAGTATGTTATTCTCTTTTGGTCATGAAGTATCTCTATGAAAATTTCATGAGGATCCCACTAGTTTTCGTACCTTTGCCAATTTATATTGACAAAAAGGGGGAGAACTAATGTGCAGTTTCATACTACAAATACATACGGTTTACGGATCATTATGTGAAGGGGGGTGGTTTTCATGTCGAGATGAAGTATTGACTAAGGGGGAGTGATACATATCACCATAGTATTGTTGTCAAAGTTGTGATACAATTGAACTTTGATGTTGTGTAATAATATTATGACACTGTATAACAATGATTGAGAGCATTAAGTTGTTTTCTCATTGTTATCGCTACGGATGTTCAACAACTATGATGCTGAGTTGAACACGTTTAGAATCATGGAGTACTTGGAAGTGACGAAGATTTCGAGTCGTGTTGAAGATTCCAAGGAGATCAAACATTTGGATGAGAAGCTACAAAGTTTTATTTATTTTGTAATCCATATGTATTGATAGTTTTGTCACTAAAATTGACAAAGGGGGAGATTGTTAGAGCACTACTTGGTCGAACTCGCATGTGTTGCTATCTCAAGCATGTTTGTCAATATTAGTGATAAAAACTATAAGTCTACTTATAGATGTCTCGGACTAGGACATAGATTGTGTAGTTGAGCCTTAGACTTCACGGCGTTCATCATTTGAAGACGAAGAACTACTAAGGAGAGCTTGTGGAACTTCATCGACAAAAGGTATGTGGAGACTGAGACTCATCTATCACTTGGAAAGTCTATTTCTACTCTATCACCTATATTGAGACATAAGTCGTGTTACTATATAGTTTTCTATTTTACACATTTGAGATTTAGAGCTGAGTTTAACTTGCTTACATATTTCTCGGAATATGTGTTGGCAGGCTTTCGCTTCGACCAAGTTCATCTTATATTCTTGACGCAAGTCAAAAGATGATCATGTGAAAATTACCGAGTAACATCTTACATGGTTTCTGTGATACAATCATTTGGTGTAGACTTGGAATGTTTCGTTATAATTATTTCAATAACTTGAAAATTGCTTTGATGCTAATAGTGTGTCAAAACAGCTATTGTCATCCTCTAAGAAAGTTTCAATGATTGAAATAAGAGTTTAGAATACTTAACCATTATTGGATATGACATGTTGTGTACTCTTGCACATATGTTATCCATGTCTGGGAACCATAGTATGTGTACCCGTTCGCGTACCTGTTGGCTTGAGAAATTCGGGAACCTAAGTATGCGTACCCGTTTGCGTACCGGCGAAACCCAATCTTGGTCCGGGTATTTCAAGTATGCGTACACGTTTGCATACTTGAAGGTTAAAGTTCTAAAATCGGTTATGTACATGAAAATAAACATTTATATAATAAGGAATGCAATCTTTGCAAACCGTGGCTATAATGTTCATTAATTGATTCGAGTGAATCAAACCGATTTTGCTTCAATTGTGTTCTTATATACTTCTATAAGAATATAGCAATTGAACAACTCTTTAACTAGTTTCATTTGAGTTATTTGAACTATGTTAAGATGAACAAGGTTGATGAGAGTGTTCATATCGCTAACTTCGGTTAACTATTGTTGAGCCAACATGGTGTACACGTTTAGGTACGGTTACATAAACCTAAATGAGGGTACATTTCATTTGTGTGAAACAAGCTAAGTTCGATCTAATGGTTGAAAGATATTAGCTTGGTTGAATCGGGTTTTTCATCTAACGGTGAATATTGAATGCTTTGTTACCAAGGTAACTTAGATTGCAAACCCCGATTTGAAAACTATATAAAGGAGAACTCTAGCAACTGGGAAACCTAATCCCCACACTTCTGTGTGTTACTAGTTGTATAGCTAGAGTCCATTCTCCTTTAAACTTAGGTTTCTCTCGAGACCCTGTAGGTTAACGACTTGAAAGACTTCATTGGGATTGTGAAGCCAGACCCAACTATTTTCTTTGTAGTTGTATGTTCTGGTCTTGCTCGATTCTATCGTTTGAGTACTATCTTCTCTAATATTTTCTCGAGATTTAATCTCCGATAGGCAGGATAAAAAGTAATCACAAACACCTTTATTTTATCGTTTATGATTCCACAATATCTAGGTTCGCTTCCATACGATTTAGATTATTGTAAGGTGATTGATAATAATAGGTTGTTCTTCGAGAATATAAGACCGGTTTATCACTTGGTTCCTGTTCACCTTAATTTATCAAAAGACGGAACAAAACTCATAGACAAGTTAGCCCAACTGTATATTGACAACATTGTCGTGTTGCATGGGGTACCATCGTCCATCGTGTCGGACAGAGACTCGCACTTTACCTCGAGGTTTTGGAGTAGTTTCCAAAAGGCTTTAGGTTCAGAATTAAGATTAAATCTTGCATTTCACCCACAAACGGATGGTCAGACCGAGAGAGTGAATCAAGTCTTAGAAGATATGTTGAGAGCATGTGTTCTGGATTTTAAGGGTAGCTGGGAAGATAATCTGAAACTCATTGAGTTTTCTTATAATAACAGTTACCATTCAAGTATTGGCATGGCACCTTTCGAAGCGTTGTATGGTAGACCATGACGGTCACCGGTGTGATGGGCAGAAGTTGGTGAAAGTAGTTTATATGGACCAAAGATTGTTCAAGAGACTACAGGGAAAGTGTCTTTGATTCGACAACGACTTCGAACTGCTCAAAGTCGTCAAAAGAGTTATGCCGACCAAAATAGGAGGCATATGGAGTTTATTGTTGGTGACCATGTTTTGCTAAGAGTTTCACCCATGAAAGGAGTGATGAGATTTGGGAAAAGGGGAAGCTAGCTCCAAGATATGTTGGACCATTTCCAATTATTGAACGAGTTGGTGCTGTAGCATACCGTTTAGCTCTTCCAGAACACTTATCGGCAGTTCATGATATTTTTCACATATCAATATTAAGAAAACACTTGAGAGATGAAGACCACCCTCAGTTAATAGACTACAAGTACCTTGAAGTCAAGCAAGATGGTACTTATATAGAAAAGCCGCACTGCATCATCGATAGGAAGATACATAAACTGAGGAACAAGACTTTAAACCTTGTTAAAGTGCAATGGAATCATCATAACCAGAATGAAGCAACCTGGGAGCGAGAAGATGATATGTGGGCTAAACATCCATCCTTGTTCGAGTATGAGGTATGTTGATTTCGAGGACGAAATCGTTCTTTTAGGAGGGGAGAATGTAACACCCCTTATAACTTGTATAGTTAGTAATAGGCTGTCCCTTAGAGAATTTTGGGTGTTAGATAAAACCTCTCAGTTGGGTAGGTTAAAATAAATAAAACTTAAATTAATATTAGCTGTAGAAAGAAAAAAAAAAAAACCTAGTTCTAGCTTTTGCCGTGGAAGAGGTTAGGGAGAACTATCGGAAGTGAAATCAAGGGAGAGATATTGCGGAATTGAGCTCAATCCAAAGTAAAGTTTGTTCTTGCTCTATCAATTCTTATTATTAAGCATTGAATTTGATTTTGTAGATATAGGTGAACCTTTTGAGTTTAAATCCCTACTTTAGGTTTTGAGATTGATGCTTTTTATGAAATCTGAGTAGAAGGAGCTGTTTGCATCTTAGAATGAATTTGAACCGTTAGAAATTGTTGAGTTTTGGATATGTTGTTCATAATTAGTCCATAGATACCTCACCAAAATTCCATGCCAATCAGATAAGTGCAGGTACCCAAATCGACTACGTTTCAGATATTTTAGGTTCTGAATTCTGCCAGAACGTGAATAGATTAGATACCTATGGATTAGAAGTTTGTTGCTTAAATTTATATGAATTTTGGATATGATAAACCCATTTTTATTCTTATGCTACTGTATAAATTTCAAAGGAATATGATTTGGGTAGGTACCCCAATTAGGAAGAACTTATCAGCTGTGACTGTACGTTTTCAGTCTGAACTATGCACATAGACTCTGTCATAACTTGACATCTAACCGTCACTTTTACTTGAAATTTTTATGAAATGTACCTGATATAATAATAAGTCTGTGGTTTAAATTTAATCCTGTTCTGATATGTATAACCCAGGTTTCTGATAAGTACATTAGACTGCTCTGCATAACCTATTTCCTGAATTATTTCGGTATAAGGTTGAAGCTTGAGACTTTTGTGAATATGTTGGTTATTTTGAATGGATATGCATCTAATATAATATGTTGCAGCCTGGTTAGATGAATTCATTATGTTTAAGCTTATTTAAGAGCTGAATTTCTATTCGAATGATTCTTGTTTGTTGAAACTATTCCACATTGAACTATTATGTTGAAAGGTTCACAATAGCTATCGCGCTTTTGGGGTTGTCTATACAAATGGGGTTGTCTTCACAATAGCTATCATGCTTGTGAGATATGGTGTTGAAAAACTTTGGATGTTTCTTTTGGGTTATGTTTTGTGTATGTTCCATGTGTTTTAAATGACCGAAGGTAAGCGGCATTATTATGGGATGTTATGTTGTGTTTTTACAGTTTTAGTGACTCTTTGTTGCTTGATTTATCATAACTTTTGAACTGTATTCTTGGTACTCTTTTACTTAATAGTAAAATTGATGGATTTAGAATGAACTTGCAAATTCAAGGCTCTGACCTTGTGTGATATTTTCTTACAGGTAATAGAGTAAACAAGTGAGTAGGTCGGAAGTCTTTTCTTGAGTTGCCATTGCAGAGTGTGGGAAGAAGTAGGATCTCTTCCTTCTTTGTAGTTCTTTTAGTTTGTTTTGTTTCCTTATTATCGATAAGGATATCACAGAGAGACACGGTGCTTCGATCACCATTTTAAGAGGGTTTTAAGTATTACTTTCTTTTTTTGAATATCTTCATGTCGAAACTTTAGACAGACTTGTTTCATTTATTAGGTTAAACATTTTTTTAAACCAGACTCAAAGCTCATTAATATGCGAATGACATTCTTTCTTTATTTCGTTTCAAATAAAAGTTTTTTGTGCTAACTTTGAGCTATGTGGACTTATGTTCGGGTAGTAAAACCTTGAATTGCTAATAATAGGGCCGGCCGGACTATCGTTACTGATTCAGGGTTGTTACAACTACAGTCCAGTCCGAAGTTCATTGGTAGTAGGCTAGTGTCTGTAGCGGCTTAATACAGTGTGGTGTTCAAAGCTAGACTAGGTCCCGGGGTTTTTATGTATTTGCGGTTTTCCTCGTTAACAAAATTCTGGTATCTGTGTTATTTCTTTTCCGCATTATATTTTGTTATATAATTGAAATATCATAGGTTGTGTGTTGTATCGATCAATTAGGAAATGCAACATTTGGTTGTTGATTGAAATTGATTGATCCTTGAACATTCGTCTTTGGTACCGTTCAAGTTACTTCTCATATATTCAATCGGGCTCGCAAATTTCTATTTGCTGATTGCAAATTCAATTAAGAGATAGAGATATAAACTCTTGTATATACTTTTGTCTAGATTGAGTCTGACTGTCTAGTTGATTCTCTAGAAAGTATATTGGAGTAAGTCCTCTCATATTTCCAAACGAATTTTTTTTTATTTTTTGATGTGAAAAGATCATATATTAACTAGCAAACGAATTATTGGGTGTGGTTGTTGTATCCCCGCATTTTCAATTCAATTGATAAATGCCGCTGTTGACATTTGAATAACAAAGCTAATACTCCCGCTAAAGGTAAGATAGGTAGATTTTCAATCCGAACATCTTTGTTATTCCCCTTTTGTAGTCCAAATAACAACAACAACAATATGATATGTTGCTCCCCCTTAGTCAATGTTTTACTCTTTCGTTAGATATAACGTTTAAGCACAATTGTCCTTTACTTAGTGATTACAAATCACTTGTTTAGTCCATTTATTTCTCCCTTTTTTGTCACAAAATAACAAAGGTTCGAGCAAACAAAGGTCAAACCGAAAAGATTTTACAAATCTAAAAGACTTGTACAACCTATAAGAGTTAAGCACAAAGGTTCACATACCACTTTAGATAACCAATATCAAAACCGAAACTACAAGTAATTTGGTTTTAATATGTTATCAAGGAAACAATTGCCCGAAGCAATTTTCCCTAATAGTTTAACAAATTGACTAAGAAACTTAGTTCCCTTGCTAAACCGATTGTACACATACAATCGCTCATTTCAATAAGACCAAAATAAAGATCAAAATTAACTTTATTTTTCTCATCAGTTTCCAATTATCCAGACAATAAATTAGACCTTTTACTTTAGACAAGACAAGTACTATGTTAGTTAACTAGTATTTCTTATCAAGGTATTCGATTAGACTTGAATAACCGAATCCTTTCATTTGATAAGTCTAACTAAGATCAGAATTAACTTAGTTTCTCTTATCCGGAATCGAATTGGACTGAACAAATGATCCCATATTTTGTTAAGCCATAATCACTACATACAAACCAAATAAATTGACTTGCACAATTATATCTCTTAACCGGAAGCAATTTGAAACAAACATAGACATTATAGCACCACAATTGCACCGAAATTTCGTTAAGCAAAAACACTTGATACCAAACAATAAAGAAGATATCAAACAATAAGCCAAATAAATTAACAAAGTTTTTCTTAACCGGAAACAATTGAATCACACACACACACACATCCACACACACATAATGGAATATATATCAATTGTACCGAAATTTTGTTAAGCAAAAGCAAAATATATGCAATATAAGCAGGCTATTCTTAAACAGGAAAACAATTAACTAACAAATTCGTTACCTCAGATTCCGCATCCTCTTCTCCCCAAAAAGATATATCATTAAGCACAAGTTCAAGTTAGAACTCTCCCCCAGTATGTTTTCATCCTCTCGCAATAACAAAAGAATAACAACAAACCATAAGGGTTAACATCATATGAGATCGAATATTAAGGTTATGAAAACTGAAATCAGACATCCCATAAACACATAGCAATAATATAGACATTCAAGCACATGCTATGTAATCGAAAAATATCACAAGAAAAATTATAAACTGATAATTTTATTCATAAATAGTTGATAATTTTATTCAAAAATAGACCTTATACAATAATCGAAATAAATAAAAAACTGATGTCTATTTTTCTTGGATCGCAAGACTCTAATTTTATTCCTTTAGAGTTTCTCTGATATTTTTGAAGTTGGATAATAAGTAAGTAAAGGAAGTCAATGATATTTCACAGGATTCCAATCATCTTCTACTATTACTAATCTTGATTCAAGACTAATAACATTATCATTGACTTCCTTTACTTACTTTCGCAAATCCTTTTCCATGTTCCTTACTTCACATAAGATTAGATCTAATTTCAGTGAAAGATTCTTTAGAAGATTATCATTAAGAAATGAGATTTCTTCATTAGGAACATCTTGATGAAGCTCTGGACATGAGTCTGAATCACCATCTAAAGATTCAAGACGAAGTTTCTTGTCAGGAAACAATATAGTCCAGACTTTTTCAACTTTGCGAGAGTTACAGCTAGAGGTAGACATTATGTTAGATCTCTATGAAATGAAACTTTTCCTCTTATAAATAAGAGAACTTTTTCTAACAATCTTTGAGAATATTATTTTATTTAATCCCTTAACCGAAAATTTATTTAGAAATAATAAAATATTACATACATATCCTTACTGTTTACTTTTTGAGGGTAATAAAGTAAAGATTCATGTTTATGATAACTAGTTAGGTTATCAATTTTCGGTTGTTGAATTCCCTTCCCTTAGAGGTTCAACATTCTTACAGAATTAAGAATCTTTTATGTTTGAACTGTTAGGCTCGTTTCTCAAATTTGAGGCAAGGTCTTGATTCATAATAATCACATTATTCAAATTTTTACGTTGACAGAGTTTCTCTCTCTGTATGACACCAGGATATTGTTTTTGATAGTGTCCCCTTTGTCTGCATTTGAACCAAGCCCTAGAAATATTCCGGTTACAGCCCTTAGGTTTTATAGGTTTATTCAATCCTGCTTCCTTGTCCTTTGATATATTCATACCAACTCTTAATTTACCTGAGCAAACAAGTTTATCTCTCAATTTCAAATTCTCTGCTTTTAACTTTCTGATTTCATCTTGACAACAATTGATGTCATGAATGAGTTTAGATACTTGTTCTTTCTCAAAACATTGAGAGTGTTCGATTTTCATAAGACGCTTGTTAAGTTTTCTTTATCATTCAAGATAACTTACTCTGATTTGATCAAGCGATGATTTTATTCCATTGATTTCAGATTCAAGAAACTGAGTTCTTTTATCTTTACAAGGAAATTCTTGTTGAAAAAACTTAGGAGTGAACTCTTCGTGAGTATCTATTGTTGAAAGTATTTCAGAGTCATAGACTTCTGCAATTTTTGAAACATGGTCTATCATACAATCTTGATTATCCTCGCCCGGGGAATAATCAAGTGTGGCAGTATATGCATTCCTCTTCCACTGAATATCCTTAGTTGGAAAATCTGAAGAAATATGACCAAACCCTCTACATTTGTAACATTGAGGAATAATATCATCGTCATCCCATGTATCTTCACTTTTATGTGTAGAAATATGATTTCTTTTTGATACGGGAGATCCTCTTTTTCGATGTCTCAACAATTTCTTGAATCGTTGGGTAATAAGGGACAAATGATGATTTAGTTTAGTCTCATCTTCATCATATAGATCTTCATGATCTTGGGAGTCTTCCGGACATTGAGTCGGCGGATTTGTAATGGCTTTATCGGCCATATTGTCTTTCCTTTTAGAGAAGCACTCCTTATCAAATATCTTTAGTTTTCCTACAAGAGAACTTCTTGATAAGGATGAAAGATCGTTAGCTTCGATGATTGCATGCTTCTTAGATTCGTATCTAGATGGCAACGATCTGAGAATTTTGCACACTATATCTTTTTCAGAAATAGTCTTTCCAAGAGAGAAAGAAGCATTAACTATCTCAGAGAGTTTAATATGAAACTCTTCAAACGTGTCGTTGTCATCCATTTGAAGTTTTTCCCAATCAGAAGTGAGAGTTTGAAGTCCAGCTTCTTTTTCCGATGTGTTACCTTCGAATACGATCTGAAGATTATCCCAAGCTTCCTTTGAAGTTTGACATGTTGATACATGATGTTGTAGATCAGGACTTACAACATGTATAATAGCATTCAAACCATCTGAATTCTGCTTTGCAAAAGCCTTTTCTTCGCTTGTATAATCCACTAAGCGTTTAAACTCAGTTTCCGAATTTTCTACTTTCGGGAGATTATAACCATCGAGACTAATAACCAAGTATTAAAGTCTCGTGATTGAAGAAAATATCTCATAACAAATTTCCACCACAGATAGTTTGTTCCGTCAAATCTTGGCGGTACGTTAACTGAAATCGATTCATGTGAACTCGAGTTTATTTCTTGTAGGTTGGATCGCACCAAACACAAATTGTTAGATCTTTTTGTGCTTGCTTGCTCTGATACCAATTGAAAAGACGAGGGTACCAAAATACACCACAATCTTTAAAATATCCACCTATAAGTCCTCTTACCGATAGTGATTTTTTAGAGACAAAGTCGAGACAATATGACAAATCGGTATTCACACTTTGTGTGATTGTCTGTGGATATAAGATCGAGACAATAAAACAATCAAAGTATGATTACTTGATAAAAGGTTCGGACTTAACCAAACTCTATAGGATCACTATCAAGTAATACAGAGTTAACGTTTGTGTATTTTACTTTTAATTATAATAAACAATTGTAATTGCGGAAATAGAAAAGTAAAAGACACAACAAGATATTGTTAACGAGGAAACCGCAAATGCATAAAAACCCCAGACCAAGTCCAGAATTGAATACTCTCAGAATTAAGTCGCTATACAAAATTTAAATCAAAACTTCGTATAGTTGAGACCAAGCAACTAAACCTAGTTCATTTAGTTTCTTCAGTATCCCTGCGCTTCCGACATTCAATAAGTGCACGCACTAGAACAATTCCTTTGGATCGTATTCCAAACAGTAAAAGAACAATAAATCTGTTTGGTAACAACTCTATTGATTATTTCAGATGAAGATATCTCAATTCATATGCAAAGGCTCTTCCGTTTAAACTAATAAACTCATTTACCTGGTTAGATCAATTTATCCAACAACTACCAATTAGCAGAGTTTAGATTTGCAATCAATCAATATAGAATCCAAAAGGAACTATAAAGCGATGCCGATCTCAATGATACAGGTGTATCCGTACTCCTTTAGGGAACTTAGTTAACCTCAAGCTAAGTTGAGGGAAGAAACCTATTCTAGGCATGAATCCTTGTCTAGGCAGAATTCCTAGTTAGGGAAGAGTTTTGTTTTAGGCAATACTCTTAGTTTAGGAAATAAATTCTAATAGAAGTCCTTGGTCGGTGAGTACGATGAAGGCTATAAATAGAGGGCTTTGGCTAATAGCTAAGGACGAGATACTAGGCCTTTGAAAACCTAGAGAAAGCTTACGACAATACTTGTGCAAGCTTAGCAAACAGTTTAAGGTTAATCCCTTTGTTTAGAAGATTGTGAGCGTAACAATGAGAAAATTATAATCGTTTTCTTGTTCATAATCTAAGAGAAGATATTTTCTTCGAATTACTACTTGTGTTTTGTTTTCTAAGTTTCTCGTCTATTATTATTCTGAATTTCGCCTTTATAGTAATAGTTACCAAGGTATAGAGATCAATATGTATCAAGTTGGCATCACGAGCAAGGTTAGTTTTTAGGGTAAATCCATGTGGTTTATGGTTTTCACTAGATTTCTCTACATAAAGCTTGGTGAGGTACTTGAGAAGTTGGAGGACGTTAAGAAAACAAGGGGATCAAGGGTGACAAAGTCAGATGGTGATCCTAAGGAAGGCGAACCACAAACTAAGGAAGAAAAGGTGGCTACGTTGCAAACAGACATGAAGTCAATTCAAGTTACCCTTAAGGAATTCAGTGAATGTATTCGTTCTCATACACTCAAGCCGAAGACAAAGAAAAAGGTTACACCTTCACCTGAAGCTTCGGAAAAAGATGATTCGGAAGAAGAAGAGGAAGAAGATGAGGAATAAGATGAGGAAGAAGATGAAGAGAAAGAATTTCTTAAAAGTCCTACATCAACTAAAACTCATGGTAAGAATCTGAAAATTGATTTTCGTGTTGATATTCCAGTTTATGATGAGAGTGTCGATGTAGAAAAATTAGATGATTGGATTGAACGTCTAGAGACGTATTTTTCTTTCTTTGAATATGGTTCAAAGTAAAAGATTGCTTTCGCGGCATTGAAGCTACAAAAGCATGCTATAACCTGGTGGAAATCTTATCAAAGACAAAACCTAGGTAAAGGAGTATTGTCGTGGAAAAGATTCAAGGCAGTTGTAAGGAAACAGTTTTATCCGGTTGGCTACCTTGAGGAGAGATGGTTCAAGTGGTACAACTTGAAGCAGACTTACAACCAAACCGTACAAGAATATACTTGAATTTGAATCAAGCTATGATTTTAGACTTAGACTTGGGAGATTATGTTATCTACATGAAATATATTTCCGGGTTCCATGAGTATATACGGAAGGAGTTGAAGATGTTTTCGGTGGATACTATCTCCGAAGCAAGTATAAAAGCTAATGCCATTGAGGGAGCTTAAGAAATCGATTCAAAGGGAAATACTAAGGTGAAATATGGAGGTACCACTGTGAAAGGAGCAAAGAATAAGGGAAGTCTAGTGACAAGGAAGGTTTGTCTTGCACCCATTGCAAGCAAACATGTCATATTGTCGACAAGTGTTGGGTTAAGAATCCTCATCTAAAGCCTAAAGGGTTGCAGAGGAAAGAAGCCAAGAAGGCAGCACTAGTCGCTCAAACTCCAAAAGAAGTCCACGGACTAACGGAACCCAATTCAAACCTTTCTCTTATGATATGGGCAAAAGAAATACCTTCAAAATATGATCTTAGGGAGCGACTCTTCACAGTTAAGATGCAAGTCAAAACTTCACTAGTTGATGTTGTTATTGACCCGGGAAGTCAGAAGAATTTACTTTCAAGTTCTTTGGTGCATAAGTTAGGATTGAAAACTTTCACACATCCAAAACCATACCCTTTAGGATGGCTGCAAAAGGAAGGGGGCTTACAAGTTTCACAGCAGTGCACGTTCAAATTTGCTCTAGATGAGTCATATATTGACGAAGTTACATGCGACGTAGTTTCTTTGGATGTTTGTCAGGTGGTACTAGGTAGTCCTTACCTATGGGATAGAGATGCAACTCTACACAGGAGGGAACAAAAGTACACCTTTACCAAAGATGGAGAAAGTTTTGTAATTCGGGCTATTGATTGTCCACTTGAGGGAGCAATTTTGATCACAGCCACTCAGGCTAAGCGGTTGGTGAATGCTATCACAAAGTTCATTCTCCTTGTGATCCGTTCTCTTGAGGAGAAGCCGAGTAGAGTTTGTTTGGCAGCCTTGACTGCAAAACAAGAAGATAACCTAGAAAGGTTGAAGTTGAAGTACAAGGATTTATTTTCAGATGTCACGGGATTACCGCCAAAGAGGATTGTGGAGCATGAAATCATGTTGACCGGGGAGAGTTCTCTACCTAATGTAGGTCTTTATTGCACGACCGTAGAGGAATCTAATGAGATCAAGAAACAAGTCCAGGAACTTCTAGAATTAGGAATGATAGTGCCAAGTGCTTCACCTTGTGGATCAGCGGTGTTGTTAGTGCCAAAGAAAGATGGATGCTGGCGTATGTGTATTGATTATAGATCATTGAACAAGATCACAATCAAGAATCGTTACCCTCTACCTAGGATAGACGACATGATGGATCATTTGGAAAAAGCTCGAGTCTTTACAAAGTTGGATTTCAAATTCAGATACCACCAGATGAGAGTTCGAGAAGATGATACATGTAAGACTGATTTCAAAACCAAACAAGGCTTATTCGAATGGTTGGTGATGCCTTTTAGTTTGTGTAATGCTTCAACGACGTTTATGCTTTTGATGAATGATTTGTTACGAAATTTTATAGAAGATTTTGTGATTGTTTACTTGGATGATATCCTAATATACAACAGAACTTGGGAAGAGCATATGTTTCACGTTGAGAAGGTGTTTAAAGTGTTACATGAAGGCCAACTAAAGTTGAACGTAAAGAAGTGTGAGTTTTGGAAGGAGGAGTTGGTGTATCTCGGATTCATTATTGGTGGTGGAAAACGGAAGATTGATCCAAGGAAGGTTGAAGTGATCACTAAGTGGCCTAGACCTAGTACTGTAACTGAAATCAGGAGTTTCTTAGGGGCTTGCACCTACTTGCGTAAGTTTATCCGGCATTTTTCGAATATTATAGGACCATTACATGGTTTTACGGGAGCTAAGGCATAATTTGAATGGCAGCAAACCCATGAAGACGTTTTTCAGTTACTAAAAAGAAAGATTTCAGAAGCACCAGTGTTGGCATTTCCTAACCTACAACGTACTTTTGAAGTTGAGACCGACGCTTCTAACTATGCATTTGGAGGAATCTTATTACAGGATGGTAAACCAGTGGAGTACCATTCAGAATTGTTCTCAGGTGCTATTAAGAACTACGCACCTTATGCCAAAGAATTTTATGCTTTATATCAATGTATCAAACATTGGCGAGTGTATCTCTTAGGTAAAGAAGTAGTGGTACATTAAGATCACAAACCGTTGGAGTATCTACATGCACAGATGAAACTACAACAAGCCCGGCACATGAAGTGGATGTCTTACTTGATGACTTTCAATATTCTCATTAGGTACAAGAAGGAAGTAATAAACAAGTTGGCAGATATGTTATCTCGACCTTCAGTTCGATCACTAATGGTGGCCATGAGAATTCAGCCAATTGTTCCTCAAGAGTATGCAGAGTCATACGCATCCAGCAAAGACTTCAAGAAGGTGCTAGAAGGTGTAAAGAGTGGTTTGAAAAGCGAGTATGAACTCCGAGATGGATTGTTATACAAAGGTCAGTTACTTTGCATACCAGAAGATGGTGATCGTTTACAGTGGTTGAGAGAGGCACACACTTCCCGAGTTGTTGGAAACTTTGGTATGAATAAAACTCTACTTAACCTCCAGCGTTATGTCTTTTGGCCGAAGATGCAAGATTATATGGCTAAGTTAGTTAGAGGGTGTAAGTTGTGCAACACATACAAACCTTCCAACAGAAAACGTGGGTTATATCTACCATTACCAGTACCATCAAGGCCTTGGGAGAGTATTTCTATGGATTTTCTTGGTGGGTTACCGAAGACCAAGTCTGGTCATGATTACTTGTTCGTTGTGGTCGACCGATTTAGCAAGATGATTGCATTAATTCCATGTACAAAGATGGTAACGGGAGCCGGTACAGCAAAGCTCTTCTTTGAGAACGTGTGGAAGCATTTTGGTTTACCTACTTCGATTATTTCTGATAGGGATAGTCAATTCCTTAGTCACTTTTGGGATTCTTTATGGATGATGATGGACACTAGGTTAAAGAAGAGTACAGCTTTTCATCCACAAACAGGCGGACAAACAGAAGTGGTTAATAGGACTATGGTTCACATGTTAAGGGGATATAATTCTAAGCATCCTAAAACTTGGGATGAGAGTTTACCGTATCTACAGTTTGCTTTCAATAGAGCAGTTCACAGTTCTTCAGGGAAATCTCCTTTCGAGACGTGCTATGGTTACTTACCACCTAGTCCTTTCGATCTAGTATTTTCTAGTGACACCTCAATGGCGGGAAAGGAAGGAAGTGAACGGAAAAAGGCACAAAAGTTCTTGGAGAAGATATCCCATATTCATGCGACTGTTGAAGCACAACTAAAGAAGTCACAAGCTAAATACAAAGCAAAACATGACAAGCATCTTGTACCTTGTAATTTCGGTGTTGGTGACTTAGTATGGTTAAAATTAGGTAAGGAACGAATGAAGGGGGAAGGTAAGAAGTTGAAACCATTGAGGTATGGACTATTTCGTATTCTCGATCAGATTGGTGACAATGCCTTTCGTCTAGATCTGCCACCTTATCTAGGAATGTACTCGGTAATAAATGCTGAATACTTGAAGTTGTTTGAACCACCATTACTTGATGATGACGACGACGACACTATGATCTTACCACGAGTAGAAGACTTATGGTTTGATAGAGAGGAACCACTCAAGGAAGACTGCATAAGCGAAGAGTGACTAAAACATGACAAGAAGAGAAAAAAGCTTTTCTAATTGGATGTAAAGGTCAAGTTCCTAGCAAGGCTAAGTGGTTTAACAAGGAAAAGGGGACTCTCGAGTTCCCTAACCTTCATTTTTAACTCTCACAGGAGTTCAAGTTCTTAAAAGGGGGACCCATGATACAGGTGTATCCGTACTCCTTTAGGGAACTTAGTTAACCTCAAGATAAGTTGAGGGAAGAAACCTATTCTAGGCATGAATCCTTGTCTAGGCAGAATTCCTAGTTAGGGAAGAGTTTTGTTTTAGGCAATACTCTTAGTTTAGGAAATAGATTCCTAATAGAAGTCCTTGGTCGGCTGAGTACGATGAAGGCTATAAATAGAGGGCTTTGGCTAATAGCTAAGGACAGATACTAGGCACAGAAAACCTAGAGAAAGATTACGACAATACTTGTACAAGCTTAGCAAACATTTTAAGGTTAGTCCACTTTTTAGAGAAGATTGTGAGCATAACAAAGAGAAAATTGTAATCGTTTTCTTGTTCATAATCTAAGAGAAGATATTTTCTTCGAATTACTACTTGTGTTTTGTTTTCTAAGTTTCTCGTCTATTATTATTCTGAATTCCGTCTTTATAGTAATAGTTACCAAGGTATACATATCAATACATATCACTCAAGAAACTAATCAATCGAATAAATCTGATTCTAGTTGGATCCCAGCCGATCAAGGTTTGTGCCACACAAAGATATGAGAAACCAATCTTCAAATCATCTTTAATCTTCAATTATACCTGCACAACACCACTTGAATCTCTTGTGATCAATCACGAACATAACGGAGTATGTTAACAATGGATCATCACAAGATGCCTTTCGATCTACAAACAGTTCTAAAGATCCCGTCGACACTTAGATCTAGTTTGAGTGAATCTTAATATCAGAAGAGAAGATTCTCAAGAATAAACAAATTAGGTGCAATCAAAGTTCAACAACCGTTAGTCAATCAAATCAATCGAAAACTAATAAACTGCAATTATCTAGTTTCCCACCAACGGTACTCGTAGAGCTTCTTGATCCCATAGAAGTCTTTAAACGAGCGGTCGTAAGAGATTTCGCCTAATTAGGGTACTTTCCTCTCCGGATAGACGGCTCCACCAGAAACAACAAAAAGATAAAGTTTGCCTGGCTCTTAGGATAGTTTGCTAGAAATGCAAACTTGGGTATTTATAGACCAAGGATGTTTGGACACCAAGGAATTTCCAAAACCGAATATTCTCAAGATATGCAATAAATGCCCAAATCGGTTTTCATAATTCCTTGAAATTCTTTGTCCAATATTTTCCGAAATCTCTCAATAGAAAATCTCCAATCAGTAAATGCACATTACTAATTTTTATTTTCTAGAGATATGCATTTAATTGCTGGTAATAAAAGCATATAAAGTAACAACCTTAATTAAAATATTCTTAACTTATTTCGGACCGTTATCTCCTTAAGTAATTAAGGAATAACTTTGAACAATAAAAAATAAGAGTTACTGTTCATGTTCAAAGTATGTCGACATATTTTCTTTGTAAATCCTCTTTCATATTTACAATCTTGGAATCGATAATACCACACTTCCAAACAAGTTTAGAATTGGTTCATCTGTATTCCAAGACAACTATGTGATTGATTAAATATCAACTCAAAATCATGGGTTCAATTGGTTCTACCAATCACTAGGATCGGTTATACCTTCATATGGATTACTTGTGATCGAACACACAAGTTACCAGGACCGGTTACATCAGTTACCAGGATCGGTTACGTCAATTACCAGGACTGGTTACCATATACTCATGGTATTTTTTGTGATCGGTTACACAAGTCACTATGATCGGTTACACCAATTACTAGGACCGGTTACACCAATTACAAGGATCCATTACACAATTCTTTTGTGATCGGTCACACCAGTTACTAGGATCGGTCACACCAATTACAATATCGATCATACCATCTCAGGTGATTACTTAGGATCGGTTACACTAATTAATAACAAGTTATGATCGATCATACCAAATCATTAGTTATACCAAGATACATAACAAGTTATGATCGTTTCTACTAACTCACACATATTGGTAATCCAAAGATATGCAATGAATAACAATACCAATAAAGCCTAGTGATTTCCCTTTCGATTCATAAAACAAGTTCATGAATGTACTTCCTTTAAACAAATGTAAACATTGTTTCCTAGGATGAAATCTTCACCTTTACCCATACACATAATCACAATAGCATTCATACGATTATGTCGATGTCATATATACGAAGTTTAAAAGATAAGCGTTGTACTTCGTATTCTAATTCCTTAACACTATGATAATGTGATCATGTCTCACTACTACAGTATAATAATCATTCACAGTTTCACAGTTATGTTTTCAATATATCACGACTTGAAAGATACGTTAGGAATAAAACAATTCAAGTCAATATTACTAACCTCAAGAGAAAGGATGATGTCGTCGTTATAGATCGTTACTTCTTCACATTTTTCGGGTCTTCGAGTAATACTTGTAATCCTATACTTTCTAATATAACATATACGAAGTTTTCTCTAGTACATAATCAAGCGACTCTTAGATGAGTTTTGATTCACTAAAATATGACAACCAAACTTGACATACCAACGCTTGGTGGGTTCAACCGAGCTATGCTCTAACAGATTGGTTCCAGAGGGTCAGAATTGAGAGAATTCCATCTTCTAGACTTAGGTCTACTAGACTTATTCCCATTAGCACTGTGAATGTGTACATTTGTAGCGCAAAAATTAGCACCATTACGAGGGCACAGTAGAGATTTCTAGATGAGTGAACATTGAAATCCCTTTTATGAGAGTTTTGGTTTTCTTCAGGAATGAAATCCATTGTAGATATCGTGAAACAATTTACTCTATCAACAGTTCAAAGAAGTAGATTTTGAAGATCAGAAATTTGTTTAGCAAAAAAATATATGATTTCTTTTCCCACATAATGAAAAAGTTCGTGGATAAGAAATGTTAGAAACATCTGGTTTCAGATTCATAGCCACTCTGGAATTCTGTAAGTCACGTGACCATTTCTTAGCAGAAAATTCCTTAAAATAAAATTTCTCCATGCTAGGTAATACCACATGAGTATTAGAGATATGTGCTGAAGAAAGTTTTCTTGTCAAAACAGAGTTTTCCCTTTTCAACGAGTTGTACTGTTCCTGGGCTAGTGAAAGAGATGCAACAAGTTTCTCTTTTTCAACATGAACACTATTCAGTTCTGATGAATGAGTCTTTATCAAATGTTTTTCTATAATTGAATCTTATTTAACAACATCTTCAAGCATACTAATCTTTTCACGCTGTAGAGTAGTTTATTGAACAAGATTTTCGATATTGTTAGAAAAAGACTCAACAATACTATAGAGTTCTTGTTCTCTATCAAGAGACTTCTCAAGTTCATCAGTGAGTTGTTTCATCAAGGGATATAATTTTAGAAACTTGAACATCAATAATCTCAAGATATTTTTTTAAAGTTCAGTGAGCTCCATTTCGACATTCGAAATAGTGTCAATCTGTCACTTTAGAAGGAACATTATCAGGATCTGACAGTGAAAGTTTTCTACCTCGGTATTCGAAAGAATCATCTAACGATTTATCCTTTGAGGTAAGCCCAAGACATTTGGCATAATCAAAAACTTTAGAGGACATCTCTATGTGTGCAATTGCGAGATAAATTTCTATCCACAGAGATCAGATTGCTACAAACACGGACTTATGAGGTCTAAAACATGTTTGCCCTCTAATACCAATTGAAAAAGCGGGGGTCTAACAACCACACCCAATAATTCTTTCGGAAATCTGTATGGACTAACTACAATATAATTCCAAGAGAATCAACGATACAGTCAGACTGAATCAAGAAAAATATATCCAAGAGTTATATCTATATTTCTCAATACAATGTGAAATCGAGCAGAAAGAGTTCTGTGAGCCTGATTGATATGATAAATAACTTGAACGGTACCTAAAACTAATGTCCAAGTGTCAATCAATTTATATCAACAACCAAAGCTTGGATTATCTAATTGATTGAACTACGCACAACCTGTGATATTTCAATTATATAAACAAATATAATACGGAAAAGAAACAACACGTATTAAATTTTGTTAACGAGGAAACCGCAAATGCGGGGAAAAACCCGGGACCTAGTTGATTTGAACACCACACTTGTATTAAGCCGTTATAGACACTAGCCTACTACAAGTTAACTTCGGACTGGAATATAGTTGAGCCCTAACCAATCTCACACTGATCAAGGTACAGTCGCGTTCCTTACGTCTCTGAATCAAGACTCTACGCACTTGATTCCCTTAGATGATCTCACCCACAACTAAGAGTTGCTACAACCCAAAGTCGAAGACTTGATAAACAAATTTTTCTCACACAAAAAAGTCTATTGAATAGATAAATCTGCCTCCCGCAGAAATACCTACGAGTTTTTGTTCCGTCTTTTGATAAATCAAGGTGAACATGAACCAATTGATACACCGAACTTATATTCCCGAAGAACAACCAAGTAATATCAATCATCTCACAACAACTTAACTATATGGTAATGGAACAAGTTATTTGATAGGTGTAGAATACACCGTATTTACTATATAGAGTTTATGCTTTCTTTGCTATTTTTCGTGTGAATTATGTATCTTATGTTTGCTTTTGAGTTATCGGGTGCAATGGAGTCGCATGGAGGGAAAGAAGAAGAAATTGTCCAAATTGGGCCAAAGGGCAATTGTCATCTCACAAAGCGAGCTATATGTGGAGCAAGTGAAATGCGGCGAGCGAGAACGGAAATATGGAGCTAACGGCGAAAGCTTGAAGTCAATCCGACCGCGTCACGAGAAAGTTACGAGCAAAATCCATGAATAAGCTTGTCGGATACATGAAACCGACAGGCCATGTGAGAGCTAGTTAGCCCTTAGCGGGAACATTTGGGTGCCTAGAGTCATGGTGGGTAACCCCTTATCTATTTCGTTTGGGTGGGATTAACCACTCCTTTTCCTACACCCTGGATCGAAATCGGGTTTCAATTTCTTTTCAATCATTGTCTTCACTCGAAATCAATGGAGAGAAGAGAGAAAAGAGTAACGATCTCTTTGCCGAGATCGTTCAAACATGGAGAGATCGAGAGGGTGGTGTGCTAACTCGTGGGCTCTTGCTTCTATGGCGAGATCGAAATGCGAGAAGATGAGTTTTGGTTGAAGAACAAAAGTAACAAATCTTTCTTTGCTAAAATAAGATCTAAGTTGTTCTTTGTGGTAGATCGAAACACAGAGAGGACTCGATGCTGCAATTGATTCAGAGAGGAGCAGATTGGGTTTGAGAATTGCTCGATCTATGATGAGCAAACTTCAGGTTCTGGTGGAAGATGGGTCAGACAAGGCAATGGGTTAATGGCAGAAGTTGATTGAAAACTCAGGGGGGTTCATGGATCGGATTTGATGGAGTCATTGCTAGCCTTTGTTGAATTACGGGGTCTTGATGGGCTCACCGGGAAGTGTGGATGAAAGCAATGTCTGAGCTGGTGGATTTGACCTCAACTTGGAGCTGGTTGCGAGGTCTTGATGTGTATGTGTTCTTTGTGTTCAGAGCAAGGGCATACCAGGAATAGTGCCTGAGATCAAAAGGGTTGAGAGGGTTGACTAGATGTATGCTAGGAATACAGGTGTTAATGGTTTAATCTAAGCTGAGGTGCAAACTGGCCTGGTATTGCAGGTCTGAGGAAGTTGTTAGCACTTGGCCGTGATTGCGTGCTAGTTCGGATGGAAGTCCTGGTTTTATTGGGTTTTGTTACAGGCTATTGGAGCTGGTGGTTGTTGCCTGGTGTTGCTGTGGAAGTGTAATTGGGCAAGATGGCTCGAGCCTGCAAAGTGGATGGCCTGATGGCGGTGAGCCGATTCCGAGCTAAAGAGAGCCGGGCTTGTGAACTTGAGCGAGATTGAAGTGGCTCGAGTTGTGTTGATGGCCTGAGAAGGTGAAATAGCAGCTGGTGCTGTGATGGATTACTAGTGATGGCAGCAATGGGAGACAGACTGGGAAGTTGGTTTGGAGGCATTGATTGCAGATGGAAATTCTCAGCTGGATGGTTGAAGTGCAGCTGCAGAATTAGTGGTCTGGTGGTGGAACCAGTTATGAGCTGTAATGCTCAGGTGGCTATAACTGAGATGCAATGGTCTTGAGTGTGTATTGTGGCATTGCGAGGTGGTTTGGTGGTGTTAGTGACAATGGACTGTAGAGTGCAGTCTTGCAATGAACCGGGGCCATGATGGTCGGGTTCGAGCTGGTGAGGTTAGAGCTGGAAGTGATGGCTTGAGGTGATAGAGAATCGTGTTTGAGTGTTAAATGGCGGGAAGCTTGGTTGGGAGCTGTAATTTTGTTTTAGTTGCGGCCATTGAGATTGCAGGGTTGGTTGTGCCATGGATTGTGGTTGTCAGCTTGGTTGTGGATTGAGTGAGGCAACTGAGAATGTATGAACTAAGAAGAGCTTTTAGTTTGATGAATTGCAAGGTGATTGCAAGAATTGGCAAGGAATGTAGGGATTTGGCAGAACTGATAGCTACAGGGCATTGCAGGTTTAAAGCTACAGATTGCAGCTCAAATGGAGAGGATGGCCAGATAGGTTGAAGGTATATGCTGTGTGCTGTTTCAAGGGGCCAAGAAGTGTGGCTTGAAAGGAGAATGGTGGAATTGCTTAGCCATTATGGCTGGAAATGTGCTGGGTCGCAGTAAAGACAATGATTGTTATTCACAAGCATATGGCCTGTGCAAGGCTGCAATGGCTCAAGGCCTGACATTTCAGCTCAAAACAGCTGATTCACATCTGAGTCATGTTCTGACTCGGCTGGACTACCCTGACCCGATCCACTCCAGTCTGACCCGGTTTGACCGATCCGACTCAAAGATTGACCCGTTTCGACCCGTTGACCCGGTGACTCGGCGGACTTTGCCGGTCACCGAGCCGACTTCCGGCGACTTCCGGCCGATTTCGGCCATAATACCAGAGATTCCAAGGATGTTGTTTTCGGGCGTATTTTCTACACGGGTTTCGCATTCTTGTGGGCTTGGTGGACTCTCACCTAATGGACTTTGAAGGCTAAACCTAATTTTGGAAGGAGAGAAAGGCTATAAAAGGGAGGTTTTCTACAACACATAAAATATCTTATCTTTTGCTTGGAATTCTTTTGGGGGGGGAGAGCCACTTTTTGTTTACACTTCTAGGGTTTGGTTTTGTTCTTCTTCTTCCTTGTTTATTATTGAATATTGATGATGATGAACTCCATAGCTATGAGTAGCTAAACATCTTATTGGTTATGGGATAAAAGTTGATTTCTCAACATGCTTTTGATTCAATGAATTAGTTTTGTCTCAGTAATTATTGTTTGTGATTCACAATTAATATTGTCATAAGATTTGAAAACTTGTTAGGTTGAGTCCGGAATCAATCCGATTTGTGTTCATCTCTAGAGCTATATTAGGGTTTTCAATACGAAAAAGTTGTTTATCCCTGATTCTAAGTAGCATAATTGTGGTTAGTGCTTGTAGTGATACATCCTATTAGTCACAAGTGAATCATAACTTTTGTTAAAACGTCTAGTGCTTTTACACATTCGTTTGCATTGATGAGTCTTATTCCATAAATCTTAATGCTTTTAGGGAGTTAAACTTAATTGTGCTTTTACACTTTAGGTTGCTTTCGACGAAGAATTCACATATGCATCTTTTAATGTGGTTGTGATGAAAACAGGGAATTAACGGGTTATACTTGCGATCAAGGTATCCTAGGACTTTTAATAAATACGAGATTAAAATACCAATTCTAATCATTGATGAAAATACATGTTTGTGAATGATACTATCCCTTGACCAATATCTTCTCCTTATTGATTTCTCAAACTATTTACTTTGCTTCAATTACTTTTATTTTCTTAAACACAACAACCATACCTTGGGTTATTTTAGAAACTGAAATTTACATAACAACAAACGCCTCTCTGTGGATACGAACTCTTCCTTACCTTGTGCTTCATTTAAATTTAGTGCGTAAGAAAGTGAAATTATTTTTGACGAATTGACACACGATCAAATTTTGGCGCCGTTTCCGGGGAGGCATACGGCTTGTTATTAAGTTTTTAGTTTCTTTTTATAATTTCTGCTTTTATCTTTGCTTTTCGATTCTTGTCTTGTTTCTCACTTGTTTGCGAGAATTGTTTGCAGGTGCATAATCTCTGGCTACTAAGGATTGGAATTATCCAAGGTGCGGGATAGCTACTAGACGCGGCACAATACTCCAACCAAGTAAAGGCACAACGGACGAGCACGAGGAGGAAGTAGGAGAAGAGATTTTCCGACAACGAGAAGAAGAAGAAATGGGTGATGCAAATCGTTCACTCAAGGACTTAGCCTCTCATAGGCTTGATACACAACAGGGGTGTATTCAAACGAACTCTACTTTTGAGATAAAGCCGGGGTTGCTTAGAGAATTACCAAAATTCCATGGCATGGTGAATGAAGATCCTAACAAACATCTTTTGGACTTCCACACCATTGTCACGGCTATGCTTCCAAAGAAATGTTGAGGCGGATGGTGCAATGTTGAAGGTTTTCCGTTTCTCTTTAATGGATAGTGCTAAGGATTGGTTGTACTATTTACCTCCGGAAGTGTCACAACATGGAATGGGTTGAAGAAACTCTTTTTGGAGAGATATTTTCCGCATCCAAGGCTACTCAAATTCGCAAAGAAATTTGTGGGATGAAGCAAAACGTGGGAGAATCCTTATATGAATGTTGGGAAAGGTACAAGAGATTGGTTGCAAGCTGCCCTCACCACCAATTTAGTGACGCTATGATCATCCAATACTTCTATGAAGGACTCCAATCAAGTGATAGGAATCTTATTGACGCTGCGAGTGGTGGTGCACTAGTTAGCAAGACGGTGGCACAAGCTAGAGAGTTGATTGAAAACATGGCAGCGAACTCACAACAATTTCTGAGTCGTGGTTCGGATGTGATTCTAAGAAGGGTGAGTGAAGTGAGCGAGGTGGAGGAACTTCGTCAACAAATGGGTAACATGAACGCAATGCTTCAACAAGTTGCAGCCGCGGTTGTACCAACTTCTTCTCAATCTTATGAAGACGAGCAAGCTAATGCGATCTTTCCTAATCAACCAAGACGGTATGATCCCTACTCAAACACTTACAATCCGGGATGGAGAGATCACCCCAATTTTAGCTATGCCAACAAACAAGGAGCGGTTCAACAACCTACTTTCAACTCTTCAAGTGGATTTCAACCTCAACAACAACAATTCCAGCCGAGGCAACAATTTCAAAGAACCTCAAGCACAACAATCGATGCAAAATCAAGGTTCGGATATTGATGCAAAGCTTCAAACTTTTATGCAAGGTATTTCTACCATGTTCAAAGAGAGTCAACAAGAGACTAAGAGTGCTATCAAGGAGTTGCAAACACAAATGGGCTCCATGGCGGTTGATATCAACAATTTGAAGGCACAAAATAGTGGGAGACTTCCTTCTCAACCTATTAACCCAAAAAGAGGGTGTCAATGCTATTACGTTGAGAAGTGGTACACAACTTGTGCAACCCGAAGTTGCCGATTCGGGCAAGGTGGAGACACCAAAGGAACTGTTTTGGAGGAGAAACCGAGGATTCTCCCCAAACTTCGAGGTACCTATTTCTAACTATAAAACTCCGGTTTCTACTTATGTTCCTCCTCTACCTTTCCCTCGCAGATTTGCAAGTTCTAAGAAGGCGGAACTAGAAAAGGAGATTTTACACGTTCTCAAAAAGATTCATGTGAACATACCACTCATTGATGCTATCAAGCAAGTTCCAAAGTATGCAAAGGTGTTGAAGGACTTGTGTACCAACAAACAAAGGCTCAAAGGTAATGAAGTGCTTAGTGTGGGGGAGAATGCTTCGGCAATCTTACAACACAAACTCCCACTTAAGTGCAAGGATCCGGGTAGTTTCGACATTCCCGTCAAAATTGGTAACACAACTTTTAACAAAGCTATGTTGGACTTAGGTGCTTCCGTTAATGTTATGCCTGCGTCAATGTATAATTCACTTGATCTTGGTCCTCTTAAAAAGGCTGAAATTGTATTGCAATTAGCCGATCGCTCTAATGTTTACCCAATGGGTATTGTTGAGGATGTTCTTGTGCAGGTTAATCAACTTGTATTTCTGCGGACTTTTGTGTGTTAGAGATGGATGAAGGTGCACCGGACTCATCTCTTCCATTGCTTCTTGGGCGTCCCTTCATGAAAACGGCGAAAACCATAATTGATGTGGATAAGGGAACGCTAACTATGGAGTTTGATGGAGAAATAATACGTTTCAACATTTTTGAGACGATGAGATATCCTAGCGATGTCCACTCTTGTTTCTCCATTGATGTGATGGATACATTGGCACAACAAATGTTTGAATTAAACGGTGATGATGCTTTGGAAACCGTGTTAACTACATCCATGGATAATGGTGTAGAGTGTGGTAATGAAGTCAAGGAAGCTCTTGGTGATCTCAATTCACTACAAGAATGCCCGAAAACTCATAATATCTCTTTTATTTCTTTACCATGCAGTGATGAAAAGCTTGTACCTTCAATTGTTAAATCTCCGATTTTAGAATTGAAACTCTTCCCACCACCTAAAGTACTTGTACTTGGGTGATAATGAAGAGTTACCCGTGATTGTTTCTAATGAGCTTAATGATTTACAGGAGCAAAAACTTCTAAGGGTGCTAAGGAAGTACAAGACGGCCATAGGATGGACAATTGCCGATATCAAGGGTATTAGCCCTGCCGTTTGTATGCACAAAATTCGTTTGGAGGATGATGCAAAGCCTAAAAGGGACGCGCAACGTCGATTGAATCCTCCCATGATGGAAGTTGTGAAAAAGGAGATACTCAAGCTTTTGGAAGTGGGTGTTATCTACCCCATATCCGATAGCAAGTGGGTAAGCCGGTACAAGTTGTACCAAAGAAATCGGGTGTGACGGTGGTGGAGAATGATAAGAATGAACTTGTCCCAACTCGTGTGCAAACCGGTTGGAGGGTTTGTATTGATTATAGAAAATTGAATGCCACCACTAGAAAAGATCACTTTCCTTTACCTTTTATTGATCAAATGCTTGAACGTTTAAATGGACACTCTTACTATTGCTTTCTTGATGGCTATTCGGGTTATAATCAGATTGTGATAGCACTAGGAGGACCAAGAGAAAACCACTTTCACTTGTCCTTTCGGTACTTTTGCTTATAGAAGGATGCCTTTTGGCCTATGCAATGCTCCAGCTACTTTTCAAAGGTGTATGGTGAGTATCTTTTCGGAATATGTTGAAAACATAATCGAAGTGTTCATGGATGACTTTAGTGTCTTTGGTGATTCATTCGACCTTTGCTTGAACAACTTGTCTCTAATCCTTGAACGATGTGTTGAAACAAATCTTGTGCTAAATTGGGAGAAGTGCCATTTCATGGTAACTCATGGCATAGTTTTAGGCCATATAATATCTTCTAAAGGCTTGGAAGTTGATAAATCTAAGATAGACCTTATTCGTGCTCTAACCCCTCCCACTACGGTGAGGAGATACGCTCTTTTCTTGGTCATGCAGGTTTCTATCGTAGGTTCATCAAGGACTTTTCCAAGATAGCGTCACCACTTTGTAACTTATTGCAAAAAGATGTGGTTTTTAACTTTGATGAGAAATGTATGGCGGCATTCAATCGTTTGAAAGAACTTTTGATTTCAGCCCCTATCATTAAACCACCGGATTGGAGTAAGCCGTTTGAACTCATGTGTGATGCTAGTGATTATGCGGTTGGTGCGGTGCTTGGGCAACGTGTGGGGGGCTTCCTCATGCTATCTATTATGCTTCTAGAACGTTAAATGAGGCTCAACAAAACTACACAACCACTGAAAAGGAGTTATTAGCCATTGTTTTTGCTTTAGAAAAGTTTCGCTCTTATCTAATTGGTACAAAAGTTGTTGTTTTTTCGATCATGCGGCGCTTAAGTACTTGCTTACAAAGAAAGAGGCGAAACCGAGGCTCATACGGTGGATTTTACTCTTGCAAGAGTTTGATATTGAAATCAAAGACAAGAAAGGGATTGAGAACACCGTTGCGGATCACTTGAGCCGACTTGCTGTGGACAAGGAGACTATCCCGTTGCGTGAAAGTTTCCGGATGAGCAACTTTTCTCGATTGCCTTTGGAGAACCATGGTATGCCGATATTGTGAATTACTTAGTGTCTAAACAAATCCCACGAGAACTTGTCTCGTCTCTGAGAGGGACAAACTTAAGAGGTTAGGGAACCAATACATATGGGATGATCCATACTTATGGAAACATGGTAGTGACCAAGTAATACGAAGGTGCGTGCCCGAATCTGAATTTAACTCTATCTTGTCTTTTTGTCACTCTTATGCTTGCGGAGGACATTTTGGGAGTAAGAGAACCGCGCACAAGGTACTTGAAAGTGGTTTTTATTGGCCAACTTTGTTTAAGGATGCGCATATATTTTGTACAACTTGTGATAGGTGTCAAAGAACCGGCAATCTAGGTGTCCGAAATCAAATGCCACAAACTTTTATTCAATTTATTGAAGTTTTTGACGTATGGGGTATTGATTTTATGGGGCCTTTTGTCAACTCCCATGGGAATTTTTATATCTTACTTGCGGTTGATTATGTCTCGAAATGGGTGGAAGCTAAAGCCACCCCAACTAATGATTCTAAAGTTGTTTCAGACTTCGTGCAAGCTAATATATTTGCAAGGTTTGGAATTCCAAGGGCGATAATTAGCGATGGGGGTTCTCACTTCAAAAACAGGTTCTTGCAAAGCTTGTTAAGGAAGTACAATGTGTCGCATAAGATTGCAACACCTTATCATCCCCAAACCAATGGCCAAGCCGAGGTGTCTAACCGAGAGGTGAAATCAATTCTAGAAAAGACGGTGAACCCAACAAGGAAGGATTGGAGCATGCGACTTAACGATGCTTTGTGGGCGTATAGAACCGCATATAAAACACCTATTGGAATGTCTCCTTTTAGGCTTGTGTATGGTAAACCTTGTCACTTACCCGTGGAAATTGAGCATAAAGCGTTTTGGGCTATTAAGCAATGCAACATGGAGATGGATGGGGCTGGAAAGCAAAGGAAGTTACAACTTCAAGAGCTAGAGGAGCTTCGCAATGATGCATTTGAAAGCTCACGGATTTACAAAGAAAAGACGAAAGCATTCCATGATAACATGATTTCTAGGAAACAATTTTGCATAGGGCAGAAAGTGCTTTTGTTTAATTCTCGCTTGCAATTATTTCCGGGTAAACTAAGGTCACGATGGATCGGACCTTTTATTGTTACTAATGTGTTTTCTCATGGTGCAGTGGAAATTCGTAGCATAGCTACAGAGAAAGAACTTAAAGTTAATGGGCACCGGTTGAAACCATATTATGAGAACTTCACTTCCGAAGTGGTGGAAGGAGTTAACTTTGTGGATGTGCTCCCTCTGGAGGAGTCATAGAAAGCAAGGAGATAGTCGGGCTGACGACTTTAAACCAAGCGCTAATTGGGAGGCAACCCAAACGATGAGTATTTCTTATCTTGTATTTATTTCTTTTCTTGTTTTTAATCTTCTTTGTTTTTGCTGCTTTCTTGCTAGGATTTCCCACCTTGACTTACTTTGGATGATTCAATTTACATTGGGGACAATGTAAAGTTTAAGTGTGGGGGAGCATTTATATGTTTTAGTGTGTTTTATATAAAAAAAAAAAAAAAATCAGAAAAATAGAAAAACCAAAAAAAAATTGTGCTTTTTGAACTCCGAAATCTAGAACTTGTGCTTTTAGGATGACACCATTAGTGGATGAAACCATTTTGAATGCAGGAGTTGAGGAACCAATTAACTAAACGGGACGAACATAGCTCAGAAATCACAAATTATATGATAGTTGTTACCATATCTCGGAATATCACCATATCACATTCTATTTTTATTTTTCCATATTTATCTATTGTTCTCTAAGTGCTTTGGTGGGTCACTAAAAATCGACGTGTTATTACTGCTAGGATGAAATAGAGTGGTTGAGTTACTAGAAAAAGAAAAAAAAATTGAAAAAAAAAAAAAAAAAAAAAGGAAAAAAAAATAAAATTGAAAAAAAATTTTGAAAAAATTTTGAAAAAGAAAAAAAAAAGACCGACCAATTAGACCAAAACGGAATAAAAAGACACTTGGGAATAGCAGTATGTGTGAAACGTAGTCCCTGTCTCCGTCGCCTAAACAAGCGTGGAATGCAGGATCCAAGGCAACTATCATGTACTTGCTGACAAGAAGCATGCGCTTGGATCCAAAAGATCTAATCATGCCGTCTAAAAATTGGATCCAGTTTGATCCAATCAAAAAAAAAAATAAAAATAAAAATAAAAAATATATATATATATTATTGTGTTGAATAAAGTCACTTTTGGTTCCCTTGTATATGCCAATTGATTGATGTAGCATTCAGCACTAAGTAGCTCAATCCAATAGGATTAGGTTCATCTTAGCAGTGACCTTCAGACAGATATGGGAAACATCGAACACTTGTGAATATCCGCCAACATCTACATCTTTATCCATCTTCTTAATCTTTTCATTGTGATTGTGGTTTGTTAGTTTCCGAGTATTGTGGCTTGTTCGACTATCTAATTAGAGTTTATTTACTAATAATTGAATTGAATTTGCAAGGTACCTCCTCCTGTAGTCAATTTGGATTCATTCATTGATTTGTCACGAATAGACGGAGTTTGAAATATAGGTTTTGTAGGTATATCTCTAGTAAACCTTCACGAGACTATAACTCGTCCACTAGGGACACCTAGGGGTTTAAAGGCTTGTTATTTATGCTAAAATTAACCGTAGCCTCGACGTCACGGAGTTGTTGTATTTTTATTTTTGTTTTGTTTGATTTGCTCGAGGACTAGCAAAGTCTAAGTGTGGGGGAATCTGATAGGTGTAGAATACACCGTATTTACTATATAGAGTTTATGCTTTCTTTGTTATTTTTCGTGTGAATTATGTATCTTATGTTTGCTTTTGAGTTATCAGGTGCAATGGAGTCGCATGGAGGGAAAGAAGAAGAAATTGTCCAAATTGGGCCAAAGGGCAATTGTCATCTCACAAAGCGAGCTATATGTGGAGCGGTGAAATGCGGCGAGCGAGAACGGAAATATGGAGCTAACGGCGAAAGCTTGAAGTCAATCCGACCGCGTCTGAGAAAGTTACGAGCAAAATCCATGAATAAGCTTGTCGGATACATGAAACCGACAGGCCATGTGAGAGCTAGTTAGCCCTTAGCGGGAACAGCTGGGTGCCTAGAGTCATGGCTGGGTAACCCCTTATCTATTTCGTTTGGGTGGGATTAACCACTCCTTTTCCTACACCCTGGATCGAAATCAGGTTTCAATTTCTTTTCAATCATTGTCTTCACCTGAAATCAATGGAGAGAAGAGAGAAAAGAGTAACGACTGCTGCTGAGATCGTTCAAACATGGAGAGATCGAGAGGGTGGTGTGCTAACTCGTGGGCTGCTGCTTCTATGGCAGAGATCGAAATGCAGAGAAGATGAGTTTTGGTTGAAGAACAAAAGTAACAAATGCTGCTGCTAAAATAAGATCTAAGTTGTTGCTGTGGTAGATCGAAACACAGAGAGGACTCGATGCTGCAATTGATTCAGAGAGGAGCAGATTGGGTTTGAGAATTGCTCGATCTATGATGAGCAAACTTCAGGTTCTGGTGGAAGATGGGTCAGACAAGGCAATGGGTTAATGGCAGAAGTTGATTGAAAACTCAGGGGGGTTCATGGCTCGGATTTGATGGAGTCATTGCTAGCCTTTGTTGAATTACAGGGTCTTGATGGGCTCACTGGGAAGTGTGGATCTGAAAGCAATGTCCCGAGCCGGGTGGATTTGACCTCAACTTGGAGCTGGTTGCAGGTCTTGATGTGTATGTGTTGCTGTGTTCAGAGCAAGGGCATACCAGGAATAGTGCCTGAGATCAAAAGGGTTGAGAGGGTTGACTAGATGTATGCTAGGAATACAGGTGTTAATGGTTTAATCTAAGCTGAGGTGCAAACCGGCCGGTATTGCAGTGTCCGAGGAAGTTGTTAGCACTGGTTGTGATTGCAAAGCTAGTTCGAGATGGAAGTCCTGGTTTTATTGGGTTTTGTTACAGGCTATTGGAGCTGGTGGTTGTTGCCTGGTGTTGCTGTGGAAGTGTAATTGGGCAAGATGGCCTGAGCCTCTGGTGGACTGATTCTGAGCTGAGCTAAAGAGAGCTGGCTTGTGAACTTGAACTGAGATTGAAGTGGCCTGAGTTGTGTTGATGGCCTGAGAAGGTGAAATAGCATTTGGTGCTTTGTGATGGATTACTAGTGATGGCAGCAATGGGAGACAGACTGGGAAGTTGGTTTGGAGGCATTGATTGCAGATGGAAGTTCTCAGCTGGATGGTTGAAGTGCAGCTGCAGAATTAGTGGTCTGGTGGTGGAACCAGTTATGAGCTGTAATGCTCAGGTGGCTATAACTGAGATGCAATGGTCTTGAGTGTGTATTGTGGCATTGCAGGTGGTTTGGTGGTGTTAGTGACAATGGACTGTAGAGCTGCTGGTGCTGCAATGAACCAGGGCCATGATGGCTGGTTCTGAGCTGGTGAGGTTAGAGCTGGAAGTGATGGCTTGAGGTGATAGAGAATCTGTGTTTGAGTGTTAAATGGCAGGGAAGCTTGGTTGGGAGCTGTAATTTTGTTTTAGTTGCAGCCATTGAGATTGCAGGGTTGGTTGTGCCATGGATTGTGGTTGTCAGCTTGGTTGGGGATTGAGTGAGGCAACTGAGAATGTATGAACTAAGAAGAGCTTTTAGTTTGATGAATTGCAGTGATTGCAAGAATTGGCAAGGAATGTAGGGATTTGGCGGTGAACCGATAGCTGTCTGTGGCATTGCGGGTTTAAAGCTGGGCAGATTGCACAGCTCAAATGGAGAGGATGGCCAGATAGGTTGAAGGTATATGCTGTGTGCTGTTTCAAGGGGCCAAGAAGTGTGGCTTGAAAGGAGAATGGTGGAATTGCTTAGCCATTATGGCTGGAAATGTGCTAGCTGCAGCACAATGATTGTTATTCACAAGCATATGGCCTCGTGCAAGGCCGCAATGGCTCAAGGCCCGACATTTCACCAAAACAAACTGATTCACATCTGAGTCATGTTCTGACTCGGCTGGACTACCCTGACCCGATCCACTCCAGTCTGACCCGGTTTGACCGATCCGACTCAGCATTGACCCGTTCTGACCCGTTGACCCGGTGACCGGGCGGACTTTGCCGGTCACCGGAGCCGACTTCCGGCGACTTTCCGGCCATAATACCAGGATTCCGGCGACTGTTTTCGGGGCGTATTTTCTACACGGGTTTCGCATTCTTGTGGGCTTGGTGGACTCTCATCTAATGGACTTTGAAGGCTAAACCTAATTTTGGAAGGAGAGAAAGGCTATAAAAGGGAGGTTTTCTACAACACATAAAATATCTTATCTTTTGCTTGGAATTCTTTTGGGGGGGAGAGCCACTTTTTGTTTACACTTCTAGGGTTTGGTTTTGTTCTTCTTCTTCCTTGTTTATTATTGAATATTGATGATGATGAACTCCATAGCTATGAGTAGCTAAACATCTTATTGGTTATGGGATAAAAGTTGATTTCTCAACATGCTTTTGATTCAATGAATTAGTTTTGTCTCAAGTAATTATTGTTTGTGATTCACAATTAATATTGTCATAAGATTTGAAAACTTGTTAGGTTGAGTCCGGAATCAATCCGATTTGTGTTCATCTCTAGAGCTATATTAGGGTTTTCAATACGAAAAAGTTGTTTATCCCCGATTCTAAGTAGCATAATTGTGGTTAGTGCTTGTAGTGATACATCCTACTAGTCACAAGTGAATCATAACTTTTGTTAAAACGTCTAGTGCTTTTACACATTCGTTTGCATTGATGAGTCTTATTCCATAAATCTTAATGCTTTTAGGAAGTTAAACTTAATTGTGCTTTTACACTTTAGGTTGCTTTCGACGAAGAATTCACATATGCATCTTTTAATGTGGTTGTGATGAAAACAGGAATTAACGGGTTATACTTGCGATCAAGGTATCCTAGGACTTTTAATAAATACGAGATTAAAATACCAATTCTAATCATTGATGAAAATACATGTTTGTGAATGATACTATCCCTTGACCAATATCTTCTCCTTATTGATTTCTCAAACTATTTACTTTGCTTCAATTACTTTTATTTTCTTAAACACAACAACCATACCTTGGGTTATTTTAGAAACTGAAATTTACATAACAACAAACGCCTCTCTGTGGATACGAACTCTTCCTTACCTTGTGCTTCATTTAAATTTAGTGCGTAAGAAAGTGAAATTATTTTTGACGGATTGACACACGATCATTATTGTGGAATCACAGAAAAAGAGACGAAGAGCTTTGTGATTACTTTTTATATCTTACATATTGGAGATAAATCTCGAGCAAATCTTAGAGAAGATAGTACTCAACACGATAGAACAAGTAAGATCAGAACACGCAACTACAGATAAAATAGTTGGGTCTGGCTTCAGAATCCAAATGAAGTTTTTAAGTCGTTAACCTATAATGGTTTTAGAAAAACCTAGGCTAAAGGAGAATCGACTCTAGTACGCAACTAGTATCACACAGGAGGTGTGGCGATTAGATTTCCTAGTTGCTAGAGTTCTCCCTTATATAGTCTTCAAATCAGAGTTTGATAACTTTGGAACAAAGCAATCAATATTCACCGTTGGATGAAACCTGATTTAAGATTCAAGCTAATATTTTTCCACCGTTAGATGGTCTTAGCTTGTTACACACAAATTAAATATACTTTTATTTAAATATGGGCGACCATACCTAAACGTTTATATTGAGTTGGCTCAACAATTAGTTAACCGAAGTTAGCCATATGAACACTTTTGTATTAACCTTGTTCATCTAACACTTCTAGATCACATATGATGATCGATCAACCAAGAATGATAATAAAATTAATCTAATTGTGTTAATCATAGAGTTGTTCAATTGTTTATATTCTCATAGAAGTATAAAAGACACAATTGAAGCAAAATCGGTTTTGATTCAAGAGAATCAATTCATGAACATTTTAGCCACGGTTTGCAAAGATTGCATTCCTTATTATATAAATGTATTTTTTTCATGAGTATGAAATCATACTTAACCGATTTTGGAACTTAACCTCATAAGTTTGCAAACGGGTAGGCAAACTTACGTTTCGGACTTGATCTTTTCTGACAGTTCGCAAACGGGTACGTATACTGTCGTTCCAGACCGAACTCAGGTGAAATAGTTTGCAAATGGGTATGCAAACTCAGTTCCCAGACTTTAACAGTTAAAAACGTTCGCATAGGGTATGCATACTTGGTTCCCGGACCTGAATCACACTTGCAACAGTTTGCATACGGGTATGCATACTGTGCTATATCTAGACAATGGTTAGTTGTTCTAAACTCCCATTTCAATCATTGAAACATCCTTAGAAGATGATGTAGTAGCAGGAAATCCCACACTACACCCCTCACAAGAATTCACACAATCAAATCATTTTAAGATGAACAATTATAGTCTTTATTGATTAAACTCACAAATGTTACAAGATGAAAAGGGAATAAGCTAAAGAATTAATCAACCGCTCTAAACTTTCTCTCTCTTAAGCCTTTCCGGCTCTTTATATAGGACATTACATAGTGGATGACAGCTAAGCTGTCCTTTATTTTCGGATCTGACTTGCGACATTCTCGTGAGTGTACAAATGTTAAATCTCGCTAGGTCTTCATATCTTTCTCGTATTCAAGATGTTGTCATCCGTTGCGTCATTTATATTATCCATCTACAAAATCTTCGCAACGTGTCGTTTATGGATTTCGCAAAGATCTTGGTGTTGCGATATTCTGATCCTACATCTTGCCTCTTCTCATGTCTTCTCTGCGAATGAGAGAATGTCATGAGAATTAGTATTTTCAAAATGCCGCAGCTGTTCATTTTTTCATATTTTTCTGTATTGACATGATTCTGTACTTTTACGCAGAATTTATTACGCGTATCTCTTCCTCCATCCATTTCTTGACACGTCTTTTTCAATTGTTGTTTCTCAACCGTTCACGTCTACTCTTCGCATTAAATATTTTTATATTTTCGAGAATCCTTCCCTATATATACTTTTCTTATTCTCTTCTTCTTTTTTACTTTCTTTCTTATTTTCTCTGCAACTTTTCTTTAATCTCTCTCCGTAACTTCCGCTTCTGCTACTGTAAATCTTCTTCTTTTTACTTCTTTTGATCTTCAATCTTCTCTTCATTCCCATACTGAAAATGGCTCCAGTTGGACGCAAATATGAAAGTCTTCTGGAAAATCATCAGAAATATTTTGAAGAGAAAGGTTTCATATTATCCACTATTCCCAATCAAGAATCTAAATCCATTCTGTCTGTCAAACTGTTTGCTAATCATCATTGTGATGATCAGGAAATCATAATTTCGCTAGGTCAGATTCTCGCTGGCCTTCCCATTCCTCTCTATGACCCTGATCTTCCCTTGTTTTATGAAATTCTTGCTCATGCGAAATTCTCGCGAGCCGTCTACCAATTTAGCGGGGATCGTATCCGCTTAATGCTTGAATTCGCCAACCGGGGTGCTGGTAAGGGGTCTCTTTACCCAAAAGAAGTCATGGATCCTAAATTTGTGGACTCAGAGATATGCGCTGAAAAAATATACAGTAGAGAGCTTCTTCGAAAACTATGAGGTAATAAACATGAAGAATGAAAGAACTCGCTGGGGTGCTCGTTTGAAGAGGAAAGAAAATGTTTCCAGCGATAAAATGCTTATGCAAGACATCGATTGGAATTCTGGAAAAAACAATAAGTGGTGCGTATTTCCGCTAGCTTTGAAAGGTCCTTACATCAGGTTCGAATGTGCTCCCTGCGAATCTCGCCAATTATCAGCCTTGGGGTTTTAACTGGCCTGGGAAATCAAAAGAGGTATGTTTCCTAAATTTCGCTCAGTTTATAATCTTCACTCCTTTTTATACCTATTAATCTTGCGAAATTTTCAGGTTATCAAGTTGAGAAGGAGCTACAAAACAAACGCTAAGGCAAGTACCATAGCAGCACTCCGTTCGATCACGGATAAAGTAAGAAATACTTTTCTTTATTATTTTTAACAATATTGTTGACTCTGTTTCTTATCTTCATTCGTGTGCGAAGGTTGATGTTGAAGTTGCTGAAGAAGAAGAAAATTTCTAAGGTTGCGAAGACTAAAGGCAAGGGTAAAGGTTCTCATCGAAGGGAGAAATCTACTGCCCCACCTTCAAAGAAACGAAAGATTCATTCCCCTTCTCCTTCAAATCCTCAATCTAGCGAAAGCTCTGATGATGAAGATAATGACGATGTTGATACTTCTCTCGCAAAGGAGAATTCTCCAACTGAATCTTTTATGGCGCAACTGTCCAGCATCTTCTCTTACTCCATGCAAGGAATTGGATATGATCGTCTCTCTAATACGTGCAAAGCTCTCGCGAGTATCTGTGATGCTCCTTTACTAGAGGGTGATAATTCTCTTCATGGGGTCTCTAGATCAGTGACTCCCAGCTTTCTAAATTCACTTGGTGTCTTGGTATGTCTTTGTTCCCTTATTTCTTCATAATTTTGATTTTAAGTTATATTTTGATAATTTATTTACTTTCCTTTATAGTCCGGGAGAGCTTCCTTCGCTGTTGCCTTAGATCTTGAGAAAAGGCGCAGTATTCTCGAAAAGAAGAATCTTCAACTTCGCAAGAAAAATGAAGAATTGGAGACTGAAGCTGCTGCTCTTCGCAAGAGAAATGAAGAATTTGAAACTGAAGCTGCTACTCTTCGTGAGAAAACTAAGCAATTAAAAGCTGATTCTTCCACTCAGAAGGATAAGATTTCCAGTCTTCAAAGTGCCAACCAATAACTTTATGGTAAGAGACTTTTCTTTTTTCCTTTGGTTTATTCTCTCATTATCTTCCCTCATCTGATTTACCATTTTCGCAGACGTTTATAATCTTTCTGATGAAGCCATTCTTCTTCACTCATTCCCTGATCCTATGGATAACAATGCCCTTCTTGATCACCTCAACGATTCTTTGAATAGTTTTTCAAATAATAAGATTAAATCTCTTCCTCTAAACGAACTTCAATCCAAATTTCGCCTCTTAGAAATTGATCATAGATCTAGTTTAGGCTTAACCAACCAATTTAAGCGTCTATATCTTAATTCTAAAGAGAAAATTAATACTTTAAGGAAGAAAATCGGTGATCTCATAGATGACAAAGATCATATCGCTAGACAAGGTGCTCAAGCATTAGCGAAATTCCAAAATACTCTTCTTGAGGTTCAAATTGAACAGGATGAATCCATCCGCAAAAATGCTATACTTAGCGAAAGAGAGATCAAATTCGCTCCCTTCTTCTCATAAACAATAACGATGAATTCGCTTGGGCTGCGAAGGTTCTAGATGACGCCAGAAATAATTTAGGTGTTAACGTTAGTCTTCAAGCTTAGCATACGGCCTTGATTAGGGATATGATTTCTGACAAAGAAGGTTGTTAATTATTCTTCTTTATTTAATTGTTTGTTTTTTATGAAATTGTCGTTAAGTTGGTGATTCATTGTCATATGTTCGCAGAGGCTGAAGAGAGATTTCGCAAAAGAATTGAAGAACTTGAATCTGAGAAGGAGCAGCTCGCCAAGGACCTTTCTTCTCGAGATGAAAAATATTTAGATTGAAGAGGCAACTACAGATTACTGTTGCTAATTTCAAGAATGATGCTACTCTTTTTCGCAATCAGACTATTAAGATGGTCTGCGACGACAACAGTATTCCTCATTCTTCATACCCTTGCCTCCTTGATGAAATCCCTAAGAATGTGCCTTCATTGGATATCTCTGACAGCGATGCTAGCGAAGAAGAGGAATCTGATGAATATGAAGAAGTAGAGGGATCTGATGAAGAAAATGAAGAAGAAGAATCAATCAAGAAATAGTTCTGTTAATTTTCTTCTTTCTCTTTTTGTAATATCTGTACATTCATTCTTTTAATCTTCTATTTTTGTAATCTTTTGTTACGAGTTTCTTGGATCTTCAAATACAAGATCTACCTTTGTTGTTCCTTTCTGCACATGTTAAAAGAACAATTCTTTTTTGCAATATAGTTAATCAATACATTATCAATCTTTTTCATACTATGAGTGCGTAAATCTATCATGTAAAAACAAATAACATGTTCTTATTCTATTCATTCCCATACTTGCCTCTGTTATTTGTTTTCAAATGAAAGATTAAGCAAGTTATTTTTGAATGATAACATGCCTCAGTCTCGCAACTGTTGCTATTGGACTTTTGCAAGCAAGTATTTATTGGTTGTTTCCAAGATCCTCTTATATGTGGTCTTATTTTGCCTTCCTAGTTAAAGGTCTTACTGTGCCATCTCTTGTCATTGCGACAAAATCGCAAGACGTCTTTACACTTTCATCTAATGACCCATTGATCTTGCCTTATCATTTCTTTAGTATTGTTGCCTCTGCAGGATATTTTTGTTGCAACAATATGACAGGCCTAAAAATTCTTGCGAACATAAAGCCCCATGACATTGTCGTCTTGCGACGAAATCGCAGGACATCCTTACATTTTCATGTACTGACCCATTGATCTCGTCTTATCTTTGTCTTTTGTATTATTGCCTCTTCAGGATTGTCGCACAAATATGACAAGCCTAAATTTTCTTGCGAAAATAAAGCCTCATGACATTTGCGTCTTAAGACACTTATCAGCTCCCTAATGGAGGGTGCCGCCCTTATCATCTCCACGGTTGCCCCTTCAAGGAGGCGTAATTATGCCATACAAGGCTAGCTCCTCCCATCCGGTATTAACAACAACCAGTTATTTTCGCAGCCTCTTATCCCTTTTGCCTATAGGGCTTATGGTTACGAGACTGCACCCTAAGTGGAGTTTTCTTCGGGCCAAGTGCAGCATATGCCAAGACTTGCCAAGAATGGCCGAGACACTTCAAATGCCCCAGACACTCTTGGCTCAATTGTGTACCTTAGCGCCTTGGCCAAATGCTGACTCCTTAGAAGAGACCCTCGGTCGTCCAATCTAGGTCATAAACTTAGATTGAAAATCCAAGGTACCTCTCCTGAATGGGATTTATTGACCCCAATTATCCATGACTCAGGTTCCAGGGGCGGTGTAACCTTTTCCCAGAGCCATGCAATAGGTACCCCCTTCTATGACGCACTTTAGGTCTTACATTTGCCTCTTGCGAAATTTTGATTTCGCGAACTAGGGTGTACGCCATAGTAGGTTCGCCTCTGTCTAATTATTTTGTTGACCCTTCTGCATATAAGCTCTTTTGTAATTTTGGAATCTCATCTTTATCATTCATAAAATATATTTTCTTCTTCTGCATATCAGTTCTTCTTTCGCAGCCTCATCTCTGTTATTTATAAGAAAAATTTTCATAATATTTTTTTTTTTTTTTTTTAAGATTAAACCAATCATACATTTTCTTTCACCTACCAATTTCTACTTCGGCAGTCAACAAGTACATTCATTCTTTAAATCTCTTATTTCTGCTACTTTCTGCCTCTGCATTTTTGAATTTTTCTGTCATTTTCTTGTCTGTTGCGAAACCTTCGCCACATCTTATCTTCATCATATATTGGTTTCGCGGCATTTCTTCTTCTCTCTGTTCTATTACATCTACCATCAATCTTTCACCTTTTTGTTTTTCTTTGATGTTGTGTTTTCAATTCTTCTTCTTGTGACTCTTTCTTCGCAAGATTCTATATCAATTTCATAACACTTCTTTCCTTCAACCCAATCTCCTTTTATGATGCCCACACCGGTGGGATGAGGGAACTTGATACATTGATGGAAAGTCGATGCCACACCTAAAATCTCATGTAACAAGGTCTCCCAATCAATGCGTTGTATGGTGATTCCACATCAACTACACAAAATAAAATTTCATAGGATAATCCTTTCAGTGGAATTCGCATATGAACTTCTTCTTTAGGCTTATTTGCAGTACCGTTAAAACCATAGGATAACCCTCAGGTACTTCCTCTGCAGTAAAAGAGATAATCTGCTTTTGCCATTCCTTTAGTGGAGATGTCTTCGCAATGTTCATTATTTCTCTATTATCAGCATCTCTTGCGAAAACCCTACTGAGAATGTTATCATGAAAATCTTCAATTGTCTTGTACGAATGTACGATAGAGTTACAAAACAGATTCTTTGCCTTTGCTCCAACTTCTATTACAAATGTTTCTCCTCCTTTTGTTGTATTTACTCTGCGAATTTCTGGCGGTGGTGGTAATAGTTGAGACTGAGATTGATTTTTTAGAAAATGATTTAGCTTCCCTTGGTCTATCATTCTGAGGATAATTCTTTTTATATTTCTGCAATCGTTTGTCGAGTGTCCATGAAAATGGTGATAAGAACAAAATTCATGACTTCTATCGCTCGGAGGTGGTTCAGTTCCCATGTTACATGGTGTGGGTATGTTTTCCATCAAGATTATAGCTTCCCATATTTTCTCCTCACTAGCATTTAGTGGCGGCATCTTAATTTCTTCCCATATTATCATGTGATTTCGCTGTCCTCTGTGGTAATTTTGCCTCTGACCTCCATAAGTTTCTTGTGGCTGACCAAGTCTTTGAATTTTGTTATTTCCACCACGGTTATAGAAGTTTCTTTCTCTCTCAAATTCTTCTTGATCACGACTCCCCATAGCTACTAACTTCTGCTGACCATCATCCGTTATCTTCTCTTGTTGCCCTTGCGAGGTGCCCGCCACTGTATTTATTAATTTGGGTAACAAGCTTGCATTCGATGCTCTTGAACTTGTGTTTGCAATGGGGTATGATTCCATCTCATTTTCCTTTTCCTCAAGAGCAATATACTCCTCTTGAAGTTCTCGAAACTCAGTCATTGTGATCGTATTCTTGACTCTGAAAATTTAAATGTATAACAGATTGGTTGCGAACATAGCATTGACGAATGACAGAATGAGATATCTTTTGTCCACACGACCAGCGATATCACTACACATTGTCTTCCACCTTACAGTTAGATGCTTCGAGCTTTCGCCAACCCTTTGCTTTAACCCAAATACATCTTCGATGCCAGGTCGCGAGGAGTTGTTACTTATATACGCCCCTAAAAATATAACTTGTAAATGGTTGAAAGATGTTATAGTATTCCTTGGCAAACCTTCAAACCACTTTAAGGCCTCTCCTGTTAAACTTGATGCAAAATATTTGCACAATATTGCATCATGATTCTCCCATTGTAACATGCATCTCACATAAGCTTTGATGTGTTGTCTTGCACAAGTTGTTCCATCGAAAATCTTCAAGTTAACGCAGGTAAATTGCACTTTGGGGGTATTCCTCCTAATTGTACTTCTCGTGTGAATGGAGTTTTCGCAGCTTCCTCTATGGCTTCATCCAATTGTCTTTTACCTCCTTCTTTTCTATTGTTTAACATTCCTCTCATCTCCGCCAGCTCTCTTAAAATTTGTTCATTTATACCAGAATTTGGATCCATTGGTCTTTTTAACTCCGCCTCTCTTCTTCTGCGTTCCTCTCTGTTTTGACTTTCTTGTTCATCATTTTCTTCTCGTCTTTCTCTGTGATCTTCTCTTTCACTTCTTTCATGAATTCGCACACCATTATATCTCTCATTTTCTCCTCTTTGCCGCCTTTCAGTTCTCCTTTGTACTCTATCATATTCTTCATTGATATTAACATTATTGCGATTTCGCTCACGCCTCCTTTCTCGATTATCATGATTATTCTGTCGAATTGCTTCTTGCAGTTCTTGTTCTTCCATTTCCGCTCTTAGTCTTTCCCTCTCGCGAGCTATATATACTTGTTCAGTATAATGTCTTTCAATTTCATCTTCAATTACTCGTTCATTTCTTTGTATTTCTCTCCCATGTAATATTCTCCTTCCTTCTTCCTGATTTTCTTCGCCATCTTGATTGTTTCGCCCCTGACGGTGTCTATTTCCCTGATTTCTATCATTTTGCCCATTTTGAAGAGTTTCAGCACGTTGGATATAACGATCTTCCATTATTTCTCTTCCTTCGCGACGTTCTTTGCCTGGATTTTGTATTCCCTCTCGAGTTTCTTCATTAACATTTTCTACAGGCAAATTTTGTCTTACTTCTTCTCTAACTGATATTGAACTTGATCTTGTAGTGCTTCTTGACCTCCTATTTTGTAATCTCATGTTTTCCATCGTCAATTCATGATTTTGTCTTGTCAAGTTCGCACGTTCTTCTGCTTCTAACCGCCTTTTTTCATGTATTGTTTGCCTCAAGGCCTCTAATGTTGCAATCTCTTCATTTCCATGAACTATTCCTCCAATTAATTCTTGGTCTCTCTCCACTTGTCCATTGCCTCCTAATTGCTGCTCTTCTCCTATTTCATCTACAGAATCTGATCGCCAAGTATGTACACTCACTCTGTCATAATCCACAGTTCTATTTTGTATTGGTGTACGTTGAATTGGCGGTTGAACTCGATTTTCTCCATTGTTCCTTATATTCATTCTTGAAGATTCCTCTATTTCGTCTCTCCCTTCTCCATCAAGTCTCCTACTCCTTCTAACAGTTGTTGGTTGTTTTGATGCATGTCTTCTTCTAGCCATTTTTCAATTTTGATGAGTTGTTGAAAGTTATATGAAATTCTTTTTCTACTATTCAAATTCTTCCCAATCACAATATCAATCTTCAGTCCCTGTTTCTAGCGCCATATGTAGTAGCAGGATATCCCACACTACACCCCTCACAAGAATTCACACAATCAAATTATTTTAAGATGAACAATTATAGTCTTTATTGACTAAACTCACAAATGTTACAAGATGAAAAGGGAATAAGCTAAAGAATTAATCAATCGCTCTAAACTTTCTCTCTCTTAATGACTTGCCCAACACTAGAAAAATATCTCTCTCCTCTTAAGCCTGTTCGGCTCTTTATATAGGACATTACCTAGTGGATGAAAGCTAAGCTGTCCTTTATTTTCGAATCTGACTTGCGACATTCTCGCGAGTGTACAAATGTTAAATCTCGCAACACTCCTGAATATCGCTAGGTCTTCATATCTTTCTCGTGTTCAAGCTGTCGTCATCCGTTGCGTCATTTATATTATCCATCTGCAACATCTTCGCAACGTGTCGTTTATGGAATTCGCAAGGATCTTGGTGTTGCGATATTCTGATCCTATAGATGACAATAGATGTCTCGCACAAACTATTAGCTTATAAGTAATTTTCAAGTGATCGAATGATCAATACGAAACATTCCGAGTCTACATCAAATGTCTGTCTCACACAAATCATGTAAGATGTTACAAGGCAATTTTCACATGATCATCTTTTGACTTTCGTCAAGAATAATGATGAACATAGTTAAAGCAAAAAGCTTTCCAACACATATTTCGAGAAATATATAAGCGAGTTATACTTAGCTCGAAATATCAAATATGCATAATAATGAAGTCTATATAGCTATACGACTTTGTCTCAATAGGAGATAAAATAGAATAGACTTCTGGGTGATTGATGAGTTTAAGTCTCCACATACCTTTTGTTGATGAAGTTCCACAAGATCCCCTTATTAGTTCTTTGTCTTCAATTGATGAGCGTCGTGAAATCTAAGCTCAACTACACATTTTATCCTAATTTGAGACATAGCTATAAGTAGACTAGAAATCAAGACTTATAATTTTGACAACCAAACTTGAAAAACAAGCTTGAGATAGCAACGCTTGCGAGTTAGACCGAGCAATGCTCTAACAAATTATCAAAGAGTTTGTTCTATTTTCCGTTTATAAAAACATAATAGATTTAACTTCTGAGCATATATGAAATATCAGCTTGATTCACAAAAACGTAAAGGCACATATATTTCATAAGACCTTTGCAATACTTAAACCAATAATGATTACATACTGCAAGTTCATCTTCCAACAACTCTAGAATTTAAATAAATAAATCTAAAAACATGCAAGATGAAAATTGTTGGAAATAGCTTGTGTAATCACAATTTTTGCTATACCAAACCCTAGTTATCCTTCTCAAAAGTAAGAATAAATTCTCACGAGAATTTTCATAGAAATGCATCAGTTTTTGATTGCCTGAGCATAGAATTCCTTCTCATTGTTGAAAAACTCGTCGATAATAGGATCATTTAGATCTTCTAGGTCTTCAGAGATATTTGTTAACTCACTAGTTCTGCCCTCAGTTTACTCAGAGAATTTTTTGACTGAGCCAACGAGTGTTCATTGTAATTTATCTCATCTAAAGAGAGATTGATTCGAAATTTCAAATCATTCCTCTTGGATACAAAGTTCTTCAATTTATACCTAAAATCATTATCTTGTTGAAAAATAGATAAAAGATAAGTTGAGGAAGAACCTTCTTCATTTATGGTTGATTCCTTCGCACAGATAGACGTTGACATCTTCTACTGTATCCTTCTTAGTGATTCCTCTTGTTACAAGAGCCATGGAACCGAAATTTCTTAAGGAGATAAAAGTGTACATTTAGTCCTTAAAAAGGAAAATGACCCTTTTTGAATACATCACGTGAACCAGTGGACACAACATAGACATTGTCGTCCATGAGCCCAAAAGATAATACACAAACTTTGACTAACTTTTTAATATATAAATTGTGGTTATTCGATCTCATGGATTGTATCATAGTTTATCACATAAGATTGAAATATCTTCTTAGCTCGAATAAACAGGGTTTAGACCACAAGAGATGTTTAAACAATACTTAAGGACCATTGATTGGTTATGGAACAAAATTATGTTTTCTAGATTTTGGAGATGGCTCGACAAAAACATTCATACCAACAGTTCTATGAGATTATTATGAGATAGGTCACACAACAATAATAAAAAGTTGTCAAATCATACTTGAGCAGCCTTGTCATCACAATAGATAATGTGATGAGATTTTGTGCAACCTCATTTTCTCAAGCTAAAATATTGAGGTTGCATTCATTACTACAATTAAGTAGTGATCGGATGAGTGAAACACTCACCGCTTGTGTCACTAGGTGACTTTTCAAGGCCCTCTGTGCATTCAGTAATCTTACCTTTTCTGGTTCTTTTGCTTTGTTGTCTCCTTGGCTTTGAAGCTCTCGGACTATTCTTCAAAAGTTGACTCATTCTATGCACGTCATTATGAAGTTTAATAATTCTTGTGTTATTCTTTTTGAATTTCTGATATTTTCCTGAACATGTCCCTTGCATCCACAAAAGGAGAAATGCATTGAGAGATCAACTTTATAAGGTTCGGCTACTTGTTTATCACAAGCAATTGTTTCCTTTTTGTATGAACCAGCAAGAATGAAACAGTTGTTGGTGATAGAGGTCTTTCTAGAGAACCCAATACCACTAGTGTTACCCAAGGACTTTTTCCCAAACAACATAGTTGAGGTCTTGTCGGATCTTCCTGAGAGCCTTTGTAGATCACACTTGAGGGTAATCTCATTCTCTTTGACAGACAAGGTTTTAGTGAACTTCTCATTAAGTTTCTCTAACTCAAGATTTTTCACTTTAAGAGATGATTCGAGTTTTTCCACAGTTTTCTTCAAACATAGGTTTTCTCGATGAATTTCTTCACTTTTATTCAAGAATTCCAAAATCTCCCTTTCTGACTTAGTATCAGATCCTGAATCAGAATCAACAAATATTTCTTCACATGGGGCAGAATTTTCTATATGCTGTTCAAAGTAAGCTCATCAGAGGTATCGCTTTCCAGATTTTCTGTACTTCCTTAAAACATTTTTGACTTGTTGTGTGATCATAGATATATTTTCTTCATCATGATCAACACAACATTCGTCAGCCCAAGATAAGTTTTCCTCCGAAGAAGTCATACTTGTATTGGTAGTGGATTTAAGTGCAGAAGTGCTATCTGTAGCCATACTATGCTCGTGATCACATATTTTTAACTTTCCAACGAGAATGTTCCCGGAGACTGTTTCAAGGTTATTCTCTTCCATGATGGCATGTTTCTTAGACTCGTCTCTTGCTGGTAAAGATCGTAGAATTTTCATCACAATGTCCTTTTGGGGAATGGTCTTCCCTAACGCATAAGATGCATTAACAATTCCAAGCACCTTTTGATTAAACTCATCAAACGAACCTTTATCAGACATACGAAGATTTTCTCAGTCAGAATTTAGGTTTTGAAGCCTAGATTCTTTCTCTGAGGTATCTCATTCAAATACGATTTCTAAGATATCCCAAGCATCTTTAGACTTAGTGCACAAAGTCACATGGTGTTGAATATCTGGGATTATGGCGTGGATAATAACGTTGAACCCGTCAGGATTATGGTTTGTAGCACTGATCTCGGATTCACTATATTCTCCTGTTGGCTTCGCAACAGTGTTTGTATTTATTAATTGTCGGCGCATCATATCCAACAACTACAAGTTTCCATGTCTCAAAGTCACGGGCTTGTAAAAATGAACGCATAACATTTTCCATCATAAGTGATGAGCCATCAATTGCTGGTGGTATGTTTATCGAGATCGCACTCCTGTCCATATAATCAGACTGCTTCAAACATATACTTATTAGGTCTTAGCGTGTTTGCATGCTCTGATACCAATTGAAAACGCGGCGGTACCAAAATATACCAACACTTTTTCTTAGGCAATTTGTAAGGACAAACTCAATACAACTTTGAGAGTTAAACCCAATCAATGAATAGTATCTAGAGTTATATCTCTCTCTCTTGCGATTAGAACGTTTACAGAATCAAATCTGTGAACCTAATCACAAAGAGATTACTTGGACGGTACCAAAGACCAATGTCCAAGAATCAATCAAGTCGTATCCAACAAACTAGGTCGGATGTATCTACTATGATTGATTAACGCACAACCTGTGATATTTCAATTATAAATATAAACAATATAATGTGTAAAAAGAAATAACATAGACATCAGAAGTTTTGTTAACAAGGAAACCGCCCCAGTACCTAGTCCAGATTGAACACGAAACTGTATTAAGCCGCTACAGACACTAGTCTACTACCAATTAACTTCGGACTAGAATGTAGTTGATCCCTAAAAGGATCCCACCGATTAAGGTACAATCATGCTCCTTACGCCTCTTGAATCCTAGCAGGACTCCGGGCAATTGATTCCCTTAGCTGACGTACACCAACTAATAGTTGCTTCAACTTAATTGAAGACTTTGAACCAATCTGCCTCCCACATATTAATCCTATATATAATTTCCTGCCTCCCATAGATTAATCCTATATGGAAATCGATAGCAATGGACAAAGTCTATCTAACCTCAAAATCCGGACTTATGCAACCCAAAGTGAAGCCTAAATTATTACTCACCTCACAATTATAAAACATGTGGAATCAACAAAGTCTGAGACGAAGAAAACTTTGATGATTTCTATATATCTTGATCGATTGACTCAACAATCGATCAAGATCAAGATACACGAGTTATCAAAGAATGATAAATGGACCTGGTTTCACGAATCCCTATGAACTATTTGTAGTCTCTAAACCCTAAAAGGGTTAGGAAGCGGACAACTCTAGATACAAACAGGACACGCCAAAAGTAGTGTCGGGATTCAAAGATCCGAGTTGCTTGAAGTTCCCCTTTTATAGACATTCAAAGCTATATTGCTTTAGATTTATACTAAGATAGCTTTGGAACCAAGCAAACAATATTCACCGTTAGATGAATCTTTGAATTTGATTTACATAAACAAGATATACACTTTGGTTAGGTGAAACCATAACCGAACCGTGTACAAAGACTATGTTCAACATGGTTAGCCGAAACTAGCCGATTTGAACTTAAAAGCTTAATATTCATTTTCATGAACACATAAGACATTAACTCTGAATCACAATCATGTGATCAAATAAGTATAGTGATTTTAAAGAACTAATCAAATGCTAATTATCTAGTAGAAATAATTTAATCACACTTGAAGATAATCGACATGGTTAGTAAATGCACAAGGTACAAATATTATAGCCGTTTGTGACTTAGGTCAGTCATAGTACGTGTACCGGTTTGTAAACATTTAACCAAACCAAGTTCCGGAGTTAACATAACTATTTAGGTATACGTACCAGTTTGGAAACCTTAAGACTATGACCGGTTCCGGAGTTCACAAAACTATTTTGGTTTGCGGACCAGTATGGGTACTAAACTGATTTCGGGAACACAAAACTATTTTGGTTTGTGTACTGGTTTGGATACTAATCTCGGTTCCGTAACCACAGTTCCAAAATGGTTTGCATACGAGTATGCATACCGATCCGGTTCACGAGTTGAACAGATTTTTCATATGATACACATAAGATTATGTGTACTACAAATCTGCAAGTCGATATATATAGCTACTCAGCAACGTGTATGATTATATGTAATAAGGATTCTGACTTATAACAGTTTTCCCAGTTTGTGGGACTGATAACAATGTCTTGTATCCGAATCTATAGTAGTTCTATATTTTTCTCTAAATCGATTTGAAACATTCCCGAATAACATCAATGACACATATCACTGTTCCAGGCTATTTTAGAACGATAAAACTTGAATCATGTTTTTGATTCCGAACAATAAATTGTTCTTAACCGAGATTCAACAAGTATGAACAAATGTTCATCCCATACAAGTAATGAGAAACTCCTAGAGGATGTGGAAATGAGCTTCGTATTCGAAATTATTTCTTTTTCATCTTCGTCATTCCTCTTGAGGTCACACAACAATTTCTTCATGGGTTTCACCCGTAAGTCGATATCGAATTACAATCCGAATAAAAGCCACATTAACTTGTTTTCTTATTGCAAAAAAAGTGAAAAAACAATGTTGTACAATCTCGGTTTTGAGGGTCACCTGTTTCACTGCAAAAGGTTTCTTGAACTTTAACTCTGACTAATAAGCCATTTCCGCGTCGTTCTTCACCCCTCTTTAGATATTATGTTATATAGTTTCTTCAAGAGATAAATTTTCATCTGAAATAAAATGTTAGGATTATCCATATTTCTAGATATTATAGAGTGAGAGCAGAATATTTTCGTAGAATGTGTGATTTTGAAATGGGCGACTCATTGAAAGTCGTTGGGGATAAACTATTGGCGATAGAGTGTTTATCGCTAGATCAACTAAAAACCACTAAGTGATAACTGAATATTTTATAAAAATTAATATTGTACAAACAAATTAACAATTAAATGTTTAAACTAATAATTAAACAAAACTTAAAAATCACGCCCCCGAGATCTTCTATGCCCAGCCTAAAGATTCACTTTCAGATCTTCTCTTAACCCATCACACATATTCTGGTTTTGAATGTTACTAATCATTTTCGCATAGTTCCTTGCAGGTAGTCACCTTTTGGTTGAATCTCAGGACTCAAATCTACATCATCATGGTTAGTCTGATCCTTATTACGACGGGTTTACTGAATTACCATGTTATGCATAATTATGAAAGTGATTATAGCCTTGTGAATTTCACGAGCACTAAACCACGATATGACCTACAAATGACAGTGAACTTCCACTTTAGAATTCAAAAAGCCTGTTCCACATCCTTCCTCAAATTCATTTGCATACAGTTAAAATACCAGTATGTACGACCTAATTCGCCTGCAGGGGGATGATGGTAAGATTGAACTAAGGTTGACCATTTTGGATAGATCCCATCCCCAAGATAATACTCATGAGTGGTCTTTGATTGTGAAATGGATTTGGGGACAAATTCCATACTTTAGATCTTCAAACATAGGTGATTTGTGCAAAACATTAATGTCATTTTGTGAATCGGGAAGACCAAAAAAATGTGTCATATCCAACAATCATAATAAACAACAACTTCAAGTATAACAGTTGGTTTTGGATAATGACCATTATTTTGACCGACCTAATGGGCAAAGCATCCCGTTCATACCCAATTCATATAGTCAACACTACCTCGCATTTCCGAGAATCCCTTATCCTGGTTTTGCTCTAAAATTTCTCTAACATCTTCCTCGATTGGTTTTCGTAAATACGTTGAACCAAAATGATTAACCATTGATTCGCAAAACAGTGAAAGATACTTGTATGGAGTTATTTTTCCATACAAAGGTACTCATCGTTCGAATTCACAAGTCTTCAATTACCTAGAATCCTTAGGGCCAAAGTAACCATTTATTCAGGACTATGACCTCTAATATTTAGTGCATCAAACTGATAATCAAATTGATGTTCTACCTGACAAAGCTCATTAATAATCTTTATAACCAAGTGTCGGGAAAATACGGAGTCGACGTTGGAAATTTTGATCAGAGAACACACAATAGAGAAGAAAATAACCGTGCATCATCTTCTAGTAGAACTCATCCCTCCTTCACACATATATCTTCTTATGAGTACTCGTTTTGGTTACGGGGATCTAGGTATGTTGCCTGATTGTATGAACATCATGTTGTTGTTTAGTTCTTTATCTTCACATGCCTCGTCCTCAAGTTGTCTCAACATCCGAACATGCATTTGTTGTTGTGACTTAAACCGATCCATATGAATTTATATCTCTTCACAGAATAAGCCATTGATTATGAAATTTAAAGTGAGTAAATTGAGGATAAAGGTAAAACAAATAGGAAACCAGTGTAAATTTACGTAAAAATAGGTGTGAGTAAATTGATCAAGTAGGGGGATTACATACAAGACTGAAGTAGGGGGAAATAGTCGTTACAAAATAGTCATTAACAACATAATGATGATCGAGCGGTTGAATCTCCAACGCCATCGATCAATTCTATATTGTTGGCATTGCCTTTTAGTTCGATCGATAGAGAGTCTATCGCTACACAATTTTTCCATCTTAGTGCGAGTAGTTTGCTAGTCCAAGTATAACAAATGGAAAAGAAAATCATTGCGCACATGAACCGGCCTGACAAGTTTGGCTCATAAAGGCATATTCTGAGTTGTCGTGACAGTTTTTGGGACAAAATGCATAATTACAAATCATATAATATTAAAAATTTCAGGGTCATCGGGGGATAAATTTGAATCACTAAGTGAAGTTTGTATCACATGGTGTTTTCCAAGGTATGTAATCGAACTTGGGTTATATTTTATATTTTTATTTTCCTGTAATAACTTTGATTTTGAGTTAAAGTGGAAAATTTGAGTTACATTACATAGAGTTCACGAGTCAGATGTGGTTCACAATTTGGACTTTTGTTTATCTAATATAAGCTTTCGGGCCACATGCTTGATTTTAGTTATCCGGAAAACTTTTAGATGACAAGGCATATTGAAGTCTTTTAAGAAATTTTTGGGTCACCGCATGAAAAATAATATATCAGTTAGCAGTTTTTGAGGTGTATAGTAGATTTTGTGTCATAGGATACTTTCTCAATCTCGCGTAAATTCAACATTTTGGGTTACGAGCAAAATTTAGGCCCCGATATAGATCTTTAGTTCACATGCTTGATTTTAGTTCATGAGGCAAAGTTTGGCCATGAGGCAGATATTAAATCACTTAATAAAACTTTGGTTTATCAATAGTTGAATACGGTCTTGATGAATATTTTGACTTATATAGCAAATTTTGGGCGAAATTGAGATATTTCAGGAAACGATACATATTTTTATGCAAATAGGTAGATTTTATGTTTAAGAGCAAACATTCACGAGGCAATTGTTTGTTAGCGAGAGATTAAGTTTGGGTCAAAAATTTATCGTCATTGGCGACGTGGAACAGATTTATTGTCACAAGGGTTATAAAACAGACTTTTGGGTAACTATGGTAGATTTTGGATCGAGAGTTTATTTGAGTTGAGGTGTAAACTTTGAGAATACCTATTTGGCATCTACATTATGTAAGCTTGCTCATCATTCAATTTCAGTCTCTTGATTAGACCAGATGAGCTTAGATTTTTTTGGAAGTATTGTTAGGCAATTCTAGGTTTTCGTCCTTCTCTTATTCTTCGTTTGATCCTTTAACAGTGACTTTGCTATTTGTCCTTGAAATTTTCTTGACTACCTAAACATCGTTTGAAAGGTAATATCATATTCATTAGGATTTCAGAAGATGAATATCAGAAGGGGTGGAAGATTTCAAGAAATGTTTGATTGGAAGATTGACATTAAAGGGGTTTGTGCCTCTAAAAACCATTGATATTTATTATAAGTTTAAGCTCTTATGTCCTGCAGATATTTGATGAATTTTTCTATTATTAGGAAAACATTTCTTCTGCTTCAAGCTCTCGAAGAAAAATAGTGTCTTATTCGCTCAACTTGAGCAATTCATCTAAATCCAGGTATGATTCATCTTCGTACTTGGATACGAGACGTTATCCCTAAGAAGCAGTATCAAACACTTGCTCAGGTATGGATTAAATTATGTGACTTAGGGCATGAATGTTGTAAAACAAAATATCTTTTGAAATTGCTAGTGTTGTTGGCAATCCAACGAAAGTATGCAGATGATAACACTTTGAATAGGCAATATGATTTGTTTGCTCGGGTATTGATAAAAGTTGATCTAGATGAAGACTTGCATGAAGAAATCTTGTATGACCTCCCTTTTTCTTTGACATTTTTTCACTTTTTTCTTTCTTGGGTAACCGGTTCTCAAATCGGTTTCCTTTTTTGTTTCGGCTGTTTTTATTGGGTTGAGGTACCTCTCTTTTTTTTCTTTTTTTTTTTCGAAAAAGAGGCTAACCTCATTAGATTACATACAGAACCGATTTAGGAAATCGGAAAACCTTACAGAGATTTTTTAAGATCACAAGATAATCATACAAGTTCAAGTATCTCCACCAATTTTTGCCTATCAATTCTATCTCTACAGATCTAAAAATAGTTCCAGAAGACCTTCTCTATCGCAAAGGAGAGGAAAAAACAACTAGGGTCAAACTAGTTTTGAAAACAAAACCAATATGTGTCAAAGCACAAGGCAATGACTGGATCAAATCTAACCCAATGTTCATCAGAACATGTAAATAACATGAACTGGAGTTTTTTAAGTTTAGATTGCCTAATGCAATCAAGGTAACAGTGACCCAACTAGTAGTAAAAGTAGCCAAAAAGTAACCAAAGTATCTCAAGTAACCAAGGTGTCTGGAGTAACGGTGGAATTCTGAATCGGTCTTTAAGTTTATGTATCGTAAATAATCGGGCTGACTCGGCATTGAGATGCGGTAACAAATGTAGATGAACTTGATGCAGATCTTGAATGAATTATTGCTGTCTTTTCCTTCACTACTAATCCTAAGACGGTTAAATCTAAAGCTAAAACAAGAATAAAAGCTAGCATATTAACCTTAGGTACCAAAACTAAAAAAGGATAAACAAAAATCCTATCGGTACCACAAACAAAAAATGAAATTAATAGAATAACACAAATTATAAGGCAATCACAAGCTCCCCCAAATATACTTGACCAGGACCTATTTGCAGATACAAAAGGAGATCTAAGAAGATCTCGATTTGTTAAACATCTTAACACACGACAACAATCGGAAGATACAAACAAATTACCTCCCAAAACAGAAGCTAAAGTGGGTCTGCTTCGATTTGGAGGATCTGAAGAAAGAACCACCACAGGTTTTGAAGTTTGGATTTCATAGACTGGAACCGATGATGCCGACATGATCTGAGTAGTTCTCACACAATCCATACATCCTATTGGTCGAACTGATACTTTTCTGGTAGGGAAGCAAGGAGATCGCCGGATAAAACGTCGGAAGTCCTTTTTCGCTACTAAAAAAGCTGGTGTTGCTAAGTCTTGTCCATACAATCGAACTGCAAATGATGATATTCCCTAATTGTATGTGACGCCCCAACCTCCTAAACCTTCTTAGCTAATATGATTACAATCTAATTGAAGCATCAAAACTAGATTACCGATTTTAAGAATCCTAATTACATAAAATGCAAAAAAAAATCAAACCCAAACTCTTTGAATTCTGTACAAATGAAGATCTCTCCAGTGATATAAATATATTAATTTATTGTTTACAAAATAAGAAAGAATACATGTAGTAAAAGATACACAACAACTCTAGATTCGATAAAGCTCTAAGCTACGAAACGGATATCTTCGAACGCTCCATTTCTTCTGATTACTGAAAACTGAAGTGGGAACAAGTGAGCACATCATTCCAAAGGGGTGCCCAATGGAAACAAATAACTTTCAAGTAAAACACTAACATGCTTCACAATCTGGAGAACAATAATTCACAATCAAGTATAATATGCACATGAGTGATTTCCCTCAAATAAAATAGTATATATAATATTACCGACGGATGGCATACCGCCCTACTAATACTATTGCCGACGGATGGCATACCGCCCTACTATCTTAATAAGCAGAAAAGTATAATATTATTACCGACGGATGGCATACCGCCCTACTACATAATATTCAACCAGATGGCATACCGTCCTACTTAACTTAGCTAAGAGCCGTGAGGAAACACAGACACTCCTCGCAAGGAAATCTCACAATGCATATCACAGACAAACTCATCGTAGCAAAAATCGTAAATGCAGATATAACATACATTGCATACAAAATTAACACAGAAGTAAAGTCTCATCATGCTCGCAGATAGAGAAGAACTTAATGGTTACAAGAAAGTTACAGAGTTCCCACCTGAATTGATGACAAGCCATGCCTACCTCGAGATCCATGATCCACTGGTTCATCCTTTGAATCGATCGTTGTTAAATAAAGAGTAACTGTTAATCACCCAAGCACACTAAGGATTAACAAAAAGGCTCATACAAGGCTCAAGACACAAACTCATACAATCCTCTAGTTATAAGTTAAATGAACTATCTAATGGTTCTAAGCCTATTTATGGTTCTACCCATTTTCATTATCTATCTTTATCATACAAAGGTTTACTAATCCAATTAGATTGGTTCTATATTCCATTAGATATGTCTTATGAATATCTACAACTTTGTAGAAGGAACTAAAGGTTAATTCGGACCATAAAAGGGTCCAAAACATCAAACTAAGAAAACATGGCTCTAAGCCCAAGCCCAACAAACTAACCCCTTCATCTAAGGCCTGGTCCATCTGGATCAACTGACGGTTACTAACGGTCAATGGAGTCAACTAACAGTCAATGTCTAAGTCCAAGTCCAAGTCCAGTCAATGGTCAAAAGGTCAAACGATTCTAACAGGAATCGGTCAAGTTCAACTTGGTCAAGATAGGGAAACTCGATGAGTCAAAATGATTCAACTCACTCAGATATATGAGTCAGGGTAATCTAGGTCAGTGAGGTTCTGACTGAGCTGAGAAGTTCAAGGCCAAAGCCTTTGCACAAGCCAGAGCCATTGCTCAGGCCAAAGAATACTAATGCACAGACAGAAGACAAGATGATTAAACCAAACCCAAACCCAAATGCAACTACAACTCTACAACCATTCTAACTGAAATCCTCAACTATAACATCACTTATAACTTTTTCCATTCATCCTACACAGTCTCCATTACTACCTACCATATCTCCTTGAGATTGTAGCATCATCATTTCCATCTTATTTCTCTTGCACCAATAACATCATCACTATCACATTTCCTTGAAGTAACACCACTTGCAGTTCTAGTTCCAGGCAATCACTTCCATTAAATTCAACTATATTCACCCAACTAACACTCTCTATCACCTGCAGTTGATATACACAAATTCAACATCACCAGTACACATTTTCCAGACCTCCGTCGTTCTTATCAGCAGCACCATAGCACCACAAGTTCAATCCAAACCTAATTACACAGATTAATTCACACAAACCCCTTCACCTGAATCCAAATCATTCACCTGCAACTTTCCAGTTCTTCCCAAATGACAACAACATCAATTCAGGCAACTCATAACTTGCATTCATTAGATCCATTATAAAATAAACATCAACTTCTACGTCCCAGACATATCATCCCCAACTGTATCTCAGATCATTTACACCCATTTTATGCTACAAACTCCCACTGCCAATGGACTGCCATTTCAATACACTAACAACCACCAACTTTAGATACATCACCTCCTAATTAAAGCAACCAGCACCACCGGTTACAGTTGAAATTCCACATTATAAATACTTCTCGGTTTGCGACTCCAACTTCGCTTCAATCTTGGTGTACCACTTCATACATACTACCACCAGATTCAGTTAAATACAACATCAACTCAACACAAAAACCACAACACAGACATCCACCTGCAACTCCACTTCAATCACCCAACTCAGTTCATTAAAGAACAATTAACAAACCATCTCTTCATTGCCTCCACCTACAGAACATCTTCATAATTTCAACTACATCATCATCTCCCAACAACAATTATCAACCACCACTGCTCAAATCAACAATAACTTCATTCTTGTAACTCAACCACATCTCTATTAATCAACAGAAACCAATTCTATATCCATTATCTACAAATCAACCTAAAAACCTAACTGCTCCAACATCACCTAACTCTTTTTCATGTAACTCAAAAACAAACAGGAAAACCCCAATTTTCATCTTCAATTCATCTAAACCCTAACCTGTAACTCAAATTCCTAAAGGAATCAGATTAAACTATAAACAACCTTTCCTACCCTAATTAACAACAAACCCACGAAACATAGCACCAAAACAAACTTAATATCACAAAGGAAATCAATCAAAACCGAAACCTTAAATTTAATCTTCAATTTACATTTTCTTTTCGATTCAACACCAAAGAAGCTGCATATCTTCAATTCAATATCAACCCCTCGGTTCTTCATCCATCAAGGATAGTAAGTCATCTACATAAACCCTAACTTCAGAACCTAACTTCGATTTACATCAGCAACCAATTCTCCTCCTTCCGATCTAATTCAACCACATAATCAACATCTCTGCTTTCGACTCAACTTACTAACAAGCTTCTATGAACTATTCTCGGGAGACTTAAGTTTAATCTATTGAAATGGAAATCGGCAGAGAAAACGAGATAGAGAGAACTAAAGAATAGAAGAAAGAAAGAAAGAAAGAAAGAAAGAAGAAGAATGAAGAAGAAGAAGAACCCGATAAGACCAAGAGAAAAAACTATGGAATATCCGCTGAGTTGATAAGGGTAGCCCCAAACGGTTCAATGGCAAAAAACTATTTTGCCCCTCTCACTAATTTGATGAAAACTTCTTCGTCTGACATCCGAATGACACGTTCGAATAGCCCATTTCTCATAACATTTCGAGATCTTTCCAACGGTACGAGTTTCGTATCTAGATCGTTGTTAGACTAATTTCTATTAATTAACATTCGTGTTAAACTAATCGAGTTATTATCGGCTAATTCATCATTTGACCGGTCTAACAGCGTTGACGAGCTTGAGGGTCCTTACATTGTAGAAGATCACAACCTCTTCCTGCGCGAACAAACTTAGATCCATGGGGCAAGACCCAAAAATTGCAACAAAAACAGGGCTGTTTGAAATACCCAATCGGTAACTAAAAACAAAAATTTAAAACAATAGACTTATAGATCAAGGTGAGATTGAACGAATGACAGAGCGGATCTGAGCAGGAAAGAATTATGCAGAAGAGGTCTTCGTCGAGAGTTCTCTCTTTTTGGAAAGAGAAAGAATTATGCAGAAGAGGCCTTTTTGGAAAGAGGTACCCCTCTTAAGTACCTCTCTTTTCAATGAAATTTTTCTTACGGATCAAAAAATAATAATCAATCTACAGAAATAGGGTGACTGCGATTCGTCCAAAGGATCCAAACGGAGGTTGGATGCGAAACGTGATATACACCGACAGTAAGTAAGACCAAATGGAAAGAAGAATTCAGCACAGCCAACTCCCACCTACCCATAAAGGCAAAAGCAACCAAAAAAACATAACAAAGTAACAAACCTTTTTACATCAGCACTTGACTCACAATCACATCGCATGTTTTCTTTTGAGCTCACGAGTCACCACCACTGTAATTCTCAATCAGCAATGGCTCCATTTACATACATTGGATTATGGCACTACAACAAACAGTTTACAAATATGGACCACAATAACTCATAAATAGTAATTAGAGGGTTAAACTTTTTAAAATGAAGGGGACATGTTAAAGCTAATAGACAAAAACATCAATGTCCCCAATCTAATCTACTGGCATTCTCTCGCATTCAAATTGTAATAGCGACTGGAACAGCTGGCATTGCGGTAAAATATGCTTGCTCAAATATTTACACCCACATTAAGAGGTTTACGTTAATATACCACCAAAACCTGAACAACCGGAATTGATCATATTCGGCTTCGTCCCTGTGTCATGGTTAATTTTTTTTGTCCGAAAATTAGAAACCAAAATATGGTTGTAATTACCACCCACCAAAAACAAAACAATTTTCTTAGCAAATTCCATACAAAATCAACCAAATCTCCTCCGTATTGTCAACTCCCTTTCGATTACGTTGTTCTTGGTGTCAAATTTCCACATATTTACCTAACTCCTACGCAAATCAAATCAAATACTCAAAAAAAAAGAAGACCCGAATCCATATACTCCCTGGATTCAGTACATCTCGGGATCTAAATTTGGCCTCCTCCCTGATAATATACGACTCTAACTTACTTCTTAAACTACATTCACCTAGTTGTCTCAATCCCAGTAGCTTCTTTCTCACTGCATCAAATCTTCTGATCTGATCAGAGCAGCCACGTAAGGACATACATCGGATCCCGTGCTAAGTAGTGATAGAGTATAGAAATTGACGAAGTTGCATGTGCATTTACAAAGTGCAGTGGAGATTTATTTACGACGGTAGAGAGAGAAAATCAAGAAAGAAAAAAGAAAGAAAATTCAGTTGGAGAAATCAAGGTTTGAGTTTAGTTCTCAAGTACCCCCTACATTTGAAGAGAACTGAAATCAATCTTCTCATCTTTGTCTGAAGAAAATGAAGGAGAAGAAGAAGAGTTTAGCTTTTCATCCCATTGACCATAAGAGGTAACTAAAAATTTACTCTCTTTCTGTGTGTTTTTCAAGAACACTTGAGATAGTTACAGATATCTTAATTTTGGGTTTTGCTTTTCTTTCTTATCTGGTTTGATTTGAAGTTGCATTTGTGTTGATTCTTGTTTCTGGAGTTGAATTCATGTTCATCTACTGGAAATTTGTACTGTATTTTTTTGGGTCTTGAGGTTAATTAGTTAAATTTTGAAGAAATTAAGCAGGATTAAAGGGATGTTTCTCTACTTGTCTCAAATTATAATATGTTTTGGTTTGGTTTCTGTTTGAGGTGGAATGAGATCAAATTTTTTTTTAGGTTTCTAGGAATTTGGAACTACATTGAGCATTAGAGGTAACATCCTTGTTATCCTGAGGTTTGGTTGTTATTTGGATGTGTCTATTACCAGAAATGCCTTTTGTGTATAGGCATCTGCCTCTTGTTGTAGCTCTTGTATGTCAGTTACCTCCTTGAAAAATTTAGACATTACTGAAAAACGGGTTGTCGGTTGTGGTGTATTTTGAATTTGAGCAATTACGGATGCAATGTCGAGAGCTGTTGAGAGTGGAACTGGAAACATGTTGTTAGGATTCCGGAGTATTGTGTGTTAACATGAACAAGTTGTTCTCGCCATGAATTTTGGGGCAGTTACGTGTTTTAACATTTTGGGCGATTCAATTGTAATGTAGTTACGGAGAATAATGGAAATTTGGGTTGCAGTTTGATTTTGATTGTAAATAATTCATACATTTTTCTGTGAGCAGGGATACTTACGGATTCGTAGTGAGACCTCAGCATTTGAAGAGATATCAAGAGTATGCTAATATCTTCAAGGTATATATTTATGTCCTTAAATTAGATTTCAGTTTTTTTTTGGTCAGTGAAAAGATTTATATTACGAGTGTCGTCTTAAGGGATATTCTTTGTGATGCAGGAGGAAGAAGAGGAGAGATCAGACAGATGGAATAACTTCTTGGAGAGGCAGGCATTTTCTGCACAGTTACACTTAAATAGCTTATCCAAAGATGGAGATAGCACACAGTCAGGTGCTGAATGGGAACCAACAACTTTGTTGGAGAAGGGTGTGGAAGAAGATGACACGAGAAGTGGGTCAAGGTCTAGTTCAGATGGTTCGAACTCGGAGACAAGTATCCCAGAAAAGGAGGTGGTGCCGCAACCAATTAAGAATGGAAAGACTCATAAAATACAAATATGGGGTGAAATTAGACCATCTCTTGGTACCATTGAGCAAATGATGAGCGTTCGTGTTATGAAAAGCAAGAAAACATTGAAAAGTGAGCAGGATGCAAAAACCGCAAATCAACTTGGCTTGACTGAAGATGATTCTGAAGATGAGTTCTATGATCTAGATAGATCAGACTCAATCCAGGATGCCAATTTCAGTGACACTACCAGTGTTTCAAGTGATGGAATTTCTCCGGAACCTTGCTTGCCTTGGAAAGAGGAATTGGAGTCACTAGTTAGAGGAGGAGTACCTATGGCTCTTCGGGGAGAGGTATGATGGCTGATCTCAAGTTTGTTATTGCCACTCTTTGAGCTAGCATCTAGAATGGATGATTAAGTTTGAGGTACCTTTCTATTTTCAATTACAGCTTTGGCAAGCCTTTGTGGGTGCTAGGGTACGTCGAGTGGGGAAATATTACCAAGATTTGCTAGCTACAGGTTCTAATACCAGTAATGACAAAGAGCATGGTACATCCTTGTCTAAGACAAGTAATAGATTAAGCACAGAATGCACACCTGAGCTATGGAAGGGGCAGATTGAGAAGGTGACTGGATGCATTATCAGAAAACTATAAATTCCAACCTCGTTAAATTGTAGCAGTTGGTTACTTACAACTGGAATCGTGTACCTGACTTTGTGATTTCCTTTGTAGGATCTTCCTCGAACATTTCCAGGTCATCCCGCTTTGGATGAGGACGGTAGAAATGCGTTGAGGCGTTTACTCACAGCATATGCTAGGCATAATCCCTCTGTTGGGTACTGCCAGGTATTTCTGCTTAAAAGAGTTAATCTGCTTTAGTTCTCAAATCCATCATTCTGTTGAATTTATTTAGGTGTTACCAAACTTTTACTCCCAAACACTTATTAAGGTCTTTTTGCTGGAGACACATTGTAACCGTTGTAATACCTTTTACTCTAGGTTCTACAAAGTTTGTCTATTGAATATAGCCAAAGTTCTATTCCATTATTTATAAACCACTTTTTCTAAGTTTTTATTATTGACTTTATACAGGCCATGAACTTCTTTGCTGGGTTATTATTGCTATTGATGCCCGAGGAAAATGCATTTTGGTGAGTCCAAAGTTTTCTTGGTAATTATCACTATCAACCAATGGTTTGAATGAAGGTTAAAATTAAGATTGACTTGAATGGAAAAATAGAATTGTAACAGGAGGCGAAGATATGGTGATGACGTTGGACCTTAGACTTCTTTGAGTTGGTGCTGATATGTTAATGTAGAGCCACTCCTCTGATTTAAAATTTCTGTTAATATTCATTCAGGACTTTGATGGCTATCATTGATGACTATTTTGATGGTTACTACTCAGAGGAAATGACAGAATCTCAGGTAACAATAGTTTCACCTTTCTTATTCCTCAGCTAGTGATGTTTTGGCAGTAACCGCTAGAATTCCTATTAGAAGTGCAGTACCTGCTTAACTTAGTTGTTTAAGTTAAGGGTTTGAGGGTTCAAGATTTTGTTGTTTAAGTTGTTCTGTTTTTCAGGTAGACCAACTTGTCTTCGAGGAGCTGATGCGTGAAAGGCTTCCCACATTGGGTTTGTCTTTGTTAATCATACTTAACTATTTATCTTTATTAGTGGCTTTAGTTATATCATGTGCATATCGTTAGACGTTCTTCATGTTTTGCATAGTAGCATCACTTATAACTGAACCACATAAAAAATGTTACTTTTAAATGTTAAGGGTGTATGCTTAAGCAGCTCTTTAGATGTTCCAACTACCCAGCAAAAAGTGCAACAGCTAAATTGAGCCTAATCATATTAAGCTTATTTAAACTCAACTGAGCAATTTCTTATTCAATTCATGCTTCTGGTGCAGCCAATCATCTCGATTACCTAGGAGTACAGGTGCCATGGTTCACAGGACCCTGGTTCCTGTCCATTTTTGTGAATATGCTTCCATGGGAAAGTGGTTAGATTTTATCCTTTATCCTTCATCCTTTATGATATGACTTTGGCATAAGACCAAAGTGCACTACTGTCTACTGACTGGTTTCATTGGATTCAGTGTTTCGAGTCTGGGATGTCCTTCTTTTTGAAGGTAATCGTGTTATGCTATTTCGGACTGCACTTGCATTGATGGAATTATATGGTAAGCTTTTTTTCTCTTGTGTTTGAAAATTCATATAGACATGCTAATGTATCTTTTCAATTGACAACACGAACTTAGTTCACTAATTTCTTGTAGGACCTGCATTAGTTACAACAAAAGATGCTGGAGATGCTGTTACTTTGATGCAATCCCTTACTTCTTCAACATTCGATAGTAGTCAACTTGTATTAACTGCATCCATGGGTTACCAAGCTGTCAATGAAGCTAGATTGCAGGAGTTGAGAGACAAACATCGGCCATCAGTAATAGCATCCATAGAGGAAAGAGTAAAAGGGCTTCGCGGTACAAGAATACTAAAGACAAATGTAACAGAAGGACTAAATGAAGTGCAAATGAATGGAAATGTCCCTGTTTTGGATTATGACCTCCTAAATTGCCTAACAGGGAGTGTGGGTGTACGTCCTGCTCCCAATCTTCACGAGGAGGTAAGCATTCCTTAATTGAGAATCATTTTCTTCTCTAATGTCAAAGGGCAGTAGTTTTGCAAGAAGGTACCCCTGCAAATCATTAAGTCTTGATAACTTCGTGATTGCTGGAGTGTTGTCTGGATTAATGTCATGATTCAAGATCTAACACAAATTTAATTTCTCTGGATGCTGGTTGACTTAGCATGGTTCACAAATTAAGAAACTTTTAAGTTGAAGTATCAAAGCCGGTGTCACTGTAGTACAGTGGTAAAGTTACTGGGTGATGATACCAGTAACCTGAGTTTGGAACTCGCCAGCACCAAATTCTTTACCCATCCAAAAAGAAAAAAAGTTTAAGGATCAAAAAAGTACTATTAAAACCTTTTAGTGGGTCTTTAATGGAAACGTCATGCAAACGAGTCAAGTGCGGCTTTACTAAAGTACTGCAATTTCTTTATTTAGTAGCTAGTGTAAAACTATTAAGGGCACTTGGACTAATGATAATTTACGTACAGAGTGCATCTTTGAAAGTTCAGATCGGTAAAGTGTTGGAGGAGAAAAATTCGGCTATCATCAGGTTGGTATATTTGAGCTGCATATCATGTCACCATTGTGCTCCTATAAGATTCATAATCCTATCTTCATTAGCTACTTGTTAAGATAAGGTGTAGTTCCAGTTCACCAAAAAAAAAAAATTTTGTTAGTCGGATAGTTATGTTCTAATGGAGGAGCTGATGGTTTTGAAAAAAATACTTAACTATATCGTTTCTTTCCAGAAGACCTGTGGTATTAAGATGGTGTAATTCTTGTTCTTTGGCAGAGCTGAAGAGCTAGAGACAGCACTAGTTGAGATGGTCAAGCAGGATAACAGACGCCAATTAAATTCAAAGGTACATCAGAAAGTGGAGTTAATTTAATTTTACTGTTCTATCGTTATTTAATTTACAAGGATTGAATTTTCAGACTCTTCTTTGCTTCGATTCTTACCTTAAATTGAGAAAAGTTTTTTAACATGTCCTTACTGCTTAGGTCTACTGTCTGCTAAAAATGCAAAGAAGTTTTGCATGTTGAAAAGTAAATAATGTTACTTCATTCAAACTCGGAACTTGTATCTTGCTCGAAACATCTAAACATTATTATTTTTTCTTTGAAATTGCAGGTTCAGATGTTGGAGCAAGAGCTAGATCAACTACGAAAGGAATTCGCGTACAGGCAAGAACAAGAAGAAGCCATGATTCAGGTCTCATATTCATCTCCAAGTTCTATATTTTTATTTTTTTTCGAGAAGTCTTGTTAGATTTTCGCCCCCAAGTTTATGGACGTAGTATCTGCATTGCTTTAGTGTATTTAATGGAACCACTATTACTGTAGGTCCTGATGCGAGTAGAGCATGAACAAAGGGAAGCAGAAGATGCTCGTATATTGGCTGAGCAAGACTTGGCTGCTCAAAAGGATTACACTCACGAGCTTCAGGTTTCTTCTCTTCTTCAACAATTTTTTTCCTTCCAATTTATGCAAGTTTTAAATATCCTTATAGACCAGATGCATATACGCAGGAGAAATACGAAGAGACTATGAGATTGATTGATCAGATGGAGAAGAGGGTGGTTATGGCAGAGTCGATGCTGGAGGCTACGTTACAGTACCACTCTGGTCAAGCTAAGAAGCTAAATTCACCAAGGTACCATATCTGTCCCTATCTCAAATCCAATATCTACAACTCAGCCACTCCTCAGGTCATGTTGTTTTCCTATCAGTCTAATTAGGTAAATGCTTAGATAACACTTGGGTAACTAATAAATTACATCTGTTCACTAATCAAGTCAGACTAGGCAACAAACATGCCATGTATTATACAATGTACTTGCAATTCTGATATGTTCAGAGACTGGAATTGAATTTGATGAAAACTGTTATCTTTAGATCCTCACTTGTGGAATCTTCATCGGCACAAGTAAACCAGGAGAAGGCCCGTGATATACCACCTAGAAAATTCAGCTTGCTCTCCACGTAATCCAGACACGAAAAGAACGAGGTAAGGCTTTGGATTTCTACAATTACACCATTGCACCCCCAACTCTGCATAAAACACCCTTAAACTTAAGCATTAGTGAAGCGCCATTTACAAAAGCTAGGAGGGCATCTTATTTTTCGATTCATCTACTAGGGTTGAAAAGATGTGGTGTAAGTTTTTTGGCACACTTCAGTCATCATCATATGCGAGCTCGACCATAATGCAGTTAGGACAAGACTTCCACATTCCATTCTCAGTAGTTCTCGGATCAGGAACATTTTACTTGTTAATCATTCATAACAATATCTCTATGATTTATCCTGTGCTGCAACAGGGGAAACCAATTACTGCCAAGAAACCATGAAACCATAAGGTTGGCGGATACAGCTCAAGACTCAAGACAACCAAAAGATAGAAAGCAATCACTGCATTGTGATTTCTCTGTCGATGTGAGCATTCAAATGATAAGATTAAGAAAGGAAACGGAAACAATCACTGCACTGTGATTAGTTTGTCCATATGAATGATTGATTCTTATCTACTACTTCTACATGACTGATGAAAAAGAAGCTCAGATCCCCATATATGCACCAACCAAACCTAGACCTCATGTTTTGAAGTAGGTATATATATATAGGTGGTACAGGGGCCATTCCCAATGTACAAAATATGTTTTTTTTCTTCTTCCTCTGTATCAGTACCAAATATAATAGTACTTTGCATGGATCTAGTCTTCTTGTCTGTAACTTGTTATACAAGATGAATGGACATGCACATGGCAATTCATTTCTTTTGCATAATAAACAAAGAAGTAGGTGAAGAAGAAGAAGATGTAGAAGAAAAGAAGAATAAAACAAGCTTAGAATACAAAGATAAGGTACAATAACTAGAGGTATGTATGATCTATCTGTTTTTCTCTAATATAAATAAACTTGTTATGTTTGTTCATGTCCATTATATTGTATTACCAATTTTTTGTTTCCTGGTTTAGGTGTGGAAGATTATGTTGAATGTTTGTTTTAGGTAGATTATTCAATATTCATTAATATCAACAATTATAAATTTTGAAAAATAATTCATGAAAAAATTCATTTCTCACTAAACATAGAAGAATTAAATGCTCTGCAAATTATTGCATAGTATTATATGCATTGAGACAAGAAGGTTGGTCTCCTAATATCACACAAGACATGTTCAGTCACTGTTCACTATCAACCCCTCATAACTTATCTTCTTCTTCTTTTCTCCATTCTCTATCAAAATGAGAAAAGAAAACTTGGTCCGTAGTAATTAGTACATTTATCTAGCAGTTTGATAAAGTCGGAGGGTGTCGATATATCCAGGACATGGGATCCCATTTTGGTGAAATCCTCGTATGGGTGTTGAAGTCTAGTGGTGGTGAAACCCCATTTACTGCCTAATGTGCCCACACCCACCAGGTCTATGATTGCAGTTCCCAATGTCACTTTTCACATATTTACTGCCTAGCTAGCAGTACTATTGAAAGGAGAATAGAAGGACCATTTAATGATATCATTCTCATTTCTCATCATCTAAGGTAACCACAGACCCTTTTTCAAGTAATTTCATAGTTAGTAGCATTATTCTAGGTATATCTTTTCGTACAACTTCTTTGATGCGGAAGTCAATACCTACTAGTCTAAATGGTGGCTTTTTCAAATATGCAAGTTATCAACATCCAGCAACCTTTGCAAACCCTTAATAAATAAATATCCTAGAGACTGACAGAGACCAGTGTTCATACTCCATAGTCCCAATTCTGGGTGTTTTTAATGAAGCCCTGACCTAGGCTTGAAAAAGAACCATCTCTTTAATGCTTGAGAAAAATAAATATCAAATTCCATTGAACAAAAGGTGCTAATATGACTGACCCAGAGATAGAAACACTTATAAAGAGATAGAATCCTGAATCCATACAGCAATAATATGATATATACACATAAGGCAACAACATCAGTGCCCAGAAAATCAGAGAGAAGTAGATACAATGAGGCCAAAACGCACCGGTGGAAAACCAGGAAACAAGACGTGTGCAGAGAAAAGGAAATAAGAATACATAGGGTCAAATTACAAGAGGATTGATGTAACATACCAAATCAACCCCATGACAAGAAATCCTTCACTTGTTCCTGCAAAACTTGAAATGAGCATAATCTCATGGTTCTGAAATCTTTAAGTTCAGGGCAGTCCCTACTCTTCGCTTTAGTTGACAGACTGATATCCACCATTTTGCACAACAACTGGACTGGGGTGTAACTATTATCTAATAATTTTGATTCCAAAAATTGCATCCAGAAAAGATGATTACAAATGTGGGCAATAAAAAATAGCACTTTTCAAAAGGGAAGAAAATATTACATTTGGGGCCCTTCCAAACTTGGGCCCTGGACAACTGCGCAGCACCAAGGACGGAGGACTGTTAGTTTACCCTTCTGGATTGATCTCTTTCTGACCCACCGGCATTGTTAAGTCTTTTACCGCTGTCGGTTCTTCTTGATCGAGGAGTGGAAGGAGACATGCGAGAATTTTGTACTGGATGTGTTTCAGGATTATAGTCTTGAGAAGCAAGGTAAGTCAAGGCTGTGACTACGTCTGCTATTAGAGGTCGCATGGTGGGCTGCTCTTGAACACACATTGCAGCAACCGCAAGTGCTTGGTATAGGCCTCTTGCAGGATACTGGCCTTGAAGCATTGGGTCCGCCATCTGCGAGAATTTCCTCCGATCTTTAAACAAGGGTCGTGCCTGCAGGCAAAAGAAAAGGCTTGGGGTCAAACAACTGTGATAAGAAATGCATCAAACTAAATAAGACAGATTTACTGCAGAAAGGTTTTATGCGCAATTCGTCAGAGGTTCAAAGTGCATTTAAGTAACAGGGGATATTTCAAAGTAAATAGGTAGAAAAATAGAAGCACTGAGCAGCACATAATGCAAGTGCAATTCGGGCTGAAGAACAGAAAGTACAGGGTTCAATTATTCGATGGTCAACCATGAAAAGTATTCCAAAACAGTGAGCCATTCCCCAAGTCAATCAGACACTCAAAAACTTATCTAATTTAAAAGTCAAGACCACCATGCATAGCGAGCCTACCAATACGACTGACAAGAAATTAGGAAAAAATAAACTAGAAATAACTGACTCAGTCAATAAATCAGTGATGCCTATGTATAAACATATCATGTAAATGTCTAGTCTACAAGACAGAGAAGGCGCTGAACGAAATGGGATCAACATGTAATCTTACCCATGCAACAAGATTATGCTCCCCTGCGGATTTTGAATTGTCTATTGCTTTCCTGCCAGTTAAGATCTCCAACAGTACAACACCAAAGCTATAAACATCTGATTTCAACGTAAGTTGACCCGTCATTGCATACTCTGGTGCACAATAACCGTATGTACCCATAACTCTCGTGGACACATGAGTGTTATCCCCAACAGGACCCAGTTTGGCCAACCCAAAATCAGATAGTTTAGGATGGTATCCCTCCCCAAGCAAAATATTTGAGCATTTTAAATCTCGGTATATAACAGGGGGGTTTGCTTTGTCATGCAAATACTCCAATCCTTTAGCTGCACCAGCTGCAATCTTCATTCTTGTGCTCCAGTCTAATCGTTTCTTGTCTGGTGGAAGGTCTGCAAAACCAATCAAACAAAAAGATAAGTCATACGCCCATAACAGTGAAAAGAGGAAAATACATAATAAGAAACAAAAAATTTAGTATTTACCATGTAGATGATCTTCTAAAGATCCTAAAGCCATGAATTCATATACTAAAAGTCTTTGATCTCCATCGGCACAATACCCCGTTAGATTGACTAAGTTGGGATGGTGAAGTAGACTTAACATCAAAACCTCAACCAGGAATTCCCTGTTTCCTTGTAATCCATTCCGATCAAGTTGCTTGATAGCAACAACCTGAAGCAAACAAATATTCTGAGTTCACATTATTTCAAATTTAACATACTGTTGAGAATCAATTGACAGCAAGCACAACGGCCACAAAAACCTAACATATCCAAACCCGACGAACCTGGTTTGTACTCTCCAATCTCCCTTTATAAACTCTACCAAAACCACCTTCACCAACTGAACAATCCGCCCTGAAATTCTTTGTTGCAGCAGCCAATTCACGAAATGTAAATGTTTGAGCTGCAATGTGATCTGATTCTCCATCCTTTAAACTCTCTTTCTTGGCATCCAGAGCGGCCTTTATCTTTAAATTATCTATAACCAAAAAACAAAATATAATACTTCAAACACCATTTCAATAAAACCAAGAGACAATCACATTAGTCAAATGACAAAATACAATAACTAATACTTAAAACAACATAAAGTCGTAGCTTCTCTCACATGAAGGAAAGAATATTATCAAATAATCCAAATAACAAACAATGATATGAAAAAAAGACAAAAACAGCAGTAATTGAAGGGAAGACTCAATTTGATAAATTTTTAAATTCAAGAAAACCCAGTTGTGTTCAATCCCCCCACCACTACAATATAGTCAATAAGACTTAATCCCCATCAATTTATGAGAAAAAAAGGTTGGATTTTTACAATTCATGGACAAAATCAATGTTTTGAACCATCTTAGTACCTTACAAAAATCAGTAAACATGCAATTCACACCTTAATTCAATCCCAGCCCAAAAGACAAAAGCAAAACCAAAATCGTCAAATTGGAGAAAAGCAAATAATTCAAATCAGTAAAACACAATTCAAGCAAAACCCAGAACATATCCCAACAGTAGAAATCAAAAAGATGAGTACTTTGTTGATTACAGCACAGTCAAAGAGGTGGGATCATAACTAAATTACCTAAACCCTAAATGACTACTCGAAGAAAAAGAAAAAAGAAACTAAAAATCCAATTTTTTCACATAATCAAAACAAACCCAGATTCATAAAAATGCTAAAATTGAATAGGATTCTACTAAGAAGTTGTTGAGAGTTAGTAGAAATTGATTTATATACCTGTAGACTTAGAGTGGATCTGATCTGTAGGTTGTTTCTTAAGCTTTGGTTTCTTATTTGATTTCCCAGAACAGGGAAACCATCCCATGGCTTCTTCTTTCTGTGTGTGAGTTTTGGAGAGAATCAGAGAAAAAAGAAGAAGAAGAAGAAGAAGAAAAAGTACAGAAGAAATAAGAGAAGAGAAGTCTAGAGGGTCGACAGTATATAATTCTATTTCTTTCTTTATCATTTTGTTGTTTTAATATTTAAAAGCATTCAAAGAAAAAATTATTTTTAAACTTTTCAAAAAAGGATTTTCTCTGTACCGACCGTCTAGATTTCTGTTCTGCATCTCATGCTTGACATCACATCACAGCACGAGTTCTTGGGCCTAATTTTCGTGCACCCATTTTGCACAAAAATGTAAGGTTGTGTTTGGTACGGGTTCCACGAAAGAAATAACGGGGTTTCCGTCCGTCATTTGATCAAAAATCTGTTTTCACGGAATTGTAAAATAAGCATAGTTTAAAAGTATGTTTTAAACTTAATTTTATCGAGTTTCACGGAAAGCTTATTCCTTGCATCTCTCAAGAAACAGATTGCATGGAATTATTTCCTTTCTCTATTATCAAACACAACCTAAAATTATTGGATAATGATACTAGTGAATTCGAATGTCAAATATATAAAAAATGAAAATGTAAAATCTTAAAAGAATTTACGCGGACGGAATTGGAATCCAATTTTTAAAGCATATGTAGTTTGTATGACTTTTCTTTGAGTGATATTTGTTTATTGATGATAATTATCGGTCTAACTAGTACATAGTGTACATGGTTCTTTTGTGGTGTTAAGAAAGTGATTGTTGTTAGACATGACTCTCAATCTTATTTCATTTCAATTATAATTTCTTGATTAAAGGAAGAGTAGAAAATTGTTATTCAAATAGGCATTGTTGCCGACTTGGATTGGAAATAATTTGAATTGGTCATTAACAAGTTTTATACACAATAACAATGACCTCCTAAACTGACACCTTCCAGCTACATATGTGTGAACGGGCTTATCCTCTAACACCTCTCATGTGTTCAGTGTCGATGGAAGAGCAGAGACACTAAGCTTGCTATGAAGAAAAAGAAAACCTTGAAGTAGATAAACCTTTAGTGAATATGTTTGTTATGTACTCTTCGGTAGATAATGAAGCACCTCCAAGGACTTTGCAGCAACCAATTCTTGAACATAATGAAATGTATTTTCAATATGTTTCACTGTTATGAAAAAAGATATTAGATATGTGAGATAAGTGTCCCCAAAGTATCACACCATAAAACTAGAGTTATTGGAGAATGTAACTTAAGCTCTGACAAAAGTGACTGGACTCACACAATCATAGAAGTTGCATCATCTAAAGCACATTACTCTCCCTCAATGTTCGATCTAGAGACAATTTTCTGCTTTCTAGACCAAGAAATCAAGTTTGGGCCCAAAATATATACATACCTAGAAGAGTGAATGAATAGAGTTTACATTAACCTTTTGATAATCCATTACAGATGAAATATAAAGAGAAAGAAAGAGTTCTGCTCATCACAAATGTCTGACCAATGACAGATGATAGATAGACAATGTAAAGAATATAAATGACACATATACAATGCATCTTGTAAACTCTAATCTATTATCCCCCCGCAAGATGATGGGTATAGAACGCCTTCGGTTTGTCATGCAAAAAGCCGCAAAAGAAGCCTGAATTTTTTTATTCTTCAGCATTATAGTAACAAACTAAGCTTGAGACATGTTGTTAGAGCATTTCTCAGTTGAACTCACCAAGCATTGGTATATCAAGATTGGTTGTCATATTTTAGTATCAAAACTCAACTAGAGTCGCTTGATTGAATGTACTAGAGTCAACTTCGTTTAGGTTACACTAGAAAGTCTAGGAATGTTGAGACATACAAGTATTACCTTTAAGACCTGAAGATCGTGAAGAAATATCGACTACAATGAAGACATCATCCTTGCACCTAAGGTATAGTGATACTGAATTAACTTGTTTCCATTGCTATCATTACTTTCAAGTCGTTTAAGATTGAAAACATAACATGTGAGGTTATATTTAAAACTATAGTATTAGATTTGGTCATTTTATTATGATCAAAGTGTCAAGGATGAATGATTGATCACAAAGTATAATGTTTATCTTTTGAACTTCATAAATGTGACATCAATATAATCAATGTAACTCGTTGCTTGATTATGTATTGAATATATGTGTGATTTCATCATAGGAAACTATGTTTAATTACATATGTTTAAAACAAGTACATATATGAAACTTGTTTCGTAATCTAAAGGAAATCAATAGGCGATTTAGTCCGATTTGAATTGAAGATATATTGGATGACCAATTCGAACCTAGGTAAAAACTTTGGTAGAACTGTTCTTGACTTATGTTGAGAGTCACGGTAGAAACGGTCTTTACCTAGTTTGGTATATGCGGTAGAACCAATCTTAACTTATGTTGAGAGTCTTGGTAGAACAGATCCTTACCTATTTTGGGATACATGGTGAAAAAGCGGGGGTCTAACAACCACACCCAATATTTCGTTTGGCAATATGAATAGACAAACTCCAATATACTTTCAAGAGAATCAACTAGACAGTTAGACTCAATCTAGAGAAAAGTATATCAAAGAGTTTTATATCTTTGTTTCACAATGTAATCAGCAATTCAAACGCATGAGCAAATCCATGAGCCCGATTATTATGTGAAACAACTTGAACGGTATCAAAGACCAATGTTCAAGTGTTAATCAATTTAAATCAACAACCACGGGTTGGATTATCCAATTGATTGATCTTAACGCACAACCTGTGATATTTCAATTATATAACAAAATATAATGCAGAAAAGAAATAACATAGACACCAGAATTTTGTTAACGAGGAAAACCGCAAATGCAGAAAACCCCGGGCCCTAGTCTAGATTTGAACACCACACAGTATTAAGCCGCCACAGACACTAGCCTACTACCAATGAATTTCGTACTGGAATGTAGTTGAACCCTAATCAATCTCACACTAATTCAAGGTACAGTTGTGCTCCTTACGTCTCTGATTCCAGTAGGATACTACACACTTGATTCCCTTAGCTGATCTCACCCACAACCAAGAGTTGCTACGACCCAAAGTCGAAGACTTGATAAACAAATCTGTCTCGCACAGAAAAGTTTATTGGAATAGATAAATTTGTCTCCCACAAAATACCTACGAGTTTTGTTCCGTCTTCTGATAAATCAAGGTGCACATGAAACGATTAATAAACCGGACTTATATTCCCGAAGAACAGCCTAGTATTATCAATAACCTCACAATAATCTTAATCGTATGGTAGCGAAACAAGATATTGTGGAATCACAAACGATGAGATGAAGATGTTTGTGACTACTTTTAATCTTACCTATCGGAGATGAATCTCAAGCAAATCTTAGCAAAGATAATACTCAATCACTATAGAAGAAGTAAGATCAAAACACGCAACTACAGAGAAAATAGTTGGGTCTGGCTTCACAATCCCAATGAAGTCTTTAAGTCGTTAACCTATAGGGTTTCGTGAAAAACCTAAGGTTAAAGGAGAATCAACTCTAGCATATACAACTAGTATCACACAGGAGGTGTGTGGATTAGGTTTCCCAGTTGCTAGAGTTCTCCTATATATAGTTTTCAAATCACGGTTTGCAATCTAAGTTACCTTGGTAACAAAGCATTCAATATTCACCGTCAGATGAAAACCTGATTAGACTCAAGCTAATATCTTTCAACCGTTAGATCGAACTTAGCTTGTTATACACAAATGAAATGTACCCTCATTTAGGTTTAAGTAATCGTACCTAAACGTGTACACCATGTTGGCTCAACAGTAGTTAACCGAGGTTAGCTATATGAACGCTCTCATATCAACCTTATTCATCTTAACCATAACTAGTTCAAATGACTCAAATGAAACTAGTTAAAGAGTTGTTCAATTGTTATATTCTCATAGAAGTATACAAGAACACAATAAAAGCAAAATCAGTTTGATTCACTCGAATCAATTCATGAACATTATAGCCACGGTTTGCAAATAATGCATTCCTTAATATATAAATGTATTAGTTCATGAGCCTACCGATTTTAGAACTTTAACCACTCAAGTATGCATACGTGTACGCATACCTAAGTCGCCGGTCCGGGTTTGGGTTCGCTAGTATGCGAACATGTACGCATACTTAAGTACACTTCCAAAACCCGGCAGAAATTCCTGGTCCTATACCTTATGCAAGTATGCGTACCGGTATGTGTACTTGGTACACGGAATTTCAAAACTTCAAGTACGCATACGGGAATGCATACTTTAGTTCCGGTCATGGATCACATACATGCAAGAATGCACACTATGTTTATAATCCAATGATGGTTAATTATTCTAAACTCTATTTCAATCATTGAAACTTTCTTAGAGGATGACAATAGTCGTTTTCACACACTATTAGCATCAAAGCAATTTTCAAGTTATTGAAATAATCATAATGAAACATTCCAAGTTTACACCAAATGATTGTATCACACAAACCATGTAAGATGTTACTCGGCGATTTTCACATGATCATCTTTTGACTTTCGTCAAGAATATAAGATGAACTTGGTTGAAGCGAAAGCTTACCAACACATATTTCGAGAAATATGTAAGCGAGTTAAAGTCAGCTCGAAATCTCAAATGTGTATAATCTACAACTATATAGTAATACGACTTTTGTCTCAATATAGGATATATAGTAGAAATAGACTTTCCAAGTGATAGATGAGTTTTAGTCTCCACATACCTTTTGTTGATAAAGTTCCACAAGTTCTCCTCAGTAGTTCTTCGTCTTCAATTGATGAACGTCGTGAAGTCTAATGCTCAACTACACAATCTATCCTAGTCCGAGACATCACTATAAGTAGACTAGAAATCAAGACTTATAGTTTTGATCACTAACATTGACAAACAAGCTTGAGATAGAAACGCTTGCGAGTTCGACCGAGCAGTGCTCTAACACATGGTAGAACCGATCTTAACTATTGTTGAGAGCTTGGTAGAACCGATCCTTACCTATATCGGGATACATGGAAGGACCGATCCTGCATTTTGTTGGGAGTCATGGAACGGATCCCTACCTATATTTGGATACTTGGTAGAACCGATCTTAACCTTTGTTAGGAGTCATGGTAGAACCGTTACCAAGAGAAAAACCGATCCTCTATATTCACATATTACTTTACGGTTTTGTGTGAGTTTGAAATTAGGGTTTGCTAAATAGGAAAGTTTTGGGTGTCGACATAATTTGGACATGAATATATTTTTTATCTTTTATTGTCCAAAGATATTCCTTGATACTCAAGGTGATCCCAATCCGAAATATTGAGAATCTTTGAATCTTTGAATTGAGATTTTCGATTATATGGTTATTATTTTCCAGCAAGTGAAAACATATCTCTTGGAAAGTTATATTACTTAAGTGCTAAAATAATATTAGATATTTCAAATAAGAGATTTCAGAATTATATTTTGGATATTAGATGGAAATATGAAAATCAAAATTAGGTGCTTATTTCATATCTTGAGAATATTTTCGGTTTTAGAATTTCCTTGTTCTCCAAACAAACCTTGGTCTATAAATAGTTGAGTTTGAATTTCTTGCAAACTATCCTAAGAGCCAGGCAAACTTCATTCGTATTATTTCTGGTGGAGCCGCCTATCCGGAGAGGAAAGTACCCTAATTAGGCGAAATCTCTTACAACCGCTTGTTTAAAGACTTCTGGGGGATCAATAAGCTCACAATTACAGTTGGTGGGAAACTAGATAATTGCATTGTAATTTTAGTTTTCTATTATTGATTTGATTGATGAACGGTTGTGAAACTTTGATTGCACTTAGTTTGATTATTCTTGAGAGCCTTCTCTTCTGACATAAGGGTCACTCAAACTAGATTAAAGTATTGACGGGATCTTTAAAACTGTTTTTAGATCTAAAGACAACTTGTGATCATACATTTTAAATAAACTCCATTCTGTGTGTGATCGATCATAAGTGGATTCAAGTTTGTGGTGTGCATGTACAAAAGAAGGCAATTGAAGATTTGAAGACAATAGAAAATGAAAAGACGAGGGTACCCAAATATACCTCAATCTAAAACTTTTCCACCTATAAGTCCTTTCTCCGAAAGTGATTGTCTATGGAATGAGTCGAGACAATACAACTAATCGGTTCACACTTCATGTGATCGTCTATGGATACGAGATCGAAACAATACAACAACGAAGTATGTTTACTTGATAAGAGGTTCAGACTTAACCAAACACAATAGGATTACTATCAAGTAAATTGGAATTAACGTTTGTGTATTTTACTTCTAATTATAATAAAAACAATTATAATTGCGGAAATAGAAAAGTAAAAGACACAGCAAGATTTTGTTAACGAGGAAACCGCAAATGCAGAAAAACCCCGGGACCTTGTCCAGAATTGAATACTCTCAGGATTAAGCCGTTATACAAAATCAAACCAACTTCGTATAGTTGAGACCAAGCAACTAAACCAATAGTTCACCAAGTTCCTTCTGTATTCCCATGCCTCCAACTTATAAATAAGTCACGTACTTGGAATAATTCCTTTGGTTCATATTCCAAACAGTAAAGGAACAACAAATCTGTTTGGTAGCAACTCTTTTCAACCAAGTGATGTGAGTTCGACAAAAGGCTCTTCCATTTATCCCAATAAACTCCTTTGTCAGGTCCTTAGATCTATCTACTAACAATTACCGAAGTAATCGTCTAGAATTTACAATCAATACTTTGAATCACAAAGAAACGTATTGATGTCGATCTACTCAACTAATCAATCCAATCTACCACAAGAATAAACTGATTATATTTGGATCCTCTTTAACCGAAACAAGTATTGTGCACACCAAAGATTATGAACCCAAATCAAAAATCTTCAAAGTCTTCTTTGTCTTCAAATCTTCATAGATCTTCAATAAACACCTGCACACAATCAACTTGAATCTCTTGTGATCAATCACGCACAGAACGGAGTCTATTAACAATGAATTATCACAAGACGTCTTTAGATCTACAAACAGTCTAAAGATCCCCGTCGAAACTTCGATCTAGTTTGAGTGAATCTTATATCAGAAGAGAATATTCTCAAGCATAAACAAACTAGGTGCAATCAAAGTTCAATAACCGTTAGTCAATCAAATCAATCGAAAACTAATAATAAACCGCAATTATCTAGTTTCCCACCAACGACACTAATAGAGCTTCTCAATCCAAAAGAAGTCTCAGAAACGAGCTACCGTAAGAGATTTCGCCTAATTAGGTTACTTTCCTCTACGAATAGGCGGCTCCACCAGAACAAGATAACTAGGTAGTTTTCTTTGGCTCGAGGATTAGAATGCTAGAAATGCAAACTTTGGTATTTATAGACCAAGGAAGTTTGGACACCAAGGAATTTCCAAAACCGAAAATATTCTCAAGATATGCAATATATTCCAGATTCGGTTTCCATAATTCCTGCAATGCTTTGTCCAAACATTGACCGAAAATCTCTTAGAAAATCTCCAATTAGTAAATGCACATTACCAATTTTCATTTTCCAAAAATAAAATTAAAAACCTTAATTAAAAGATTCTCAACTTATTTTTCGATCCGAGATTTTTCCTTTAGCTATTAAGGAATATCTTTGAACAATAAAAGATAAGCATTATTGCACATGTTCAAAGTATGTCGACATCTTTACTTTGTAAGTCCTCTTTCATACTTACAATCTTGAAACCGATTTGCCACACTTCCAAACGAGTTTAGAATTGGTTCATCTGACTTTCAAGAACTATGTGGTTGATTAAGAAAACTCAATCACAAATCATGGGTTTCACGGTTTTACCAAAACAAGTTTCGGTTCTACCTCCATGTGAGTATTGTGCATAGTCACACTAGCTTTCCAAAAATTCGGTTGACTAGGTACTAGGATCGGTTCCCCACATACTTATGGTAACTACTTGTATTTGTTGCACATGTCCATAGGATCGGTTCTCCTTTCACTAAAAACTTGTTGCACATGTTCATAGGATCGGTTCCCCCATCTACTAAAAACGTGTTGCACCTCTTACAAGGATCGATTCCCTTCTTGTGATCGGTTGCACCTCTTCATAGGATCGGTTCCCCTTTGCCTAGAGTTAGTCATACCAATAACACTAAATCGATCATACCATCTCAGGTGATTACTTAAGATCAGTTTCACTAATAAAAGTCATACCAATACAAAAGTCAGGCCTTGTGAATAGTTTTACCAAGAACATAAACAAGTCATGAGCGGTTATACTAATCACACATATTGGTAGTTCAAAAGATATGCAATGAATAACAATACCAATAAGCCTAGCGATTTACCTTTCGATTCACAAAACAAGTTCATGAATTTACTTCCTTTAAACTGATGTAAAACATTGTTTCCTATGATGAAATCTTCACCTCATACCCATACATAATCACAATAGCATTCAAACGATTATGTTGATGTCTTATATACGAAGTTCAAAAGATAAGCGTTATACTTTGTATTGTATTCCTTAATTAATACTATGTCTAACTAGAGTGTAATCATTCATGCTTCACAGTTATGTTTTCAATATACACGACTTGAAAGATACGTTAGGTAATGAAACAGTTCAAGTCAAATATCACTAACCTCAAGTGAAAGGATGATGTTGTCGTTGTAGATCCTTACTTCTTCACTTCTTCAAGTCTTCGCAATACTTGTAATGTCTCATATCCTAATACTTTCAAGCTAACCTATACGAAGTTGACTCTAGTACATAATCAAGCGACTCTTTAAATGAGTTTTGGTTCACTAAAATATGACAACCAAACTTGATATACCAACGCTTTCTGGGTTCAACCGACCTATGCTCTAACAATCTCCCCCTTTTTCAATTTTAGCGACAAAACTATTACATTATATGGATAAACAAATTACAAGAATTCATTACACATACGCTTGATTCCCAAATTCAACAGCACAATAACCTGTATACATTCAATCCATAAATGCCGCTGTTGACATTATAATAACAAAGCTAATACTCCCCCTAAAGTTAAGATAAGTAGATTTTATCAATCCGCACGTCTTTGTTATTTCTTTTTAGTCCAAATAACTACAAGTATCATATGATATGCTACCCCCTTAGTCTATGCTTTACTCTTTCGTTAGATAAACGTTTAAGCACCAATGTCCTTTCCCTTAATGATACCAATTAATATAAATTAATACCAGTATCACTTGTTTACTCCATATATTTCTCCCCTTTTTGTCACAAAATGACAAAGGTACGAGCAAATAAAGGACAAACCGAAAGGATCTTACAAATCTCAAAATAGACTTGCAAACCTATAAGAGTTAAGCACGAGGGTTCCACACACCATTTTTGATAACCAATATCAAAACCGAAAATACAAAGTAATTTTGTTTTGATATGTTACCAAGGAAACAATTGCCCGAAGCAATTTTCCCTAATAGTTTAGCAAACCAAAAATCGACTAAGCACCTTAGTTCCTTTGCTAAACCGATTGTACAAATACAATCGCTTGTTCAATAAAACCAAAATAAAGATAACTCTATTTTTCTCATCAGGTTCTAATTATCCATATAACTTAGACCTTTAACTTTTAAACAAGACAAGTACTAGGTTAGTTAACTAGCTTTCCTTGTTAAGGCATTCGATTATACTTGAATAACCGAAACCTCCACTTTGATAAGTCTAACTAAGATCAGAATTAACTTAGTTTCTCTTATCCGGAATCGAATTGGACTAAACAATTCATCCCGCAAACCTTTTCTTTCGTTAAGCCATAAAAAATTCATACAAACCAAATAAATCAACTTGCATAATTATTCACCTCAACCGGAAGCAATTGAAACAACATAGACATTAAATCACCGCAATTGCACCGAAATTTTGTAAGCCTGAACGATTGATACCAAACAATAAAGCAAGATAACAATAGTTTTTCTTAACCGGAAACAATTGAATCACACACACATCCATACACAAATAATGGAATAAAACATCAATTGTACCGAAATTTTGTTAAGCAAAAGCAATAAACATATGCATTAAACTCAGGCTTTTCTTAAACAGGAAAACGATTAACTAACAAAGTCGTTACCTCAAATTTCGCATCCTCTTTTCCAATATGTCTGCATCTTCTTCCAGGGAGAATTGATATTGAAATATCATTATGTTGTCATCCTTATGCAAAACAAAAGAATAACAACAACCAACCTTTACCAAAGAAAGGTTGAAAACCGGTTTTAACTATTGCAAGCAAAACTTGAAACCATGAAACACATATGCTTTTATGCTAAACCAAACGATTCAACATATTGTGACTTTTTCACATATTATTTCAATCAGAATCCCTCATGATCCTTTGATAAATCCTACCAACATGGGCTAAAACTTAATCCTGCTAAACCGAAAAGTCACCCAAACCATAAGGGTTCACAACATATGAGATCGAATATCAAGGTTAGAAAAACGAAATCAAACATCCCATACACATACATAGCGATAAGATAAAGCATCCAAGCACAGGATATGTAAACATAAACTATCTCAAGAAAAATTATAAATCAAATATTTCATTCATAATAAGAGATAATTTTATTCATAATATACCTAATACAATTATTGAAAGAAATCAAAAATTGATGTCTATTTTCTTGGATTAAGCATTACAGCATATAACTTAATCTATAGTGGTGCTCTTGTTTTTCACTGAGGTTTCTTCAGTGTTCAAACTTTTGAAGCATGTCTCAAGAGACTTGTCTGCAACCACTTCCTGTTTTTCAAGTTGTTCAACAAGGATCTTGAGTTCATCAAGAACACCTTTTGTTTGAACAATTCTTTTTTTGAGCCAGTCTCGATGCTGAACAGTCATAATGAGATTGGTTCTCTGCTCTTCAGTTAATTCTTCCTTACAACCTTCATGAGAAGGCATTGTATCACAGAGTTGTGATATCGTAAGAGCATAATCGGACCTATTTATAGTCCCTTGTTTTCCTTTTTCAAGACAGCAGCTTAAATAGGAAAACTTTTCTACACAAAACCGAAACAAAAACTTACTCTAAACATACATAGAAGATATCGCAAGTTTTGAGATGTCATAAAGTCCTGGTTAACAATCTTTTTGTTTTTCAACAATGTAGCAAATCATCGAAAGATGCTTTCACATTGATATCACTGGATATCTCTAGATCCTTTTTGAGTCTAAGTACTAGACATTCATAGTCATCTTTGTCTAAGATTACAACAGGATTGTTTTTCTTGGAATCTGTTTTCGATAGCTTCCTTTTGGATAATTTCTCGAATTTTGGTATCAACTTGTAGGTTGATTTTGAATGAAGATTCTTCATTTCTAGTGACATTGCATCTTTCCATCTTGAAACATCAGATCTCATATCCTCATTGATAAAAGTATTACCCTTTCTATTATTTTTTCTATTTCTTTTAGGATATGATTTTGAATTTTTGTAATAATTCGTTTGTCTCACAGGACAGTAATGATCTGAGAAGTTTTTGAAGATGACAATGTTCAATTCTTTAGATACAAATGATAGAGCGTTTTGCATCTTTCGAATTTTACAATCCCTTTGCATATGACCTTTATGTCTACAATAATAACAATGCTTATTGAAAGGAATAAAGTTTTTAGTTTTACCTTTATAAGACGTTCGACCTCTATGTTGATCCTTAGTTGGAGTCTTCTTCTGACTGATTCCGGAGATGGTTTCCGTTGGAATCTCAATTGAGCACTTGGGTGACTCAGGCGAACAAGCTTGTTCAGGTGGATTTTCTGGAGTGGAAAGTCCAACAACTTTTACAAATTTTACTTCCTTGTTGATTGACGAACTATCAATTCCATCACATCCTATTCCACGTTTGTCGCCATGACTTCTTCCTGCATCCAACAAGGAAGATAAATTGATCGTGTTATCATTGAGCCTTCTTAGCCTTATAGCTTCCTCTTCTAAAACCTTGATTCTTTCAAGAGCTATCCTCTAGAGGATTTTTGTTGAAGGAATCAGACTCATATTGTTCGTTACTCGTTGATTGTTGAGAATTAATCTTTGCTTCTGTCTCAACAAGTTTCTTATTCAACGAGTAATGTTTCCTACTGAGGTTCTCAAACTCAAGAGTTTTTGAGTGTAGACTTTCTTTGTAGTCTTTAAGTAGATATCTAGAATTCTGATATCCATAGAAGAAGCCAGAAAAAACTTTTCTTAGTTTCCTATACTCTCTGCTGAGAGGAGCAAGAAGTACAATTACATATGAGGAAGATAGTCTTTTTGTGGAGACAGCTCCTAGTAATGAGGAAAATTCAGATAGATCATCTTCAACATCTTGATCAATTTCTGAGTCACCATCTTAAAAATCTCATCAAGTTGCTTTCTAAGGCAAGTTTTCCAATCACCAGAGTCTACATTATAAGGGTCAGCCTGTTCGGTAGATTCACAGAAGATGTTATCCTCAAGTGTTGATTTTTCATCTTGACTTACGTTAATTGAATCACTTATTAGATTCATTATCTTATAGGTTGGATCTCACCAAACACAGATTGTTAGATATTTTCGTGTTTGCCTGCTCTGATACCAATTGAAAAGACGAGGGTACCCGAATATACCTCAATCTAAAACTTTTCCACCTAAAAGTCATTTCTCCGAAAGTGATTGTGTATGGACTGAGTCGAGACAATCAACTAATCGGTTCACACTTCGTGTGATCGTCTAAGGATACGAGATCGAGACAATACAACAACGAAGTATGTTTACTTGATAAGAGGTTCGGACTTAACCAAACACAATAGGATTACTATCAAGTAAATAGGAATTAACGTTTGTGTGTTTTACTTCTAATTATAATAAAAACAATTATAATTGCGGAAATAGAAAAGTAAAAGACACAGTAAGATTTTGTTAACGAGGAAACCGCAAATGCAGAAAAACCCCGGGACCTTGTCTAGAATTGAATACTCTCAGGATTAAGACGCTATAAAAAATCAAACCAACTGCGTATAGTTGAGACCAAGCAACTAAACCTATAGTTCACCTAGTTCCGTCTGTATTCATACGCCTCCAACTTATAAATAAGTCACGTACTGGGAACAATTCCTTTGGTTCGTATTCCAAACAATAAAGGAACAACAAATCTGTTTGGTAGAAACTCTTTTCAACCAAGTGATGTGAGTTCAACAAAAGGGTCTTCCGTTTATCCCAATAAATTCCTTTGTCAGGTCCTTAGATCTATCTACTAATAATTACCTAAGTAATCGTCTAGACTTTGCAACCAATACTTTGAATCACAAAGAAACGTATTGATGTCGATCTACTCAACTAGTAAATCCAATCTACCACAAGGATAAACTAATTATAGTTGGATCCTCTTTAACCGAAACAAGTATTGTGCACACCAAAGATTATGAACCCAAATCAGAAATCTTCAAAGTCTTCCTTGTCTTCAAATCTTCTTAGATCTTCAATAAGCACCTTCACACAATCAACTTGAATATCTTGTGATCAATCACGCACAGAACGGAGTATGTTAACAATGGATTATCATAAGACGTCTTTAGATCTACAAACAGTCTAAAGATCCCCGTCGAAACTTCGATCTAGTTTGAGTGAATCTTATATCAGAAGAGAAGATTCTCAAGCATAAACAAACTAGGTGCAATCAAAGTTCAACAACCGTTAGTCAATCAAATCAATCGAAAACTAATAATAAACCGCAATTATCTAGTTTCCCACCAACGGTACTAATAGAGCTTCTCAATCCCAAAGAAGTCTTTAACCTGAGCGTAGTAAGATATTTCGCCTAATTAGGTTACTTTCCTCTCCAAATAGGCGGCTCCACCAGTAACAACACAACTAGGTAGTTTTGCTGGCTCTGAGGATTAGAATGCTAGAAATGCAAACTTTGGTATTTATAGACCAAGGAAGTTTGGACACCAAGGAATTTCCAAAACCGAAAATATTCTCAAGATATGCAATATATTCCAGATTCGGTTTCCATAATTCCTGGAAATGCTTTGTCCAAACATTGACCGAAAATCTCTTAGACTCCAATTAGTAAATGCACATTACCAATTTTTATTTTCCAAAAATAAAATTAAAAACCTTAATTAAAAGATTCTCAACTTATTTTTCGATCCGGGATTTTTCCTTTAGCTATTAAGGAATATCTTTGAACAATAAAAGATAAGAGTTACTGCACATGTTCAAAGTTTGTCGACATCTTTACTTTGTAAGTCCTCTTTCAAACTTACAATCTTGAAACCGATTTGCCACACTTCCAAACGAGTTTAGAATTGGTTCATCTGACTTTCAAGAACTATGTGATTGATTAATCACACTCAATCACAAATCATGGGTTTCATGATTTTACCAAAACAAGTTTCGGTTCTACCTCCATGTGAGTACTGTGCATAGTCACACTAGCTTTCCAAAAATTCGGTTGACTAGGTACTAGGATCGGTTCCCCACATACTTATGGTAACTACTTGTATTTGCTGCACATGTCCATAGGATTGGTTCCCCTTTCACTAAAAACTTGTTGCACATGTTCATAGGATCAGTTCCCCCATCGACTAAAAATGTGTTGTACCTCTTATAAGGATCGTTTTCCCTATTGTGATCGGTTTCACCTCTTCATAGGATCGGTTCCCCTTTGCCTAGAGTTGGTCATACCATTAACACTAAATCTATCATACCATCTCAGGTGATTACTTAAGATCAGTTTCACTAATTAAAGTCATACCAATACAAAAGTCAGGCCTTGTGAATAGTTTTACCAAGAACATAAACAAGTCATGAGCGGTTATACTAATCACACATATTGGTAGTTCAAAAGATATGCAATGAATAACAATACCAATAAGCCTAGCGATTTCCCCTTTGATTCACGAAACAAGTTAATGAATTTACTTCTTTTAAACTAATATAAAACATTGTTTCCTAGGATGAAATCTTCACCTCATACCCATACATAATCACAATAGCATTCAAACGATTATGTCGATGTCTTATATACGAAGTTCAAAAGATAAGCGTTATACTTCGTATTGTATTCCTTAATACTACGTCTAACTAGAGTGTAATCATTCATGCTTCGCAGTTATGTTTTCAATATGCACGACTTGAAAGATATGTTAGGGAATGAAACAGTTCAAGTCAAATATCAATAAGTGGAAGGATGATGTTGTCTTTGTAGCTCCTTACTTCTTCACTTCTTCAAGTCTTCGCAATACTTGTAATGTCTCATATCCTAATACTTTCAAGCTAACCTATACGAAGTTGACTCTAGTACATAATCAAGCGACTCTTTAAATGAGTTTCGGTTCACTAAAATATGACAACCAAACTTGACATACCAACGCTTGGTGGGTTCAACCGAGCTATGCTCTAACAAAAAAAATTTCTTATTGGTTTTCGTATTGATTTGTTCATACATCTTGATCGGCTGGGATCCGACTTAGATCCAATTTATCTTTGATATATTTGATCATATAGTCGTTTAAATCGGAAACTATCATTTGGTGGTATTCTTCAATATACGAATCTTATAGTTGTGAATCCGAATCTAAGTTACTGATTTGGATTAATCTTACCCGACAAAGGAGTTTACTTGTTAAACGGAAGAGCCTTTGTCAAAACTCAACGAATCTTTTTCTAAAAGATTATTGGAGTAGTTACCAAACAGCTTTTTTCCTTTACAGTTTGGAATACGATCAAAAGGAGTTGAGTGCTTAAGACTTTACATCGGTAAAACAACTCAAGATATAGATTTTCTGTCATGGGATTCACGTGCGTGACTACCGGTCATAGACGTAGGGATACTAATGGAACTGAGTATAACTAGGGGTATATTACTAAATCTCAATTATACGAAGTTGGATTTGTTCTTTGTATAGCGGCTTAATTATAAGAGTACTCAAAACTGGGCTAGGTCCTGGGGTTTTTCTTCATTTGCGGTTTCTTCGTTAACAAATTATTGCTGTGTCATTTACTTTGCTTCCACATTATAATTATTTTGTTATAAATAATTAAATAAAACTTGTAGGTTAAATCCTAATCACTTGATATTGATCCTATAGTAAATTGGTTTTGGACCGTAACTATTATCAAGTGAATACCTTGTTGTTGTATTGTCTCGACTTTGTCCATAGACGATCACACTCGGTATTGGACTTATAGGTTGAAACGAAAACATGTGGTCTATTTGGGTACCCTCGTAATTTCTCTTGTACATAGAATCTTTAAAAATAAAATTAGCATACTGTAAGGTTAACTACGAGTTGCAGGGGCGCAACGAGGAATGGATGGTGAAGTAGAAGTAACAAGAGTAGTAGATGCCGATGCTAGAAAAAAAAATGAAGGAATATACTTACATGAATACATGTTCACCAATGACATGGAAAAAGTATTATACAATGTAGTTTGAACTAGTTCAACTATGAAAAACGATAATATTCATAGAAGACAACATCTCTTGAAATATATGCTTTGCGAGTTGTTCGATCCCAGTATCGACAGTTCATGTTTTTGTTGATATAACCTAAAAAGATATATAGTTTATTATCCAGATCAAGGTTGGAGCTGGTGGAAGAATTTAACCCAAGATAACAAGCAAAACCAAAGGACTTCAAAAAAGTATAATCAGAACTTTTTTTGTAAAGTTTCGAAATAAAGATAAAATGTCAATTAGTGTTGATGCCAACTCTGTTGATTATATAAGTGGTTATAGAGCATGTTTCAAACCAAAAAATTCAACCATTCTTGAGTGAGAAAAAAAAGGTTTTGGTGATGCTGATAAGATGTAAGTGCATGGATGTGACTACATTATCCGTTCTTGAAAATATAACTGAAAAGGGAGGGTACCAAGTACACCACCAACTTTTTCGTTTGATAGGAATATGAACTTGTGTAGTACTTTTTGAAATGACAAGGGTACAAAGTACACCGCAATCTTTTCGATTGCAACTCTGATATCTTGCGCGATCTAATATAGACATAGACTTTCAAGATGATAGCAAACCACAAGGTATACAGTTGGTGTATAGTATTGGTCGAGCATAACTATAATGATCAAACCAAGTGTTTAAGATTAATGTACAAGTGAAATTACTTTAATTATAACTTAAATAAATCATAACGCAGAAAGTAAAGTAAAAGCACACAACAAGATTTTATTAACGAGGAAACCACAAATGCAGAAAAACCCCGAGACCTAGTCTAGTTTTGAATACTCCCAGACTTAAGCCGCTACACAAAGACCACTACCAACTTCGTATAGTTGAGACCAAGTAAATTACCCCTAGTTACCTAGTTTCCTCAGTATCCCTACGCCTACAACCAATCTTTCCAACCCATGTGAATCCCAAGATAGAGTTCACTTTCTTAATTAAGTTGATTCACCCGTTGTGAAGACTTCAAGCACTTAACCCTTTAGATCGTCTTCCAAACAGTAAATGACTAATCTGTTTGGTAACCGTTGCTCTTATCTCAAGAAGTTAATCAGAGATATTCTAGTTGAGTTCACAAAGGCTCTTATGTTTAATCTAATGAACTCTTTTTTCAGGTAAGGTCTACCAAAATATAGATTTAACAAGTTAACTAGATATAGGTATACAAACTATCAGATTCAGATACTGAAGAATACCACCAAATAATAGTTTTCCGATCTAATACAACTAGCAATAACAAGTTCATCAAAGAAAAATGAGATCTAGTCAGATCCCATCCAATCAAGTTTGTGCACGAAGCAAATCACAAACATATGAAACTAATAATAAGAAATCTTCTTGTCTTCAAATCTTCAAAGTCTTCTTATGTACCTGCACAATAATAAACATGATTCCAACTTATGATCGGTCACATACATAACGGAGTCTGTTAACAATGGATAATTAAAAGTCAACGTCAGATCTAAAGATAGATCTAAACTACCGCTAACCTATTGATCTAGTTTGAGTGACCTTATGTCAGAAGAGAAGTCTATCAAGAATAATCAAACTAGGTGCAATCCAGAGTTCACAACCATTAGTCAATCAAATCAATAATCGAAAACAAAAATAACAATGCAATTTTACTTTCTCACCAACGATACTAACTAGATGGTTCTTGATCCCAAATAAGTCTTTAAACTAGAGGATGTAAGAGATTTTGCCTAATTAGGTTAATCTCCTTTCGCCTAATAGTATTTCGTAGAATAGTACAACAGTGACTACTTTCCTAATAATATTAGTTGGTTATAACAGTAATTATGAAACGAACTGCTTGCCTCAGGATAAGTTTGTAAGAAGAACAAACTTCACTACAGTAAAAACTCCATTTATTAATATCCTTGGGACTTTACAAAATTATTAATATATGGAGTTTATTAATATACGGAGGTATACAAAAAAAATGATTTTTTTTGTTAATTCAAAGTATGTAAATGATATTGAATAATATATCCTTTCATGTGAAGGATATCTTCAATATTATATATTCTTTAATATGTTGAATAATATATCCTTTATGTGAAGGATATATTGAATAGATATATTGTATGTTTTTTATTAACAGAAATAGTAGTAGATACCAAAAGTTTCATGCCAAGAAGCTTTAAACATGCTCGGCAAGTTGGAAATATTTTGGCTTCAACAAGAAGGTGCACATAGCAACGAGGTGTTACGCGTGCGCAAATCAAAAGATGCCGTAACAGTATTACATCATTTTCTCAAACAACTATAGATAAATATCCTGGCGAGATTGGGGTATACCCAGATTAATTGGGGTATACCCAATTTCAAGGGGACATGATGTGTCATTATTAAAAATGGTGATTTTACTTTAATACCCTTGAACTAATTAAATCTTAAAAATAAACTCATTTCTTAATTTCATTAACCCTAAAATTAAAAAACTGAACAACTCTTAATCTTCTCTTCTTCTTCTTCATCTTCATCTTCCATCAACCAAAGCCATATAAAAATCTTCAACTTTGATTTTCCAAAAAAATTGTTGACTCTACCAGCGAAAAGAAGACTCTAAATGATGTTTAAACTCAAACCCATCATTGTGTTGTGTGATTGATTGTTATGTTAGGTTGGAAATTGAAAATTATGATTTCGTGTTTTTTGGTGGCAAGGTCGTAACATGCATATCTTGTCGACTTTTCATAACATCCATGGTGACGATCAGTAAATTTTTTCAACGGCCGACATGGTATTTTTGAAGACCTTGCCGACTTATATCGCCGGCGGGTTTTTCAAACCGCGTGGGTATTTTTCTCAACAGCCGGCAGGGTTTTTTTGTAGACCTTGCCGACTAATATTTTTCAATAGCCCTCTCCTGTGTGTCAAAAAAAATAAAGTCGGCATGTTCTTCATTTAAATACCTTGCCGACTTATACCGCCGGCGGGGTTTTTCGACCCCGGCGGGGTTTTCTTTGTAGACCTTGCCGACTAATATTTTTCAATAGCCATCTCCCGTGTGTCCAAAAAAAATAAAGTCGGCATGTTCTTCATTTAAATACCTTGCCGGCTAAAATTGGTCGGCATTTTATTCAAACAAAGACCATGCCGGCCATATATAGCCGACACCTTATTCAAACCTCTACCTTGCCGACCTTTGACATTTTTGAAAACCAAATTTTTTGATCTTAATCGAACTCACAAGACTGATTAAAGGTTTAATCTACTGAATTTTCATTTTCAAAATTTTTATCTAAAATCAATTAATTAGCCTAATCAGTTTTTTAGTGTTAATTATAAAAGGGCATTTTTGCCATTTTGAAAATATTTGGTTAAGGAGTAACCTCTTTTACTTCAAATGACTAGATTTTGTCTTATTGGGTATACCCCAATCTCGCCAGGTATATATTTTCCATCATCTTAAATTTTGATGTAACAAGATCTATAATTTCCTTATTGTGTTGATTATATTAATATATGGAGGTAAATTCCTTAAGGTGGGACTAGAAAAATCTATTAATATTAAAATGTGGAGTTTATTACTATTTACAACTGGCCCAAGTTGGGACCATGATTTTTTATTAATATATAGAGTTTATTAATATATGGAGTTTTTACTGTATTTATAGACCAAGGTAG